>JBAMMX010000005.1:1502500-2102500 GCA_037126225.1 Dillenia turbinata
ATTGGGCGACTGAGGCCCTCCTAATAATGGAAAATTTTAAGTTGTGGGTCGCGTCCACCCGTCTGGGGAATTACATCCCCTATTGACGACGCGTACGATAGGTAAAGATTGGGCGACTGAGGCCCTTCTGTTGGAGATCTTGAGCCATGTTTAAGAAAGACTTCCTGACTATCGGATAGCGCTGAGACTCATTGATAGTATATGCGCAGATTCTTCGAGTTCCAAGTCCTACGTATCGCTGATCCGTCTAGATTGTCGAGTCGATATGGGAACGTACTCAATACGAACCTTCCCAATTGGGGGCAAGCTTACCCCCGAGCTGCTGTTGGCCGGTTGCTTTCACTTTCCGTAGTACAAATTCTCCGGGTTTAAACGCTGGGCTTCTAACCCTTCGGTTGTGATACTGGTCATTTGTTGTTGATAGGCCACCACTCGTACTGATGCAGATTCCCGTAATTCTGGAAGTAGGTCTAACTTTTTTCGTAGGGTGCGTTCATTTTGCTCGGCATCATAGTGAGCTACTCGGAGCGAGTGAATGCCTATTTCTATGGGTATGATTGCTTCACTTTCGTAAGTCAGACTGAAGGGTGTTTCTCCTGTTGTCCTTCGAAGGGTAGTACAATACGACCAGAGGATGCCATAAAGTTCTTCAACCCATTGTCCATTGGGGTCGTCCAGCGTTATTTTTAGTCTCTATAGAATCGTTCGGTTGGTTACTTCGGCCAATCCGTTGATTTGCGGGTGAGCGACTGATAAAAACCTATGTTGGATCTCCAACTTTTCGCAAAACTATTGAAAACGATTGTTGTCGAATTGTTTTTCGTTATCCGTGATAAGGACGTGTGGTATACCAAACCGGGTGATAATGTGAGTCCATACAAAGGATTGGACTTTAGCGGCCGTGATCTGGACTAAAGGTTCGGCTTCTACTCACTTCGTAAAATAGTCGATCGCCACAATCAAGAATTTTCGTTGTCTCGTGACTGGAGGAAATGGTCCGAGGATGTCTGTACTCCACTGAGCAAACGACTAAGGGCTGGATATTGGATTAAGCTTGGTGGAGGGTAACCGTGGAACCGATGAGAAACGCTGACATCTGTCGCACCTTTTGACGTAGTTGTCGGAATCGACTCTCATGGTTGGCCAGTAATATCCCTGTCGGAGGGCTTTATAGACTAAATTCCGAGCACCCAGATGATTGCCACAGACTCTTTCGTGAATCTCCCAAAGGACGTAATTCCCTTCTTCGGGGGTCAGACATCACAGATATGGGTGAGTGAATGACTTGCGGTAGAGAACCCCATCGATTATGGCGTAGTGCGCGGCCTTTCGTTTCAGTTTTATTGCTTCCCCTGGGGATGCCGGCAGACGATCATGTCTTAGATAGTCTTCTATAGGGTCCTTCCAACTAGACGGGTGATCAACTGGGAGGATCTTCTTAGACTCATCAATGCTGGGATACGGCAGGCTTTCAATATACACTGTTCGGCTGGAAGCGACTGAATCAGAACTAACTAGCTTCGACAAGGTATCCGCTCTCGCATTCTCCGAACGAGGGATCTGTTGAATGTCTACTTTGCCCAACTGATCTATCGTCTCGCGCAACTTACTTAGGTATTTTGCCATGATCGGGTCTCTGGTCTCATAAGCCCCTTTGATTTGTTTTACGACCAACTGGCTATTCGTAAACACTCTGACATTTCGTGCTTTCATACTGGTGGCGATCCGGAGGCCCGTTAATAGAGTTTCATACTCGGCTTGGTTGTTTGTGGCTTGAAAATCAAAACGGATGGCGTTCTCTGCCTTGAAATTGTTTGGTCCTACCAATATGAGTCCAGCACCGCTTCCTGAAGAGTTTGACGATCCATCCACGTGGATAGTCCATTCGGGGTCTGTCCATTCTTCCGGATAGCTAGGGAGTTGATCTTCAAACATTGTGGGGAGAGTGCATTCAAGGATAAAATCCGTCAGTGCTTGGTCCCTTATAGCGGGTCGTGGTCGGTATTGGATATCAAATTCGTCTAGCTCTACATTCCACTTGATGAGTCGTCCTGACGTATCCCTCTTCTGGAGGATTTGCTTCAGTGGCTGATCTGTAAGTACCACAATGATATGGGCATGAAAATATGGTCGAAGGCACCTTGCTGAGATAACCAAAGCATAAGTTATCTTCTCGATCGGCCAGTAATTGATTTCAGAATCTTTCAGTATCCTGCTGATGTAGTAGACTGGCTTCTGAGTGGCGAACTCTTGTCTTACCATTACAGAACAGAGTGCTCATTTGGAAACGGCCAAATACAGGTAAAGCTCCTCCCCGAGAACGGGTCATAAGAGCAGCGAGGGTTGCATCAGATATTCTTTCAGTCGTTCAAAAACTGCTTGACATTTGGGCGTCCATTTTTGAACTGTCGAGACCTCTTCAGCGCGTCAAATATGAGCTTATACTTTTCGCCAACTCTGGACATGAATCGACTTAAGGCCGCTATTTGACCGGTCAGGCGTTGCACTTCCTTGAGTGTCTGGGGGAGTCATATCTAATATTGCTTGTATTTTTTCGGGGTTGGCTTCCATCCCCGATCGGTAATCATAAAACCCATGAACTTCTCGGAAGCGATCCCAAACGTGCAATTTTTTGGGTTTAGTCACATGTTGTACCGTTCTAAAGTCTGGAAGGTCTCTTCAAGATCTGCAACATGAGCTTCTGCTATAATACTCTTTACGAGCATGTCATCGATATAAGTTTCGACGTTCTTGCCTAATTGGTCTTTGAAGACCGCATGACCAGTCGTTGGAAAGTTGCTCTAGCATTCTTCAAGCCGAAAGACATGACCCGATAGCAATACATACCGAACTCGGTGATGAAGTTAGTTTTCTCTTCGTCTTCTGGTGTTATTTTGATCTGGTTATAGCCGGAGTAGGCGTCCATAAAACTCAAAAGTTGGTGTCACGAGGAATTGTCTACAAGTTTATCAATGTTGGGGAGCGGATAGCTATCCTTCGGACATGCTTTGTTGAGGTCGGTGAAGTCTACACACATCCTCCACTTGCCATTAGCCTTTTTCACCAAAACTACGTTAGCCAATCATTCGGGATACTTGATTTTGCGGATGAATCTTGATGTCAACAACTTCTGGACCTCTTCCTGAATGACGCGTTGGCGTTTGAGGGCGAATACCCTCTTCTTCTGCTTGATCGGTCTAAAGTCGGGATTAACGGTCAGCTTATGGACTATGACCGACGGGTCTATGCTAGGCATGTCTTCCGGAGTCCATGCGAAGACCTTTGAGTGTCGTTGCAGACAGGCGACTAAGGCCTCTCGTAAAGTAGGTGATAGGTTGGCTCCTATCTTGACCATTTGACTGGGGTCGTTTGTTAGAAGGATTTCGGTCGTTTCTTCGCCTGGCTTAGGCTTAGCACTCAGCTCAGTGTCGTCTCTGGGTTCCAAGGCATCAACCGGGAAAACTTCATGAACACCTTGTGTCGCAAAGAGGATATAGGGGTCAGAGTTACTTCTGATGGTCGCTACCTCTAGTGGTGTTCTGAATTTCACTTTCATGTGTCTCGTGCTCGGTAACGCCTCTAGATCGTCTAGACTGGGTCTGCCGAGTATAGCGTTGTAGGGGGAGTAGAGTTTCACTACATGAAAAAGGACGGGAACGGTTGTGTGATTAGGGGGTCTCCCTAGAGTCACAGGAAGATAAATGATGCTTTCGGGATGAGTGGGCTCGTCCGAAAGCCCTTGGAGGGATCCGATAGATAGCAAAAGTCGAGACGGATTGAAACCCATCCTACAGAAGGCGTCACAGGTTAGGAGATCGCAGTCAGCCCCCTGATCGACGAGGACCCTTTTCACAGTGTAGGAATCAATTTTGAGGGTGATGACTATAGGGTCATCCCGGAGACGATCTGTTCCGGCGGGAAGGTCGTCATCATCAAAGCCTATGACTGGCCTTCTTCTTTTGGCGGTTGTTGTGTCAGAGATGACCGTTGCGAGCATCGCCATAAGATCTCAGAGAATCAGTCTGTTTCCCACGGACGGCGCCAATCTGATAGAAGTGGGTTTTGGCTCCTAAGATACCAGTTCCTTGTTGACTCGAACGGTTGCCGTTAATGGTGGATATACCTGCAAAAACCATCGGAGGGTGCTCCGGCGGGGAGGCTCCGACGCTCAAATCAGCAAAGAGTGGTTTTTGTTTGAGTGAAACAGACTGAGAGAAGAGGGAGAGTGGTTCTCTGTGATCAATGTGCCCCATGTGTTAGGCTTAAGAGAGCATATCTGATGTCGAGAGTCTTGAGACCTCTTATACCTGTGAGAGTCATGCGTCGTTAAAAGACTTTTACCCTACTTTTCTTATTGAACTGATTCGGAAATTTCGGAAGTTAATATTACGAATTGATTACGATCCTTATATACCGGGAAACCTTCCTTTTCGGGAGGGACGTCTTCTTTATCTGGGAGATCCGCAATTTACCATTGTGAAATAGGAAACCGAATTTAAGGAGATCTTGACCTTTCTTTAGAATCGTTTGGAGTGCTGCGTACCTATCGATTGCTTCGACTGATAAGGGACCTTCAAGACTGGTTCGATCGGAAGACTGACGTTTGCTTACTCAGTCGAGGTGACAGTCCTTACTCGATGGGTCATGATCGGTTATCAGGGCGACTGAGACCCTATCGTTCGATACACCTAGACGACTAAGGCCTTTCAGTAGAATGATCGGAGCGACTATGACCCTTCGATAGATTGATCGATGAGCACCCTTTGCGGGATTTTTTGAGAATCGACTCTTTTGGCTGACTATTAAGTCACGTCCCATCAGGAGTATTTTATGAAAGTACTAAAATTGTTATTCTTTTATTACACAAAATTTAAGTAACTACAAAATAATAATAATATTATTATTATTATTATTATTATTTCTAAATTTCTTATTGTCGTTTTTTTGGATTTTTTTTTGGTATTTGGGGTGGTTTAATTTTTTTTAAAAAAAAGAAAAGAAAGAACAACCCACAATTAAAATGTTCAAACCGCAGCAACAAATATTATTTTGGGGGGTCCTACTGGATTTCTTTTCCCATATTCGCTATATCATCATTAAAAAAAAAAAAACAAGAAAAAACCCACTAATCTTGCTCATGAAAAAAAAAAAAAAAAAATACATCACGAGAGCAAAAGATACCAGCATGAGAGTGCCCTAAAATGAGAATTCAACCTTCCAACGGGGAAGAAGGGGCGAACACTTCCCTATCCCAATGAAGTTGTGTTTTATTGCATTGAGAGTTCAAAATCACAAGCCATTGGTAGATGGGTGACAAGTTCAATTCAGGGTATCCTTTTTTTTGGTTGGGTCAATTCAGGGTATCCAGCACTAGCAAGACGGGGATATTTGAAAGCTGCCGAATCCTGACGCAGCAAGGCGTTGAGACTAAAAAGATTTAGAGCCCAAGTAGAGCAAACACTTTTACTAGAAAAAGGAGAATCCTTACACAATTTTTGACAGTCGATTCAATGCCAAAGTTGAATTGAAACATGATGCAAGGACCACAAAGAAAAGGATCAAAGAGAAGTCACTTTGGTTTCTCCACCTGTCCTGGATTTTTCAGTGTACTTTTGATTCGTTGTCTTCCACCATATATCTGATCTTTTTTCTTACAAGTCGACCGTATCATCCAAAACCAATGGGTCATTCAGAACTCGTTCAAGGCTCCGTTTCAATACCATACACTTTCTTCAATAGCCACGAAAGTTTCAAAAGGATCTCCGATATGATATAGTTTATGAATTAATGTCTTCTCAAAGACAACTCAAGTGATAGAACATCTTCATTTTCATTGTCCCTTTTCCGATTTGATCCAACTTGATTACATCTCTTTATATTAAAAAAATATAGATGTATAGTTTATGAATTAGCAAGACAGATTTGTCCACGTTTGATCCCCTTTACTCCATTGAGCACCTCCCATAACCCATTTGAACCAGACAGGAATGTCCATCCAAGTGTTGAAGAATCATGAAATGAGCAGACATCTAAATGTAGAATGGTTTGATTGAATCCCAACTTGTGGGTTTAAGTTTCAACAATATTACAAGTATAATTATGCTTTTTCCGCAAACCCATATACTTGACGAATGAGAGTATAAGGAGACCAACAAATATGATGGTGAGCGAAATGGATTCAAAGATGACAAGTGGACAGAATGTGCAAGCTATTATCTTGGGAATGATTAAATTCTATATCTGTTAATACTACTCCAATAGCAGGATGCATTGCTAACATTTCAGATGAAAAAAAAAAAGAAAAAAATCGAAGAGAATTTACCTGCACAAAAATGGCTGGCCGAAAAAACTGAACTATGACATTTTCAGAAAATGGAATAAACAAAATTATATTGACCATGTAGATCTCAACATCAGAGCTGGGATTTGGGCAGTTCCATCCATTGTATACACAAGACCTGGCTGCAGACTAAATCTTTTACCCAAATTAAATTTTAAGCAGGCTTCCACCTGAAAGTGATCCCAACTTGTAGGGCCTTGGATCATCCCTCCAAGGCTCAAGCCCCATCCAAGTTCGTCTTCAGGGAAATCAGATAGACTTATAGCCCACTGTAGACTTCTGGGATCGGAATTTTTCATCCCCAGCCATCCTCCTATTCTAGTGCTCTCGTCAAGCTCCGATTCAACCATCAAGGCTACAGATCCATTTGGTTTGACTTCCACGGTGTCACTTCCTACAGGTGGAGCTGATGACTCGGTGGATGCCGCAGGAGCCCTATGGTGTTTCCAAATGCAAACTGGTACTGTAAGGGCATAATTACCCTGCTGATCAGATGATTTGGGAACACGGTGAAGACCCAGAAGAGAGAGTTTTGTCCCACTTGAAAGTTGGCATACAACTTGTGCAAAAGTGCCAATGCAATGGCTTACCCCAAAAGAACTGGGTTGCCTTCCTATTCCAGAAACAAAATGAGCTACAGAGGCCATGACGTTTGATTTTTTCACAGTTAATCCAATTGCACTGTCATTTTGTTCATTCAGAAGAGGTGGTCCGAAAGAGGAAAAATCAGTAAGGCCTTTTTCCTGCCACATGGAATAATTTATATTAACCAGAAGAAGCAAATTGAGCAAACAAGAAGTCAAAAAATATAACAAATACTTTAGAAGCAAAACCCTTGGGATGATAAATGGACTTAACTCTAGCACAAATAAGCATCAAATAATCCAGTTGCATGACCAGTTAAGTATCACAATATTGTTTTCAAGTTGCTAAGGATCATTTGGCTGGACCAGAGATAGATGTTTTACGAGTATCATGTTAATTTCGTAAAAGGAGAAATGATGAAAGAGGCACACTATCTTGTGCCACGAAAAGCATTCACTTATTCAAACCAATAACAACATGCAATGAGTCTCAGATGCAAAACATCATCTGCTTTATTTCATAACTGTGGTTGTCAAAATTGCAATTTAACCAAGGATGTTCTTGGTTGCTCTCAAAGGAAACACATGATTGCTTACATCACCCATTGAACAGCTGAAAGCATTCCACTATAAGCTCTCTTCAATTATTCCAGACAAAGGATATGAACTGAGCATACAACAAAGCAATGATCAATAACACACCTGGAATGAAGAATTTGTGCCAACAGTAAAATCCCTGAATTGAGCTCCCAAAGGAATCACAACTGTGGAAAACCAGTCATTGACATGTGCTGTGTAGGATACTTTCACAAGTGAAAGTGGACTTCCCGAGATATCACTGATATGGTTTTGTTCAATCTGACTTGCCAAGAATTCAGCTACAAGGATATCTTTCTGCCGAAGAACTGTCTCAAAAGTAAACCTTGAACGGATACCCGTCCTAACCCCTGCTCTGTTAAGTGCATTGCAAGTGTGGTCACTGATATTGTCAACCATCAATAAAGCTCCTGAAACATCAATGTCACCCCTAATGTGGGTACTGGGTTCTTGAAATGGACTTCCCTTGGAAAACTTGTAAAAGGAAAGCATTCGCTCAACCTTGTCCTGTCTGTCCCTAAGTTTCAACAGATCTGAAAATGCTTCTCGCTGTAACCACTTCAAGATATCTATCTGCAAATGATAAATCATTAGACGAGATGCATATGAAGCTCCAAGATGTTGTAAAATAGTGCACCAAATACGTCTTTTATCTTTGACAACCATAACAAAAGGATCCAAGGAACATATTCCATGGGACTGGAGTGATTCTAGAAAAATGAAAGTGATCAGATCAGTCCCTGTCTTTTCTCCACATTATTGTTTCTCCTATTCTTGAAGCAAAGAATCCAAACCAAAAGCATTCAAGAAAATCTCTCTCTCTGCTCTCTGCTCTCTGCTCTCTGCTCTCTGCTCTCTATACCTCTCTCTCACACACGCACACACACACAACAATGACAACAACAACAAGAACAACGACGACGACGACGACAACGCAGAAAAGAAGCTTTTTTGTTCACTTCATAACATCTTAGGAGGTGGCAACACCATGATTAGCTTCCCTTAAATGCATGAAGCTTTCTATTAAGTTTCTGTACTTCTGTGTGGACTTAACTTTTTTACAATTTCATGGAAAGAAAAGTCCATATATTCACACTATAAAAGTAGCTGAAATTCCAGGAAAGAAACTTTAAAAATTTGATTTGAGATAAGTTAAAAACAGAGCAAAGATTTTAAGTATTTAGAAAAGGCACATAAAACTGCAATTTACAGATCAAGGTCTTGGCTAATGATGATTTATAAATAGGGTTCACATAATGTTTTTGAGCATCGAAGACTCCAAGAGGATAATCACACACTGGTCTAGTCTAAAAGGCCTAAGCCAATAGCTTGAAGTGTAAATGAACAAAAAGTTTTATGCACACACGCACAAACCAAAATTTTTATTCGAAGTGTTAGTGAAATTACCATGTTTTTCATCTTATGTAAATTTGGGATACCTTGCAGACAATCCTTCTCCAAGTGGAAAGAAGTGCTGTTCTCCTCTATGAAAGAAAGGAGAAAAGAGGCTTCATTGAAGGATGGGAAGTCCTTCTCTCATGCTATCATGGTCATACAAGTACAAGGGGAGAAATACATACTCAAGTAATTCACCTAACCACATCAGACTTGTTCTCTGATATAAAATACGATTATAGAGATGTTTAAGAGATGCAGATACACGTGCTTATGTTTTCTAGGCAATAGAATACCATAAATTTCTCTTGTACATATCTTGGTTATTTCATTTCCTTTCCTCTGCAGCCTCTTTGCTCTATGCTGCTGCTGGTTATGTGAAACTTTCTTCTGAAAGAAGAAGATTGGAGCAGTAAGAATTACAAATTTTCCACCCGAAGTGTTCTTCATATTGCATATGTTTTTCACACAAAGTGTGTTATATGCCTTTATATAAGAACAGATTAAACAGGCATTCACTGAATTCATCCCCGTATCTTTCATTTAGTTATCATTTAGAATATCTTGAAATGCTTATGCCTTTCAATTGTTCAAAATTAGGCAGCACAAGCTACAAGTAAGCCCTCGTATTCATAACAAAATTTCCTCCAATAACTTTTAAGAATACCTTTTACTTTGAGAATGGTGCCTGACACTTAAACTCCTTTCTACACTACCCTATCAGCAATCTTCTTTACTACAGTCTCATAGATCTAAGCTCTGCCGGCTAAACCTCTTCTCATAATTAACAAAAAAGGATGATGAAATTTTTAAGATTTGTGCACTAGGAAGGTCTCTTAGATGTTCGAGGGATTGCTAAAACTTGCATAGCAAACAATGGTCATAAGGCACCAAATAAATAAATAATAATTAAATCAAACACAACCAGCAAATCACTGTTGACAATATTGTCATTCTTATTAGTCCAAAGAGATCCTCTGAAAATTTAGACTTTCCGAACTTTTTGTGAAATTTCACAAACTGGCAAGATTATTCCTGGACGAGATAAGGAAGTTTCTAGAAAGATAGTGACAATATTTGCCAACAGAATTTCCAAACTATCTTTTCTTTTCAACCAGAGAGCCTTTCTCTAGCCGGAAGGACATTGACTTTCCAACAGATAAATCCTTCTATATTTTTTTCTATGCTCTTTCTTACCTCCCATCAATTCAGTATAGATAATGGCATAATGCTTTTATAGAAATTAATGCTCATTTTTTTTTTTTTTTGCCTGCCAGCACTCTTATAGATTTATCAAACAGCATACAATAATGGCAATTCTAATGACCTTAATACGTGTTTTACCTTTGTCAAGTTAAATTTAGATAATAAATCAAGTTGATTCTATAACATAAAACCCTCCCAGGCCTTCAAATACATATACGTACTAATCCACTCAACCCAGAAGGATCACACCTCGGATGAGGGAAACAAATTCAAACCAAACTTTCTAATTTTGAATAAGCTAATTGTCATTTGTAACAATGCTCACATATGCCCACACGTCAATCAATGTAAGTATTTAAAAGGAACAGTCATCATCACTTTCACCAGGGAAGGGAAACCATTTTTGAATGAATTACAACAATTCATATCAACCCCACTTAATTCGTGCAAATTAGCGAATGCCCACATGCACATTGACCGCAAACATCAAAGGTGAATTTTGGAAACACATATTTTGGGGGAAAACATTTATTCAAACGGTTAATGTACAGAAAAACAAAATTACAAGAGACAATTAGGTATATTTTGCCAGCGGGATTAGTGTGATGAATAATTAATGGAATGAGGAGAGAGAGAGAGGAATACGGGATTATCGCGACGAGAAGAGGATCGATGAAAGAGGCCATATATAAAGTCGTCGGTGGCTTTGCCGAAGCCTTTGAGTTTGTCGACGACTGAAGCTACGGGGTCCATTTCCGGAAGCCTAGTCCAGAGAGAGAGAGGGAGAGGGAGGCACCCTAAAATTCGGAGTTTAAAATCGTGGGCGGCAGTCCGAAAGCCGAACACAACATTTGCGCTTGATTCCTGGCTTTAATTTATACTACTCGCCGAAAATGATAATCATCGCATTTATTACTTTTATTATTTTTTATATAAAATAATTAATTTTTTTATTAAAAATAATTTTAAAATAATAGTAATATGGCATTAATATGATCCTAACCTAATTTGTCAAACTTAATAAAATATAATTTGATAGTGAATTAAAATAAAGATTAATTTAATTTTTAATATAATATAGTTCATAAATAAGAGAGAACCCCATTTATACTTTTATACTTAATTATAATTAAAAGAACGAATTGGTGGTCTTTTTTTCTTAATTATGAGTAATAAAGGTAATATAAACTAATATTTTTAACAGTAGAATATTTAATTTTTGTAATTAAAATTTTAAATTTGAGTTTTGAAAATAAAAAAGCAAGATAGCTCCTAATGTGGACTCCTATTTAACCTAGTCAGATTTTAAAAAATCGATGGTGAAGTAAAAAATAATTAATATAAAGACAAATATTTAGGTTCCAAATAGCATCGTCTTTTCCTATTTTGATTTTCTGTTTTTGCTTGCCCATGTCATTTCAAGTTACCAGAACATCCTTCTATGTAAATCAATTTTGCAACACAAACTACTTAAAATTATTGTTATATTTTAATTATTGTTATTATTAACTCGATTTGACAAATTATTAATATAATAAATTCTTATCATTGTGTTAGAAAAAAAATTGTCTATTGAATTATTCAAAATGAATGTGAAAATCAATTTTGTATTAAACTATATTTGCATTTCAGATGCGAAATCAAATAAAATTTATTTTCCTTTGAATATTAATTGAGAAATTATGATAAACTTTTATAATGTGTAATCTGAAAGTGTGAACTTCTCACTAGGAATTAAAGAAATTTCACAATTTTGCAAAATTAAATTCTAATTTTTATTTTTATTACTTGGATACAATTAAAAAAAAAAAACACTAGAGTTCAACTCTAGAACAATTTTGGAGTTCTTTATACAGATAGAGAAGTTCATTAAATATTTTAATTAAATTGTTTCAAACAATTATATTGTACATTGCATTTGAGCTTCCAAACCAACAAAGGTTGCGAATTCAAAGAACCCATGTAAGGAAAGCGAAGAATGTGTTCTTCTGTTGCTAGTTGTGGAATCAAAAGAAGCTATTCAAGTATTGGGGCAATATTCGTTTGATTATAACCTGGTAAGCTCTTTCTGTGGGATGGTAGCTGTCCCAGAAAACATGCTTGGACGCGTCCATGCAAGGTGGGGTAAACTTATTACACAAAATGCTCGCTTCTATGTTACCCGTGCCACAGCAACCTTTGTCGACAACCTCAAATCCTGTAAAATCATTCAAGAAAAGCAGAATCAATAATATTTTTGAAAAGAATTTCCATTTTTGACATATAAAGGTAAGTGGGTAGTAGATAAAAGTACCATTTTTGCTTGGATTTTGGATGAGGTCAAGGAGAGGGCTGTAGATATCAATATAGACAATCCTTGAATTGGGAAGTTGGTTAGTGAGGGATTTAAGCTGGGGAGACAGTTTGGAGTTGAATAATTGTGCTGCGGCGTTGTATTCCTCTACACAAACTCTGTTGAGCCCTCCTGCCAATGTCCTCTGTGAGGGCAAACACCCTAGTGGCGGCGCACCAAATACTGCAATCCTCCTTGCCCCTTCCCCGTACAAATCCTTTTTGCACCACCCCAAAAAAAAAAAAATGTTTCCATTAGGATAGAATTAATTGGACATAAGATAAAATACTTAAGACCTCAATGGTATGCTCAACCACCTAGTTTTAAATTCTTATTTTCTCCCTTCCTCAGATGGTTCTTCCAGGGCCAGAGCCCTGCGATTATAAACAAAGGAACATACCTTATAGAAACCAACGGCCTTATTGATCATAAGATCAGTGTAAGAGTTAATGTCGTAGTGTGCTCTTCTAAAAGGAACAGCATAGTAAGTATTAGTAATGTCATCGCTGCCTGCAACCACCACATATAGGGCATTCTCTATAATGAAATTCGTCCTTTCTTCTCCAAAATATGATTTGATCTTTGATTTGTATTCTTTGAACAAATTGAACTGACCCGACATTGATATAACTGACTAAATTTTTCAGAAAAGGAAAAGAGATGTGTCACAAACATATATTTTGTAAAAATTACAGATGATAAAAAATGGTATTAAAGTATTCACAGGAATTGCAGATGTTAGAGGATCATAGCCTGCGGCGCCTGAAGCGAAGCTCACGCCCGTGGCTAGATCTTCGATTTGTAAAGCTGGGTCCAGATAGGCAGGCACAAGGTCCTTGATCCCCAACTCCTCCGCTGCAAAAGAAAAACTTAAAAGAATGTAGCAAAAGAGAAATACTATTATCTAATAAATGTAAAGACAACTAACTTCATGAAGAAAAGAGAAAATGCAAAAGTACCCATGAATTTTGACCTTGTAAAATTAGTTCTCCAACTATTTATTTGTTTGTATATTTAATATCTTTATTATCTTGCCATATTTTTCTCTCTCAAGTTTAAACAGCCTCTAGGAGTCTGTTGGCAAGGTGACTCCAATTGGATGCAGCGATGAACGCTCTCTAATCTAGTCGGATTCGCCGTCAAGTTTGCATGCTCGAGAGCTTCGGTTGAGGAACTTCATGTTGCAACTGCGGCCATTGGCAAAGAAAATTGGATATTGAATCCACACTGTTGACCACCAAAGAAAAACTTATATCACGAGAATTGATCGATCAACTTCAATCGGCAAGAAGAACACGAGAGAGAGTCCTGACCGTTGAAAAGTATATTGGTTTAAAGTTTTCCCGGTTGCTGACCATAGCTCAAGCTTTAAAGCCGGCCAGCAACTGGCAACCATGGTTGAGATTTTATCATGCCTTGTGTATGGGCATGACAGTTTTTTTTTTTTCTTAAATAAATTATCGATATCTTATAATTATATGAATTTAATTAAATTCGGTTCGAATAAAGTTAAACTCTTAAAGGGACAAAACTCTCCTTGACTTATTTATTTTGTATACAAGACTCGAACATAATTTTATTTGAAAGATATCAATATTCAGCCTCTTGATTAACTAGACTTTGGTGAGTATAACTTAGTACAAGAGCAGACAAAAGAACTGATTTACTCTAACAGTAAAAAAATAGAGGCGGACATTGCTAAAAAATAGTTCAATGACCTATTTTTTCACGATTAGCTAAAGTTTTAAGTGCAAATTTGTTTTTTTTATTAATGGAAATATTCATGCAAAAAGCAAAATCTTATTTTTTATTTAACCGCAAAGTTAAATGGGAGATAAAAGAGAATTATTTTCGTCTCATTCGTATGAGAAAAGAATGAGAGGTTCACTGCAATTAACGATACTGAAATTCTGTCACGTCCTGTACCACTGGGTCCAAATTACTAGTGGCAACTTGGTCCAAGGACATTTATGGTACACAAACTCAAAACCTACAAAGAGAGAGACCTATAACCACAAAAGGAAACGTCAACTGTCCTTTTCTTGGCCATTCTGATTTAAAACGCGATAATGAAGCCATGCAATAAGTTCCCTTTCTAATTTCATTTTGCCTTCTAAATCAAGAAATAGAAGTTTAAAGGGTTTATATGATATATAAAATATTCTCTAACTTAACTTAATACAGGCATTGGCAGACGATGGACATATTTCTAATGCAATTCTGTTAGCAATATCATTTATGAGCACAGCATGGAAAAGATTTTCCTCTACTGCACTACACTGGACCAGATAATCTTATAATAATTATAATAGTAGCCCTGTGGAGTAGGGATAATATACCCTGGAACAATATTTAGGAGAGAGACTTTAGAAGGTTCAAAACGTGAAAGCTCATAGCTGATTATCTCAATAAATCATCATTGTATCTCTACCTCAAATATGCTTCCCTAAACATGACTTGTAGAAACCACTGACAAAGATACACTAGAAAATGCACTTAAAAGAAGGGTACAGTTCTATTTTCCACGTTAATTGTAAATGAACCATCTCAATCTGAAAATTACCCAGTTAAGCCAATCATATTCAATGCTAGAAAAAAAGAGAGAGAAAAGAAAACATGGACAAAAACCCCCCAACCCGCATTAAAACACATCGCCACTGACACTGAGAATTGGTGCTATTTCTTATACAAAAAAGGGTAAAAAAAATTTTCATAAATAGAGCTGTTCAAAGATTTATCGGGGCAATGGAGCAAAGAAAAATCAATCTAGAAAGACATATAGGTTTATGAGTGAGAGAGAGAGAGAGACCTATTAAATCGGTAGGAATTTTTCCATTGCTAAACCTTCCGGTTGGTCGGCCCCCTTCAAAATCTTTTCCGTAGGGATAAAAGTTGGACTTTGCCACTGTCGTAAGACCGTTATTGTTGCCGGGATCAACAATTGAATCTCCAAAAGCTATAAGTGCAGGAAGTGATATATTTGGAGGCAGCTTTATTACTGCTTCTGATGCACCGAACAAAAGAACGAGGAGTGTAATTACATAACACCCAACAAAAAACCCAGTCATGTTTACTTGCCCTTTGCTCATAACTGAACGAGAGAGTGAGAGAGAGAGAGAGAGGTTGCTTTGCTAACTGTTTGGTTTTTGCCTTAATGGGAGGTTACATATTTATAGGGGTGTCAAACGAGTGGCTTTATGCTTGCATTATATCTTCCAGGAGTTTGCAATAAAGAAATCTGTCGGTATTGCTCCATTACAACTCAAGGTCCATATATAACGTTAAACAATTCAATTATAGTATCTGCATTAATTAATTTGTTTTCCATAATTGATAATTTTTTAATAGGGTTTTCTTCACAGTAATACACATATTTATTTCTTTTTCAAATCTTTTTTTATTTTTTTACTTGATCACTAGTATTTGAAAATCTGACTAATTTAATTCGAACAGTTATAAAATCTAATTTAGGGGTTGACTAGATTCAAACTCAAGATTTTAGTTAAAAGAGTTTAGTAATAGACTACACAATGTTGGTTCAAATCTCTTTTTTAAAATAAAATAAAAGTGACTAATAATTTCTCGCATGATTAAAATATTTTCCACTTTGCAACCTTTTCAATTTTTATATCTGTTACAGTTTTTAATCTTTTCTATATCTAAAAGTTTTATTATAGAATTCATCAAATCAAAATAGTTATAATTATTCATTGATAACATCAAATCTAACTTTATATACATAATAATTAGACATATATATATTTAGAAGGAAATGATAATTTAAAAAAAAAAAATCTTAAAGATGAAAATATAGAATGATTCAACACCTTAGCAAGTGCCCTTAATTCACTCCTTCAAAAAATCAAGAGGTTCCAACTTTCACGACAAACCTTTGTGTACAAATCTTGTTGGAGACTTGTATGGTTCATGTATTTCAGAATTTGACTGTCAAAAATTCAAAGAGGCTGATGATTCATTAAAAGGATGAATTACTTCACAACTACCTTTTTGTACAAATCTTGTTGGGAACATGAATGATTCACGCATTATTAGAATTTCAGTGTGTCAAAATTTCGAAGAGGCTGATGATTCATGTAATAAAGACAACGAAATTTTAGGAGTGTTTTATAAATACAGCTATGTTGTCCTCCAACACCCACCATTATTCATCAAATTAACCTTATCCTATCTCACCTGCCGTAAGTTTTACATTCCTTAGTTTCGTAACTTTTGAAATAAAATTAAAAATTATTTGATATTTTTATTTTTAAAAATAAATTGATTTGATAGTTTTTGAAATAAAGTTAAAAATTAAAGTTAAAAAGAAAGAGAGTCTAGATCCAAAGGATATGAGAATAAATAAATTTATAGAAGAGACATATTTAAAATTTTATATCCCTCAAATAAGGATATAAATGAAATAAAAATAAATATATTTTCTAAAAAGTGAAGGTGCAGAAAATAAAGAGAACAAAAAACTTATCTCATGAGTTTTTTCTTAAAGGTTATTTTTTAATTTTTTATTTATAAAAAATTATTATTTTTTTTAAAAAAATAATCTATTTAATAGTATTTTTCTCCTATGAAAAAAAAACGAGAAACTAAAATAAAACCCAATCAAAGGAACACTTAATATCCCGAGCGTGAAGAAAACTCTTCGCTTTGTCGGTTAGGTTTTGCGATAGAAGTTAAATTCTCGTCTAATATAATAGCAGACTCACATTAAATGCAGATCTATTTTGTCACATCTGTGTATAATTGGTCATTTTGTGAAGAGTGATATTAAATTATATATTGACTATCAATATTTTGATTAGTCATATATGCGGATGACATTAAATCTCTCAATATTTTGAGCATATTATATAAATATATAAATATTTTGAGTATATTAAAATAAAAAATAAATTCTCTCCTCCAATAGTTTAATCACTTTTTCTCGCATTATATTTTATCACAGAGTTTTGAAAAGGAAAAAAAAAATTAGAAGAGAAAAGAAAAATTATAATTTTCCCTTGAGAGCCTTATAAAAGAAAGAAAAAGAAATTAGATTTATTTAAAATAAAAAGTTTTACTTTCAATTTTTAAAGATATTTTTGAAATATAAAAAATATTTAATTCTAACATTTTTTTTCTTTCATTTCTTTCCTTCTTTAAGAGAAAAAAATTTTAAATTTGAATAGATCTAAAATCTATTCAAATCTCTCTATCGTATCTAAGCTTTTAAAAAAAATAATAATAATTTTGTCATTTAAGTCTTCCTTTTCTTTCTTAATTTTTTCATCCAAACAGATTGAGTGCACGTTTGATCTCAATCATAAAAAAGAAAACAACATTTTCCTCCACCCCAAAACATGCAACTGTAATGATTAACCAGGCAGACTCCCCAAACGACCGGAGCCAAATTCGATCCTTTGCTTTACAAAAAGCAATACTTGGTTGAATTTGTGAATAGAAAAGTAAAATTCCTTATGAGCAAATTTAAGAATTTTTTTTTTTTTTTTTTTCATTCTCGGATTCTATCCGTCTGATCTGAATAGCAGACTGACATAAAAATGCCAAGTATGTGAACTGCAGAACCGATTGTAGAGAGCTTTAGTTATTTTTTAAACTACACAATTCTCAAACAAAAATATTATTACTATTATTATTATTGAATTTTGTCCTTATAAAAACACCCAAATGAAAATAAAAACTCTTAATCAAATATTGTATCCGAAATTTAGTGTTTAAACCTTCATAAATAATAGTATTTCCACGATTTTCATTACCCAACCAAAAAAATAATCAATAATACACTTAATTAAAATATTTCTTCTTAAATTCTGAAAATCACATTTTCTTTTTCATAAAGCTAATCAATTATTATTATTATTATTATTATTTAAACAAGGCGTACAAAATATTTGAGAGACAAAGTGAGTTTTTGGCATGTGTGTGAGGCGTGATGTTTGATAATTCTATTGGTCCCATTATTTGGAAGCAGAATCCCCAGTGCGGCAATTGGGCCAGGTCCCACTCTCTGGAGACAAGTACATTTAATTTAAAACATCATAAATTCGGTGCTCAAGAAAGTCTCATTTGAACACCTTATCTGGAATTGGAGTGATCGTATCTTTTATATTCTGCTGTGGAAACTTCACTAAGCATTCGCATTTAGATTTATTTAATTAAAATTAAGTATAGTTTTTAATACAAAAATTGATTTTGTTTACAAAATTTGTTTAGTTTTTACTAAAAGTTTTTCAAATATTATGTAAAGTAATTCCGTCTATATTTTTTAACACCGTCGGTTCAAAATCGGTTCAAAATCTAGACAAAGGAAAAAACTTATGATGGATTGACAGTGAATGTAAAACTTTTTTCAACACCATGAGAGAGCAAAATAGAAAACTCATCTATGCTATATTGGTTCTTCAAATGACTAACTTTAAAATTTAAAATTAAAATTCAGTTTATTGTTATTGTTATTTTTCAAAAATAAACTAAAACAGAATTTCCATAAGTCTCTAAACAATTCTTGTTACACTATGAAGCTATACGCTTTAAGTCCTCGGTAATTAGCATATTTAATCGACTAAAATAGTAAAATCCACATAACCCCAACATTCTCTGCGTCAAAGGTTTAGGTTAAGGTTAACCTGGGTCATTTGGAGCGGAAAGATCAGTTAAGACGTTGGAGATTGGTGAAAGGGTCAAATTATTGGGCTCTTGCCTTTTTTCACAAAAAGGTTGTCTGGTTAGAAAGAATAAATGAATGAAAATTACGTAACATCATAAAGAGGCAGTTATAGGATTTAGGTGTTGGTTCACCAACTGAGCCCCGCTTTAATTAAGGAGGGAAGAGCTGACATTACTCATATCCACACACAAATATCAGACGAGGGTTAGGAACCAAGTTGGTGTGGCATCTTGGAGATCACATAATTTACTTCTTTTTTTGGTTTTTTTTTTGGAGGGGGGGCGGGGGTTGGGATTTCTCTTCAATTCCTAAATTGACTCCTCATAAACTTAACGTTCCATGATGGTATTCCCCCACCCCCCACCCACATTAAAGAACCCACCATTTTTTATGCTCATGAGTGAGAGAGAGAGAGAGAGAGTCAGTCGTATAAAAGCGTCCTCAGATGACAATTGCATATCCAACTCGATAATGTGAGACAAATACTTTCATCACTTCTTCCATGACAATTCCCACGTTTTGACAAATGGAAAGTCGAGCACTAACACCCGGTCCAAGTGAGAATAGGGTATACCTGTATACGCAGACCTGTAGGGGGCGGTCAATGGTGCTTGGCCTACAATGCATGCTTTCGCATGCCTTCACCAGAAAAGGCCCAAAAGACATGGGAGCAGAGCATATGCCCCTTTAAGCATCATTGTCAAAGCTTCTGCCCATTCTGAAATATCAAGTTTGAGCCACAACTTTGATTCTCCAAAATAAGGATGAATATGTCAAACGGCATTAATTTAATGATGGATTATCGTTCAGAACCAACATGATAAATGCAAGACATAACATGCAGATAGATTTTCAAAAAGATAAAAAATGGAAAACAATCCAATGGAAACGCACAGATATTGAAAGATCAATATGTTAAAACTTGCAATAACGAAGTAAAGATTTCTCACCAACCATACAAGTAGCCTGACCAGACATTACTTAGATGTCCGTCTCCCATAAAATTGGAACAAACATTACATAGCCATTCAATAAAAAAAAAAAAAAAAAAAAAAAAAAAAACCAACCCTCCATGTACAAAGCCACAACTCGTGAACAGCTGACACAAGATAAAAGTGTCATACTACACAAAGACCAATCCGAATCATTATCGAATTAAACCTCATCCAATAAATAAAATGAATTTTCACAAGTATATGTAACTGTTATCACCAGCCTTGAAATAAAACCTTGATGTATCAATGAGCACTTACGAGGAATGGATGCTGGCAAACACCACACTCTATAGTCTCAGAACCTGAGCTTGGAACTTGGACCTGCAATATTGCAGATATACAATGTTATTAATAAACTAAAAAATAACAAAGTGAACTTTTTAATTCCAAGGTAAAGCAAACAAGGCTTTAAACCTGTAAATGAACTGTACAGATAGGACAGGCAACTTCTCTCATCCTCCGCCCAGATCCATCTGACTTGGAGCCTGGAAAAGGAAAAAATACCCAAGTTAGAATGGTGGCTAAGTGCCTGTTTCCATTTCCAAATCCAGTGTAGAGTTATTTAACCGAACCATCAGATCACAACCTTTCACCTAGTTGTCAGTAAATGAAATGAACAATTAACTAAGAGAAACCCCAACCTAAGGAAAGCAAATTTATATTTTATCTCACAACTGAATCTAGCTGTCCCCACATCATCTGGGGCAGTTTTCAACAGTTTGACTAGGTGCTGGGCCATGGATCAACTTAAAACTGTCCCCCTCCCGATAGGGTCAAGGCCACCAGATGAAAACTTCAAGCGAACCAATGGACATTTAGTTTAATGAGCAAACGGAGATAGGCTCAACAAAGAAGCCAGCAGGATCAAGGACCAGCCAAGAACATAAGAGAGAACTTAAATGACATCTGTCAGAAACTTAGTTGTTATAAAGCCCCGTAGAGACTCACTTCAACAGAATGAATCAGAGAGCAATCCTAGGATTGGATCCAATAAGAGTCCCCATTGCCCAACAGCACAAATTTTGAATTATTATTATAAAATAAGATGCACAAAGATGATTGACACATACAGTTCTCCCAGAAATCTAAACCGCGGAATGCGTAAGAGAAGCATTACCTGAGGATGTCCTGCGATTCCTTTCCATCTCCTCCTGTCATAAGATGGCAAGCATTAAAGACTATCAAGATAAAAACAAGACATAAATACTCTTACAAAAGGCACACACTAACAGTAAATATTGTTCATAATTCTCCTTCTTTTGCTAAGGGAAAGAGATTATTCTTCTCTCCTTCTCCACATGTGCATGTGTATTCTTTTTTTTTGTTGGGGGGCGGGGTAGACAGGCCAACTAGAGGTCACCAGAAGCATTGAAATGAATAAATATGGGTCCCGAAATGGGTAGTGGTCAATTCTCCAAACAAGGAGAAATATACACTTTGAAACACCTAGTGAATGATTCTTCTTCGCAACTGAGCCCTAATGAAGTCATGAAAAATTTGAATGGACCGTCTCATCAATTCATAAAGGAATCCAACCACTTCCAACCCCCCCCCCCCCAAAAAAAAAAAAAAATCCCAACTTGAAACCTCAAAATCCCAAATCTCTAGTTACCTGAAGCTTCTTGGCAAGATCCTCGTGACTCTGCAATCCAGCTGGTTTGGTGGCAACTTCCTTAGCATTACTCAGCCTCTGAGTAACCTCTGCCTATATAAGAAGACAATTCACCAAAATCAGATCATGCAGACATCTACTCCCATGCAGACCCAAAATGAACAATTTTTCAACATATAAGGGATTAGCTAAGATTCTTTCCCAAAGATAAAAACGAGATTATCCAAGAGGAATTCTTGTTCAAATTCATGGCCTTCTCGGTTTTTACAGAAACAAAATCAAGTCCATTTTCCCTATTGTTCACGTGCCAATTTCTATGCACGTCTCTCAAATTATGCATTGCACATAATTCATGATGGTGGTTCAAAATATTGAATTAGGATTATCACATATCCAGCTTGGTAAAGAAAGATCTGTCTTCAGTCTGTTCTGCACTTGCAACCTTCAAATCAGGACACTAAGCCTGGTTATTGCAACAACTGCTCCACTTAGAGCTGTATTAGGTGATTTGTGTCCATGTCATTGCCCAGGCTCAATGCCATAAGGGAACCTTGGCTGGCTAATCTAGTTTCCAAGGGACACCAACCTAGGTTGACGAAAAAAAATACACAGAAAAGATCATGTGCACATACCAAGCATCGATCACACACTCGAACAGGCTGAGCATTCTCTTCAGCAGTTAGAGCAATTCTACCATGGGTACACTTGTCACAGAAAATGTCTCCACAATTTCGGCAGTGGTGCTGCAAATGTTAAAAAATTGAATCAACACAAATGAATAAATATTATATCTCCTTAAAATAAAACTTCATGTCAATTTATTCTAGGGAAAAATTTAAAGGATTTCTTGCCTTGCGGACAAAAGCATTAAAATCAGTGCAACAAGATGTGCACTTCGTGACAGCCTCATCAGGAACCTGAAGGAAATATAATGCAAACAAGTCATCAAACAAAATCATGGAGAACACAACAGAAATAATGAACAGACAAAGAACATCAAGACACTTTTACAGACAATTACAGAAAATTGCGAAGTATGAAATCTTTATTATTTAGTGCTCTAAGTAACTATAATCAATTGTCTGACCAAATTTAACCCCCGAAAAATTCCTAGAAGAATGAAGTTTGATGTATATGCTGCAGCTATTTGTCGCTTAATAAAAAATATTATGTTGGTCTTAAATCTATAACGACACAGCAAAAAGAACCCAAATAGGAATAATCGTTCTGCCAAACAAAGGAATAGAACAATAAACAACAATTATACAAGTATGATAGCACAAAAATTTAGTTGGAAAAAGATAACAAATGTTTAGTCAAAATTTGTACATACCCAGTGGTCTTTCTCTTCATTAGAAGGCTTCATAAAGTTCATCCACTCACCAAAACCTTTTTTCTTCTCCGAAAGTTGCTCAGCTGCTTTGAAAGATTCTGAAGGCTTGATTCTTCCACCCATCTCTTTTATCTGCAATTTGGTACATGGTTTTAAATGACAACAATGCCATCACAACCTAAACCAGGACATAATATGAAAAAGTTGTCTCAAGATCAATTCAAGTTGCTCTGCTAAGAGAATTATCATCATTCTCTTATGTTGTTGTGAATCCAAAGGACAAGGGTGACAGTTTTGTGCCAGAATAATGGGCATATCTAGAGGGTGTTTGGGGTTGCTTATAAGCTAGTCAAACCAACTTATAAGCAAAATTAAAATTATAATGGTTTGGTAACCAAAATTTATAAAAATGCTTATAAGCCCAAAAAATACATATAAGCCAAAAATAAATAAATTAATGAACAAGCAAATCCCCCCTAACTTTTTCATTTTGGTTCTTTTAAGCATAACCAAAATAAGCTATTTCGACCAATAAAAGTACATTTTCATTCTTTTGTATTTAACAAAAATTACAACTGTAACACAGGCTTCATATTATCATCCACCAGTAATAGAGTTTCACAGCAGCCTAAGGCTTTCTCCTTTTTTAAGTTCTCTTCTAATTTTGAGTGGTATTTTCTTCTCCTACTCACTGTCAGGTATTTTCTTGCATCAACCTCGTGGGGACAATACATTCATCTTGTAGAAATATCATTGAGCATACTTTTGGAGTTTGGAAAGCTCGTTTTTTAATTTTAGGTGATATGTCATATTATCCCATTGATATACAGACAGAAATTGTACTTACTACAATGGCTGTTCTTAATTACAAACGCCAAAGAGGTGCAGCAAACAATGGGTTTCAAATTGCTTAGAATGAGACATATGTCCCATCTAACACGAAAGTGAGAAGTTTATCAAATCCATACAATACGAATATGGAGGTCGAAAATGAAGATGATGATTTGGCAACACTTTGTGATGCAATTGCATTGGAGATTGCAAGAGGTTGATTAGCTGCATCTATATTATTGTAACACATTTCTGTTTATGGACTTTAATGTAAGCCATGTTAATTTAAATTATATAATTTTTATTTGTAGAAATAAATCTGAAAATTATTTACTTCATTTATCCATTTTTAACCTTTAGTTTCCTATCATTTAAATCATAATAACCTTCACATTTGAAGTATGTATTCTAATTAGTTAGGTAAAATCATCTTATATCCACAAGGGTCTTTTCTCTATTTATAAATTTTATAAACAATCAGTTACCAAACAGTTAACTATTTTTAAGTAACATTTATTTAAACATATAACAACTTATTTTTTGAAAAAAAAAAAAAAAAAAACTAAAATAGATTTATAAGTTAAAATGCTGCTCATAAGCAGCATTTTTTTAAACAATCCCAAATGGCCTCCTAGTTGTGCCAAATTTAACAGGATGGCAAACAAAATAAGATATCTAGGTTATTATAATATTCTGTAAGCCGTGAATGGCGTGCTATAACCAAAACATTTAAGAAACTATGGAAATAAATTTTCATCTTCCAAGTTTATGAGACCCAAATAAGCATACAGACAACGGTGAATGGCTGAGGAAACTCTTGAAAGACACACACCTATCTCTTCATTGGGTTGGTATGTTATTTTTTGGGATTACTTGTTTGGCATGGGTAATTGCCACATTGAATGGGACTGTGAGATTTAATCTTGATCCTTTCAATGAACACAATGATGCTGACCTTTGGGAAGCTTTACAGAGAACACATCTAAAGGATGTCTTCAGAAGGAATTCTATGGGTCTTGATGCAGAGGTTTCAGAGGCAGGGGAGAATTTCAGTGTTGGGCAGAGGCAATTACTAAGTCTTGCCCGAGCGCTATTGCAGAGATCCAAGATTCTTGTTCTTGATGAGGCAACATCGGCAATTGATTTTAGAACTGATGCTCTCATTCAGAAGACTATCCAAGAAGAATTTAGATCATGTACAATGCTTATTATTGCTCACAGACTTAACACAATTATTGACTGTGACCCAATTCTTCTGTTAGATGGTGGCCGGGTTCAAGAATATGATACACCAGAATGCCTACTATTGAATGAAGAAAGTGCATTCTCAAAGATGGTTCAAAGCAAAGGTGCAGCAAATGCTCAGTATCTATGGAGCTTGGTTCTTGGAGGAGGAGAGAACAAATTAGGCAGGGAAGAGACCAGCCAACTCGATGGCTGAAGGAGATGGTTGGCCTCTTCCCGCTGGACCGCTGCTGCCCAATTTGCTCTGGCTGATGGCCTCACTCCATCACATAATGACCTTCAAAGGTTAGAAATTGAAGATGAAACAGTATTGTCAAGAAAACAAAGGATGTTCTTATAACATTGCAGGGAGTTTTGGAGGGAAAGCATGACAAAGATATTGAAGAAACAATGAATCATTACCAACTTTCTACAGAGGGATGGTGGTCATCTTTCTAGATGATGGTTGAAGGTCTTCAACAAGAAATCCTTTTTTTTTTTTTGCGAAACTTAGCGCAACGGTTGAATTGCTTTGACCTCGAGATCATGAGTTCGAGATGTGGAAATAGCCCCCTTACAAAAATGCAAGGAAAATGTTGCGTACATATACGCCTACTCCAAAACCAACCTCAATTGTTGGGACTAAGGCTCTGATTGTTGTTGTACTCTCACTCAAGGCACATACAAAATTTGTGCACATGGTTTTCAGCCTGCACATTCTTTAATTATTACATGGATTTTCTTTTTAAATCTATTCATAGGGATGACTCTTCTTTTTAGTTAGTTTGTTTGACCTACATTTTAATATTTGTGTAACCATGATGGTGCAGCATATCCTACGTGCATGAATTCATTTGTTGTTAGTCCAGTAATGACGAATTCGCAGACCCTTCAATTGCCAATCCAAGTAACATTTTCCAATGCAAACAACCAATTGCATTAGCTCAACTGATCATAATGTGGATTTCAGTCATAAAAGGCTAAGTTGTCATAAGGCATCTAATGCAGAGTAAATGAAACATCCCTCTCCCATTTGGACAAGGGGGGGAACCCTCAAATTCACAATCCAGATACATAATGCAACATTGGCAAAGTCATATAGCGTGCCGTTGATGTAATCATAACAGGTAACACTGCAGCACAGATTAAGCTTTCAAGTGTGCCAGACTGCCAGAAATAGTGAAACAATTAATTAAACATAAGATACTTTGTCCCCAACTTTTGATTTTGAATAATCAAAAAACACAAACAAATAAAATAGTCTTGCAACACTGGACAAGAGCTTGAAATATTCAGAAACAAGAAAAGAAATGTAAATCAAACAGAATTTCACCACCTATTAAGAAAAGAAACATCCATAAAGATGGCACATTTGTCGAAACTAACTAGCATGAATAAAATATTGCAACTATGATATGTTTAACTAAAGTTTAATGCAGTAAAGTTGCCTACTCCTAAACCATCGAAGTCCATTTTCAAGTTTCCATGTATTTGAAACTTTTAAATTCAGATGATGATGTCCAGAGAGGAAAAAAAATTTACCCAGAGGACCACTAAATATAACATAAAAGAAGGCATGCACATGGTTCACCTATTTCACACACACAATTTACAGAATAGTACAATGAAAAGATGTAGAATGCTGAATGCACCAAAGAGCAAATGCCCATCTAGACCCATTGCAAGCATGAGTACATCATATGCAGGAAAAAGACCATTTACTATCAACAACCTGTACAGTTGCAGCTGTTATGGTGTCCAAAAGGGTATTTGTTGTGTAGCTATTTGATTGTAGCCTTATGCGCCTTGGTTCAATGTCCACCGAGCTTTTGGACCAGAAAGACAATGTAGATGAATCTGTTACCTGAAACAGAAAAAAGAACATTAAGGGGAAAATATATAAACAATGGCCACGAATACGAGATCCAATTCTATACAGCAACTTACTTCACATCTTGTCACGTTCTCAAGTGGGTATATTCTCAAAGTCCTACTGGTACCAGGATCAAGCATACGAATTCCATCCAGACCAATCTAACAAAACCGAATATGAGCCCAGAGAAGATGTTCACTAACAACACTAGCTAGCCAACTCAACAAAGCTTAAGACATTCCAAAGTTATTAAGAAAATAAATCAAAAAAATAAATATAAGAGGTTTTATAGCACATTTTGGATTCAATTTCTGGTACACCGCATCTTTTCCTAATCATTTGTTTTCTCACATGGCTATGTTTTCTTATAAATGAGAAAAAGATGAGAAAGATGAAAAGGAAACCCATGAGATAATCCCAACAGGCAGCAATAAACAGTGGCGGAGATCAATTTTCAATTCAAAAGCACAATCAAAATAACAAAAGTGATTACAACATAAAATGCCATCCATAATTAGTTGGGATACAATTTTCTTTTGGGGGTGAGAATTTAGAGTCCAGTTTGAGGGATGCTAAAATAACAAAATTATTGCATGTGGCACATTATATAGTTCAGATGCAAGAAGACCCAATTCAGATAATTCGTCGAATCATCAAACAAAATTGAGATATTAACAAGGATATATATATAATCCCAATTGAAATAAGCTAATAGTATCCAACAAGAATGAGATTAGAGCAATGAGTTGCAAACCTGACAAAGAACATCCATAGTACTTTGCCCTCCGCTTTCAGCCAAAAGCTTAACCCTAAACTTCTGCACCCCACCTTTAACATCCTGCTGTGTTTCCGCCTTTGGAACTGCTCTCACAACCTTAGGTGAACTGGTCTGATCTTTTCCAGAATTGAAACCGATGGCTCTCCCGTAATCATCGAAAGCCAACCCCGAAGACCATGTCGACGACTTCGAAGACGTGCCCCGAGCTCCATACGGCTCAACTTTACTCCCCTGATAAGCGTAAACCCCATCTCCATACCCATCATCACGACTCCCACTCGATTCATACCTCGAAATCCCAGAATCCGATCTCTTCCCGTACAATTCGGACCCTAAGTCTGATCGACTCCGACCGTACGTCGAGGCACCACCGCCTCCATTCCGATCATCGAAATACCCTCCGCCTTGATCGTATTTCACGCTGCTGTCGTAAGGGTTTTCATAGATTGATCCTCCAATTTGACTGAACGGGACCGTGTAGGACGAAGAATAAGACGGATTGGGATTGGGATTAGGGTTAGGGTTTGAAGGGACTGAAGAATGAGGAGGAAGAGGAGAAGCGTAACTGGATGCATTCTGATGCTGATCGAACGGTGGATAGTAGGGTTGAGAGGATTGAGGAGTGATCGGTGGTTGATATTGAGGAGAGGTTTCTTGAATCGGAGGAAACGAAGGGATTTGGAGATTAGGGTTTGGGGAATAGCATGGAGCTGTTGGGGGGAGAGGATCGTGATTTTGGGGATAAGGAGGGTAGTTGTGGGGATAAGTGGAGAAATCAGAGGAGTAATTGGTGGAGAAAGGAGGAGCCGATGCGTAGGTTGGTTGAGGATCGATCGAATTAGGGGTAGAGGTGGGGGCAGGGTTAGGGTTTTGAAGATGGGACGGAGGCTGGGGATTGTATTGGTAATAAGAAGATGTGTAATCTCCTTGTTGCATCGCTTAATTGTTCAAAGGTTCAGAGAGGGAAAGAGAGAGGATTGGAGGGGTAGAGAGAGAGAGAGAGAGAGAGAGAGCAGAATATGGTATGAAGGTGAAGATAGACAGGTATTTCTTTCTGATCAATCAATCTGGAGAGGACCAGAGCAAGGACCCGGAAACCAGTGGGTTTCGGGAAACTCAGCCTTGCTTTGGCGTTATGCAGTGCGGAGGTCCCACCAGCTGTATGTCATGTGTCGTCATCGGTGGCTTCGTTTCTGTAATCTCGATTCATTCCTACATTTCAGTTTTAATATTATTTATTTATTTTTAAAATAGTTGTTGAAGTCCACAAAAAATTAATTTCGTAACTAAAAAAATTTATAAGTGAAACACTTCTTCACTTTTGGTTTAATTATTAATTTTTAACTTTTAATTTTTAAAATTAATTTAAAAATAAATAATTCAAGTATTTGACAAACCATTAAAAATTATTTTTAAGAAGTTTCAAGTATTTGATTAAATGTTTTAAAATGTAACTCATCTATACATTAACCCAAAAAAAAAAAATACATAATTGCATTTTAATATAGGTAAAGAAATATTATCAATTAAAGTTAATTAAAAAGTTTTAATTTTAGAAATAAAAATTGGTGGTCTTCCAATTATGTTTAAAAATAAGAGAATGAGCAAAAAAAATAAAATATTATTAGATTCTTTCTTCTATAAATTAGAATTCAAGTAGTTTCTTTACTTTAAAATTATTTGAAAATATTACACACTTTTACTTTAATCATAAATAAGAGAGACCTATTTTAAGTTATTTTGATTTAGTTATAATTCAAATCAATTATTTTTTTTTAACTTTTTACCTTTAACTTGAAAAAAAATTTGATTAATTTATAAGTTAAACTCAACATACTTTTAATTAAAAAAATTCTTATAAAAGTTCGTTCAAATTAAAAAAATATATATATATATTAAGACTTCTTTATATCTTGATAAAGTCATAATTTAGATTCATTTAATAATTAGTAGTTATAGCTTAGATGACACTGATAGAGAAGGGTCACTCCACATCCCTAATTCCAAATCAAGAATTTTAATGTTATTTAATAAAATAAATTTTTTTTATAAGGATCATAAAATTTTTTATGATTAAAATTTTAATAATAAGTCTTTTCTTTATTTTAGTTAAAGCCCAAAAGATTATAGATTATTCTTGAGAACATGACTGGGTTAATGTAAACATGCCGGTCGTAACCCGTCCTACTCATTCAATTACGTATGCATGTTAACCTCTTTGAAGGATATTTATGGGCCAGAGTCCAAATTTTTGTTGAAAATTTGACCTTTCCAATGGATTGGACCAGGCCGATGGAGGGGAACTTATGGTCCAGCTCAATGCTAGGACATCCCGGACCAAGCCCAGCAGGCCCTGAGGGCCTAAAAACATTTATCTTCTGGGTAAAGAGAGGCCATTAGCATGCACATAGAGGACATACATGATTCCTTTTCTTCACCTGTATTTGAATCAATCGATATTTAAAATTATATTTTAATTAATTCGGTTTGAGTTACTGTCGAACTTTCTTTTGAAAGAGCTCTCTCAATATAGTTATTTCTATTTTCAAAATTTGAACCTGAGATTTGGTTTAGAGAGTTAGTGTTATTTTTACTAAATCAACTATTGATTGCTTGATATACATGATTCCCGGTGGAGGAGAGTGAAGCTCGTGCATCCAGGGGGAGGAGGTGACAAAAAGGTTCGTTTGTAAGCGCCCTTGTGAGCTGGTGTCTTCCGGCCTATTTTAATTCACGTTGTGTACTTGATTGGGTGACGTTTGAATTAAAAATCTAATCTATTTAGTTATGTAGGTTTGGTCTTACTCATTAGACCAACAATTCAATTCATATAATTAATTATGTGTAAAATACATTTTACATATTATTTCTATTATTAATTATTATATATATTATTAAAACTTTTATATTAATAACGTCATCATATTGAAATTATTATACCCTAATAAACAATCCAGGTCATATCTTTTCAGATTTATAAACAAATAAGACCAAATCTAATTTTTTGATATAACATCAACCTCTTTTAGGCTATATATTTTTTTTGAAATTATTATACATTAATAAACATTCTAATTTTTTGATATAATATTAACATTTATTTTTTTTATATTTAAGACTTGAAATCAAAATTATTTAAAAATATTGGTGTTCCATCAAGATTTTACTTTAATTAAAAATATTATATATAAAATCAAGTGAAGGGACAACTCAAGCGATAAAATCTCTCCACATTCATTTTTTATTCTCTAATTCGATCTCACTTGATTGTATCTCATTGTTTAAAAAAAAAAAAAAAAAAAAAGAGAGAGAGAGATATTTCCGAAACACCCCAATACATTACACGGTGTATATTGTATTAACACTTCTAAGAACCGCGTGTCAAAGTTCTTTTACTTGCGTCCACCAAGAGCAGCCGAGTATTTAGCTTATCTTGCAAAATATGGAATAGATGCATAACCTAAACCATTTTAGCTCCAAGCTTCCAATGGCCATCATGTCTTTAGTATTTCACTTGAAGATGTAATATCAATTACCCCTTCTCTTCTTCAGAAAGCATCTCACATTCGTTTACTCGCAGGGACAGCTTGGTCTCTGGCATGCTCATTTCTACAAATAATTGATGCTCTGCCTTGTTGGTACGCACACATGGCGATACTTTTTCATGGGCAAGCGTCCTCGTTTTTGATAAGGCACAAGCAGGGAAGTAGTGGCTTTTTGTTTTTGTTTGGATTCTTAAGATGGAAATGGATGGGATGGTACCCTCATTTTCGCTCTAAACGAGAACACTAATTTTAAGTGCTGCCAAGGACACCAACTCGTATTTAGTTAAAAATAAGATATAGTGATTATTTTTTTTTGTACAAAATATTTTATAAATTTATTAAACAATTATTTTAATTAAGAATATTATTAAAAAATAAAATAAAAATAAAAAGAATTACCGAACACGAGGGGACATTTTTTTGAGCTTAAGCCGGGGGTTGACCACCCAAGAAAACTACTTGTCTAATTTTCAAATTTTATATAAAATTTATAAATAATTTTCTGAATTTCAAAATACAATAATTAATTATTTAAATTTTGAAAATTATAATAATTTAGTCCTTCTGTTCGTTGCATTGTCCCTTCGATAATGGATTAGCCGGAATAATGTGATATCTGATATTAAAATGACACTTCTACATTTAGTATTACACGTGGTGCAAATTGTAACGCTCCCGCTCCACTTGACACATCAGCCTAGGTTGACAAAAAAGGAAGGGAGAAAAAAAAAAACAAAAACTCTCATTCTCTCTCTCCATCTCGTCTCTCTTGCACCGCAGCAGCCATGGCCGCCGAACTGCAACACAGTTCGGCAACCCCTCCTGGCGGCGACGAACTATTCCCCGCCGCCACCGCCTGGGTACTCTGTCCACCCCCGCGGGTGTGGGAGAGAAAAAGTTTCACACAGAAAGAGAATGACAGAGAGAAGGTGGAGAGAGACAGAGCATTCGCAGAAAAATCCATAAACATCGAACACTAAAATAGAATCCAATTCGATGAACAAAAGCATCAATCAGAACACATAGCATAGTAAAGAGAGGCAGAGAGAGACTACCAGCACCTCTTCTCCATCAATTTGACTTCGTCATTCGATTTCCACCATCACTGCCGTTCAGCCTATAGCCGGTCGTTCATCACCAATTTGCGGTCACCATCGAAGCCACAACGTTCGTCATCGTTTCCTTAGACAATCACCTACCTTCGTTCTGCCTTCGTCGATCGCCGTCCATAATCGCCTTCAATTTGCCACCACCAACCTAATCTCAGTTCTCATTGCTGGCCGACTTCGAAAAGTCACTACATCTTCTTCATCTCCAACCCAAAACGACCTCCTCTCCTCCAACCTCCCTTTCTCTTAAAATTCCTCCATCACACATTGGATTTCCTTCAACTAAATCATCCAACACCGCCCTTAAATTATCAGATATCATTCTCTGTCGTTGCTTTCGCTCTAAACTCACCTAGAAGCCATAATTGATGGTAAGCCCTCTCTTGCCAAATTGATGCCCGGAATTGACAAATTTCTTCTCTGTAAAGATGTATAAAGCTTTGTTTTGTTGTTTCGTAACCCTGTGTGCCACCGATTTCAATTTCCATCTCAGTTTGTGCAAAACCCCTCCTTGCTCGAAACTTCGCAATCCTAGGAGACAAAGGAAGGTGGGGAGAGAGAGAGAATGAGAGATTTTTTTTTTTATTCTCTTTTTTCTGTCAACCTAGGCTAACGTGATAGTTGCCATGTCACAGTTTGTACCATGCGTAATGCCAGCTCAGTCAGTGTAATTTTACCTCAGAGATCTCATCATTCTAATTTAAAATTTAACAACCAAGTAAAAGGATTAAATTATTACACTTTTAAAATTTTAAATACTCAATTATTATATTTTAAAATTTTAAAACTTAATTATAAATTTCTGACAAAGTTTGATACTGTACAAGTAATTTCTCTTCATCACTTGCGTCTTCTCTCCTTTATTTGGAAGCACCAAAACCCATGAAAGGATACATTTCTTTGGCACGCCTCCTCTCTCACTCCTCTCAAGTCCGAACAAAGGAACAGTAGTAATCATCAACATACATTTACTACCCTGCTTGTTAACTGACCAATAGAAACGCAACATTCAAGAAAGGCCAGCTTACATTATGCGGTATGCAAAGGGACACTGTGCAAACTTGCCGGCTATTTGATTGACATCTCATTACTTCCCCCCCCCCCTCTCTCTCTCTCTCTCTCACTATGCTTTCTGTGTCAATCTCTCTCTATACTCGGTATCAGGGCAGATTGAATTAATATATTTGTCTGTAAAACAAACAGAGACGCGGAGAGGGCTTTAGCAATGGTTCTGAGCAAAATCAGCAGAAAAACGTACAGTGGCTGCGAACTGGGGTGAGGTTCTATGTGTTTTGCTTATGCTTTTTAAACATATCACTCGGTCGCATTCAAATCTTACTTTGGACCTGACCACCGTACACAAAATGCGGCCACTCTGCTCTCCCACCACTAGCCTCCACTTCTTGAACAAATAAATAAAGTCTTCAAAAAAATTTACGTATATATTTACATTCATATTTTTACGATAAGGGCTGGATGGGTTAGCTTAATTTTCAGAGAAATATTTATTAAAAATTGATCCATATAGGCTGATATAAAATATCAGATAAAATTTAATTTATTTAATCTCTTTAATTTGGTGCATTCACCTGAATTTATATATATATATATATATATATATATATATATATATATATTTCCACCAACTGTTAAACCACTCCAAAAACAAAGAAAACTAAATCAGGAATCAAAATAGAAAACCATAAACGGCAAAAAAGCCCTAAAGATTCTCCCAACACTTCTCTTTCACATTCATCATCATTTGCACTCATAATGGGTCTCTCTGTTGATCACTACAAAAAAATTAAATAAAGAACCCACAAATTTACCGTACCCCTTATAAATACCTGAAAAAAAAAACACCAGAAACCCCAAGACGTACAAACCCTTCTTCCTCCCAGAAGTTAGAACAGGAAAACCTCCATGCTTGCTTTCTTGACACCAGTACAAACGGGGCAAAACCCAAGAAAGGGTTCACACGCTTTGCAACAACAGAGGTGTCTGCAAGGAAAGAACACAATGCACGAGTTTTGAGAGTCACAACACTTGCACACCATTCTTCTTCCTAATTCCTCTTCTTCTGCTACTACTATCACTTGTGAATCTGCTCTGTTTTTGACTCTGTTTTCATCGCAACATGACTCTGCATCGTCTGTTGTGGACGTGAGAGAGAGCTTTTCTCTCGCTTGTTGGAGATTATTGTTGAGATCTATCACCATTGCTTCGTTCTCTTTGGCTACTCTTTGCCACGCTTCGTTTTCCAGCTCTGCTTTTCTTAGGCTGTCTTCTAGCTCTATTGTTTGCTTGGTTGCTTTTGCCAAGTCTTCGTCCTTTTGCCTCATTAAGTTCATCGCAGCTGTTTCAAATCTTGTCAGAAGATATGCTAGCTGTTTCTTTCGCTGCTCTTGCATCGCTTGTCTCAGTCTCTCGTTCTGTTTCGACAAACAAAATCGGTTCTTATTTTCTTTGAAATAAATGAAAAGCAAGCAATCAAGAAAAAAAATTTACAAATTAAAACATAAAAAATTCTAGGAAAGCCTTTCTGTTATCTTCTTGACATTTTGAGAGTAATCAATTTCATGAGACTTTGTGGGTCATTTGAATTTGAAACATACCTGTATGCGGAGCAACCCATCAATTTCCTTCATCTGTTTATCAACTTGAGAAGCTAAATATTGAGAAGACGTCATTGATAGAACAGTGGTATCACCTGAAGAATACATTCCCATTTGATTCGCATCAAAATCCACATGTTGAATCCTCTGATTCTGAAGAAGCTGGGAGGACGACATGTGTCGTAGTGGCTGATGAAGATTACCGTCAATGACGAAAAAATCATCAATACCGGGAGGAACATAAGTATTGAACCAATCCTGAGAAGAACCACGCATGTTGTTTTTGACGCAGATGTTGTCTGAAGAACAAAACTGAGCCTGAACAGCCATGTTTTTTTGAAAGGAACTCCCCAAAGACCGAGACAAGCCTCTTGGTTTCCAAGGCTATTAATAAGAAAACCAAAATGGGGTCTAGCTATAAAGGCTGGAAGAGAGTGTTTGATGTTGTTAGATCAGAAAAGACGCATGAGTTATCCCTCTCTCTCTCTCTCCCTCTCTAACGGCTTGGGAGTTTTACAAAAAAAATTAATTAAGAGAAAAAAAATAATTTTTTCTTCGTCTTATTTAAATATTTTATAAAAAAAGAAAATTATCAAAAATAATAAATTTTATCTTTAATTTTTAAAAAATAAATTTGATATATTCATGAATTTTTTTTTCTTTTCATTTTAGAGAAAAAAATTTGATATTAAAAATCATTCTTTTTTTTATTATATAAAATTTAAAAAAAAGGAAAAAATATATTATTTTTTCTTTTTAAATTTATCCATCCAAACATAATGGAGAGGTTTTTGCCTTTGTCTTGTATTGTGTTGCTTTTTTTGGGGGGGGGGGGGGGGGGATGAAAAGAACAGAACGTGGGAAGTGCATTGAGGTAATATTAATAGTTTTCCAAAAGTTAAAAAAGGAAACGGACAGAGGGTTTTTGCGTGCAATGGTGTACTTTTTGGCGGAAATTCCTAGGGCGGTGTCGTTTTCTTTTTCATTCCAATTCTGGGGAGAGGGAGATCAATGATCTCGCTTCAAGTGAGATTACGGATCTCGTTTTTCCCTTTTTATTTTAAAAGAATAAAATTAAAAAATTATGATAAATAATTAAAATTATTATTATTATTTTTTAATTTTTGAAGTCAACATTATTATTATTATTACTATTATTAAAACATACAACTATCAATAAAAAGTTAATAAAAATTTTTATTAATTTTATTTTTTTTTATTTTATGAAAAAACTTAAAATTAATAAAAAATTAAATATTAACCAATATTATTAAAAATTATTAACAAATGAATCAAAAATAAAAAATGGTTAAAAATTAATTATAATTAAAAAATAAAATATATAATTAATAAAAAATTATTATTGATTTTTTAATTTAAAAAATAAACATAATTAATAAATTTTTATTAATCAATAGTATAAAAATTTTAGAAAGATATTCACTGTAGAGAGAAATCGTAATCCAAAAATGGTATCTTGAAATTATCCAAAAACAATGAGAGGCGGAATTTTTGAATATCGCAGCAAAAATACGTTCATTTTAGAACCCTTTTTACGGTTAATTAATAAAAAATTTATTAATTATATATATTTTTTAAATTAGAAAACTAATAATAATTTGTTATTAATTATATATTTTTTTAATTTATAATTTTTTAAATTTTAATTAATTTTTTAAAAATTTTTATTTTTTATTAATTTGTTATTAATTTTTAATAATATTGGTTAATATTTAATTTTTTATTAATTTTAAATTTTTTCAAAAAATAAAAAAATAAAGTTACTAAAAATTTTAATTAATAATAATTTTTTATTAACTTTTTATTAATAATTGTATGTTTTAATAATAATAATATTGTTTATTTTAAATTTTTTTAATAATAATAATTTTAATTAAAAAAAAAAAAGGAAATTAGAAAGCGAGATCACCGATCTCGCTATCCCCAAAATTGGAATAAAAAAGAGAACCACACCATCCAACGAATTTCTTTCAAAAAAGTACACCATTATGGGAACAGATTACATAGATCCAGATGTTACGCTTTATTTAAATAATTGAAATTTAGTTAAAAGAGGTTTTAATTAATGTGGGAAATAATCTCAATTGACTTGCGTAATCCAAGTGGCTAAAAAAGGAAATATAAGGAGGATAGGTCTGGATTCCCCTTTTCTCTCTCTCCTATTGTTTTGTCAAAAGCCAGAAAGGGTCATTAGCATTAAAGTGGGGTGGGAGAGAGATGCAAGGAAAGGCAGTGGGCAAACGACGTACACATGCAGATTTTGTGACAGAAATTTTGGGTCAGAGATTTCAGATAAGACAGAGAGAGAGAGAGAAAAGTTCTATTCTATCAATCGCAACGGACGTGAAAGAGTCAGACAGCGGGGAAGGGAGAATCAAGAAATGGGAGAACTTTGCCAGTTCGGTCATAGGGAAAAATGCCGTCTGATACGTTATTTTTTCTCCCCTTAAAATGATTTTACTTATATAGAGCATCTATCCGCTGCAGCGCCGAGCATCATTACAAAAGGAACTCGAATACTACAGCAAATCATGACCGCTAGAAACTCCATCGGGTTACCGCGTTCCAAAACATTAATTGACTTCCGTGTAAATGTCAATAAATAAACAAATGAACGTGTAAGCTATCTTATTGCTACTTAAAATCATGGTAACGCACGTCGGAAAACTTAAGACTAGGTTTGATTGTAATTAAATAAACTATTTAATTGATAATATTATTAATGATATAATATTTTATTTTTTAATAAATATTTCAATTTTAATTTATTAATTCTATATTCAGTTTATAAAATATTTTATTTTTGTTAAAAAGTATAATTCAACTATAATGAAACAGAAATAAATTTAAACAAATCATGACAAAATAAAAATTTTCAATGCTTGCAAGATAAATAATTCAAGGAATAAGATTGTAAACCAAGTACTGTAAATATTTTCTCTTTACTAATAATAGATAGGTCATTAAACCCTATTTTTCTTTAATTTATTTTCTTATTTTTCTGAATTTTTCCTTTTTTTTCTGCATTTCTAGCCAAACATAGCCTTGGCTTTTGGGTTAGTTCAATATAAGGAGGGTGGTTTATATTTCCACGGCCCGTTACCATGCTTTGGGGTCAAATCCATTAGGTAGAGGTGCCGATAAGCTGCCACGTAGGTTCCAAACGGCGAGAGCATTTGATGTAGCCACGTTAAGCCTTGAAACCAAGCAAATGCTGAATGCAAATCCTACACGCTATTCCTTGGTGAAATCAGCACCGTTGATAGATTGGACTTATCAGTCATAGTGGTAGGGATTTTCACTATTCGAATAAATTTATTCATCCCCTCAATCTAAATTAAATTCAAATTATTTAATTTGAGTTATTCGATTCGAATCGAATGAATAGTTTCAATCGATTCAAAATTTGGGTGAATGACTCGGGTATAAAAATGAAGATTTTTATTCGGGACCCACTCGAAACCCGAATAACATATTTTCACATAATATTTCATATCTAATCCGATTAAAATCTAAATCATTTAATCTAAATTATTAAAGAAAAATTTCATATTATGTGGTTATTCGGATAAATAAAATTTAAATAACTCAAATCGAATAATCCAAATTTAATTTTAATAAATTAATTTATATTTTATTTTATTCATATTAATTTTTAATTAAATTAAATACTCTTCTGAAATCTAAATAATCTGAATAAAATAACTCAAAACCTATTAATCCGTCCGAATAAACACTAGTGGCGTGTGAATTGGCCTTATCATCGCCTTGGATTTTCGCAAAACTTAATCAATGGCAGAGAATGCCAAGGAGCCGGCTTGTGGTCCTCGTATTGTGGGACCTACCAACGCCACGTCGAGTGCCACTTGGCAGTTGGCTGGGAAGACAAAACACGTAGACGTCCTCCGTTCCAATGTATCCGACCAAAATAAGCATAAATCAATATTTTGAAATCCGAATCATCGACCGATCAATTCGGACCAGCCAATTAGGCTAGTTCGATCGAAAAATCGGATCAACAACCGGTTCAGATTTTCTCACAAAATTAGATTCTGAAAAAACCAAACAAAATTCTCATTGGACCGACTGAATCAGGATTAAATCGATCTGATCCAATCCTGATTTTTTAAAATACAAAATAAAAGTGAAAAAATTATGTTTATTCATGCTTGAACCCGTGATCAAAATAAATATATTAATAGTCTTTTCCACCACGCCACATATAAGAATTATGTAAATATCATATAATTTTATATTTATTTATTATTTCATGATGAGGTCATCCGGGTTTTTTATCCAGTTTGATCGGGTCAATCCAGTGACCCATTGACCTCACTCCGGTCCAGGTTTCAAAACACTGACATAAACCGATTAAATAGCCAAACTCTTTTCGGTAAAATAATTGAGCAGTCCAATTTTTTTTTTTAACTATAGATCTTAAATTTAAATTCAGAAAATAAAAATATGATTTAAAAAAGATAACCCTTCAAATTGATTTGATAATGTTCTAACAAGATTAATCGAATGAAACCTAAATACCGATAATAAAAACAAAAAAAATACACCAATACACAAATTTTTATAATAGTTATATGAATAAATTTTAATTATTTATAATTAAATATTTATTTAATTGATAAAAAAATTAAATATACACCCTGATGTAGATTTTAATATTGGTTCAGAGTTCAACATTGATTAAATATATATATATTTACACAAAAATATATATATATAAAGAGTCATATTAAATTTATTATAACTATATAAAGTTTTTAATTCAAATTTTATGACAACTTATGCGGAAGAATCTGTCCTGATTAGACTTATGCTTGCCTCTGCCTTATCTTGAAAATCTCAACTTATTTCTTTTCCATCTTTGGTGCATATTATGCTGTTGCATTGGCAGTCCATTTTTCTCTATTTTGAGAAAAATTTTAAATACAGTAATTTTAATATGATAATCAAAAATTAACCGACGACAACAGATGAAAATGTGAAGTGTTAGATTTAAAATAATATTTAGAGAGTGTTTGATTAAATTTATTTTAAATTGTTTATAAATTTTTAAAACTTATAAGAATTTTTTGTGTTTATAAAGTCTTATATGATAAAATAAAATGGAATACTTCATAAAATATTCCTTAAACAAATAAGATAAAATATCTTATAATCTACTTTTTGTGTTTATACGATTAAAAATGATAAATTCAATATCTTGTAAATAGTTATTCATGAATATGAAAAATGTAAACGTGAAATAATAAAATATTAATAAAAATAATTTAGTTATTTTATACAATAATAATAATCAGAATCTTAATCTCAATAATTGAGATCGACTTTAGAGTTAATTTAGTTATTTTATAAATTAAAAAATTATAACTTATATGCCAAATAAAAAAAGAAAAAATATTGGGAAGGAGCTATTTTTTAAAAATATATATATAAGTTATTGTTTATAAATTAACTAAATTATTTTTATTAATATAAGAAGGGCACCACCTGGTGATCTCGGGTTCAAATTCTGATATAACAAAAATATATATATAAGGAGACTTTGAAAGCTATGAAAAAATATGGATAAAATAATTTATTCGTTAATTTATAAGAAGGGCACTTTGACAAGTTTTAAATCCAAAAAAATAAAATAATTTTTAGTAACAAAGTTCTCTCTCTTTCGCCCACTCTCTTTCGCACTATTCAATTTTTTAATTGGTGAATAGAAATTATGCATTATTCCCGTTCTTAAACCGTGATTCTAAATATGTTAAAAAAAAAAAAAAAAGTGAACCACGAGAACATGATTCTGTTGGAATAATTTTGGAAGTCAATTTCTTGATATCACTAATTGATTATTCAACTTAGTAAAAGCCGTTGAGTTATCTGTAAATTGCAAGCAAATTCACTCTCTCGCAGTTGTTCGCATGTATTCCTCCAAAGCCCTGTCTTGATAGCACCATTCCTCTCTTCCAACAACTTGCATTAAGCTGTAAAACTCCTATACAGAGGGTTTTGAATACAGTAAGATACAAATAAATAAATAATTAAATAAATAAGCTAAGTGGAATGCCGCAGAGTGAAAAAAAAGGCAATGCTTCTTCGGTTAAGACCCTCTCTCCCTGATGTTCAATTCACCGATCCATTTCATTGCTCAAGTAAATGCGCCGAATAACAATGCCCATTTTCAGAACCAGAATTCAACTATGATTTCAAAAAGCGCATGAAAGGCCACGTTAATGATGTTGAAAGGGACTTTTGTTTGCAAAAAGCTGGGCTAAATGCTGTATCTTACCAGCCCTTTGGGTGGATAAACAACTCCAAAGCTGATGCCTAGAAAGACCAAACAAGGGAGTTATCATAATCAATGCAACTAACAACACAGAAGTGTGTAGACACTAATTGACAGGCTGCTCTGATAATCTTTTCTAGTGCTGTCAAGAAAATTCAAAGAATCCATATTGATGAGGTAGTAAGGCATCAAAGTAGCTCCAGACGGCATTCAAAACCCAGCCCAACTCTCTTTTTAGGCGAAGTCCAAAATATTAATCCTAAAAATCAGACTAGGGAAGTTTTAAACACGCACATAGAGTTTGCCCACCGTACCTGCCCAATTTAGCCTAATTTATGAGCTATTATGTTTCATATAATGGGTACAATAGGTTAATGAATGCACACTTATACCAACATTAGGCTCCAGAATAAATGTGAAGAAGGGATAAAATGACTGAAGAACGATGCACAGCAGTGGTTATAATGAGCAGGAGAGCAATTTCTGTTTATTTCAATGTTTAGAGCCCTCAATCAAAACATCTAGAACGTTTTATCCCTGAAGAGCACAAACACCATACATCCTCAAACACCAAATGAAGCATATCAATGACCAACAGAGCTACTCGAGTTTATTTTGAGCTGTCTATACTACTCAAAGCAAAACTGCCAATCTATCATACTTCGAAGAAAAATAAATACCGTACAACCTGCACTCCCAATAAAGAAAGAAACCTTTTGGAAGAACTGACAAAGATCAACGAAGAGAGCAAAATTCAAAGCTGACCAAGATTTCAACTCTATGCCACCATGATCTTTGAAGACCCGCCAACAGTGCCTTCCATTCTGGCATACCAATCACCAATACATGTATTCTCCACCATGTCTCTCCTGGACTTAAGGTGCCAGATGGGTCTTAGAACACCAAAGACAGCTAGATCAGCTAAAATAGGATTGAGGCCACCGGTTAAGATGAAAATTAGGAACAGAATTTAGAAGTCTGCAACTAAAGCAATTATGCCTGATCTCTTGAATGACCATTATCGATAACGTTAGTCATGCATCTAGAAATTGGGTCCATTTAAGGCTTCCACCCATGTTTCTGCAGCTTCATTTAAGGCTCCGTATGCATCATTGATGTTATGTCTCTTCTTTTGCTTCTTTGACACAAGCTGCAACACCAGTATACTTTGCTATAATCCTCTCCGTGAAGCAGAAATTACCCGCAATTTTAAGAGTAGTTTCTAAATCAATGAAGTCAGCAATATTTGACGTTATTACCAACACCAAGGCAATTTTACTATCTCCAAATTGAGATAAAACTTGGAATTCATTAATCATAGATTTTTAAAGCAAATCAGGGTGCTCAGCATCAAGGAACAACTAAACTTTTAGATCCAAAAGAAATCTGTCCAATGTTCCCTCACATCGTTTTTGTAAGGGACACTGAACGGCTTGGCAGAATGAATCCTCTCCATAAGTTTTCTATTTTTTGAGTGAAACATGCTGCAGATGCCAATGTACAACTGCTCCATTCCATTACAATCCTTTAAAAGAAAAGTGGACATCATATTGGTTATGACCTGAGGTTTCTCAACTTAGGGGACAGATAATGTGATTCTCAACGATAACTTCATCCATTATCTGTATGACTATCTTAAACTATTGGTAGTTGGTACCATGTTAGAAGATAGAATCAATTCTATATATTTAAACCAATCACTCCAACAAGTCCCCCTTTCCAAAGAATCACATGCTCATCTGCACTTCAACCAATCATTTCTCTAAAATTTCTATGTTGAATTTTATGCATTTTAATGATGCATGTAGTCTGATATTTAACTCAATTGTCACTTCTTTGCTTTATAAGGTATGTGCTGGTGGAAAGCCACAAAGTGAATGGTGCTGTAGAATCACAAGATCACGGGAGTTACCATGAGTGGTGATGCAGTCAGAAGACTCAAGAGCTTCAGAAAGTCCTATATATATTTGGTGATAAGACATGAAACAAGTGATCAACAAGCCACCTACACCATGTAGAATTGGATTGTCAGTCCAGGTACCAAATATCACCTCAACAATTCATAGAAGAAGCTAAAAAACACAGTCAACTTCATAATATTAACAAATTAGCATCTCCAATCTTTGCTGAAATAAGGACATAAGAACAGGAGAACGGAATGTTGACATGTACTGTAAGAGAAAACTCATGCCTGCACCACTTTCTGCCTTCATCATTGTCCAGTACAGCTTCAGCTGAATTCTCTTATACAACTTACCAATTATTTCTGCACATGCAAATTTTTGGCATGAAAGATTACACAAACACAACCCAATAAAAACAATGAGATTAGGCACAGAACCTTCAAATATGCAATAGTCTACTTCCACTAACAAACGCCGGGAAAATAAATCAAGTTGCATAGGTTAAGAACCTGAAGAGTCGACCATCTGTTCATTATCAACTTCAAGTATCGGAGCCTTCTTGTAATCAGACCATTTGATCTCTGTTTTGCCAATAAGGTGGACCTCCACGATCTTGTAAGGAATATCATAATTATCCAAGAATGCTGAAAGGACATAAATCAATTAGGTACACACCAAACTGAACAATGTAGCATATTAGATAAATGAAGTAATCCCACAACTGTCAAACAAATAACTCGCAAATGGACTCCTTTTGCATATAATTTGCTTATTAACCAGAGGCGATGAACTTTAAAGAGAAATGATCTTTGTTATTACATGAAATGAGAATTGTTTGAATAATTAATCAGGGGAACCAACTTTGCAACTATTCTTTTATGATGGCCCATTTAAAGAGCTACAACAATAACAATAATAATAATCTTAGATTTAATCTCAACATCTGAGATCGACTGTTTGAAAGACAAATATTAAAAAAAAAAAAAAGAGAAAGTGTTGATTTAATTTGTACGAATTCTCCTACGCCACTCATTCCTATCTAAGATCATCCACTCATCTAAACCCTTAACTATCATGTCTTTACGAATAATTTATATCCAAATTTTTAGTAGTCTATCTTTACATTTTACTAAATCTCATATATTTAAGTTCTCGGTACTCCTAAGCGGTGTGTTTTTTGGTTTTTTTTGCACATACTCGAACCACCTCAAACGATACTCTCGCATTTTATTTACAATTGAACTAACTCTCAACTTATTACGGATCTTTTCGTTTCTAATTTTATCTCTTCTAGTTTTGTCACATATCCACCTAATATATCCTCATCTCTACTCTACCCATTTTATACTTTCGTTATTGTTTAATAGTCTGGCACTTAGTGTCATGCAATAGTATAACTTTTACTGTAATTTTATAAAACTTTCCCTTCAAATGCAGCAATATCGTGTGATCATAAAAAACTTCAGATATTTTTCTTCATTTCATCCAACTCACTTGAATCCTATAATTCACATTTCCATCTATATTGTCATCATTTTGAATGATGGAATCAAAATATAAAAAATATTCACTTTGTGGTACATTTTTTCCTTTTAATCTAATCATTTCTTCATCAGTTTCATGATTATCACTAAACCTACATCTCATATACTCAGTTTTCGATCTATTCAATCTAAATTCTCTAAATTCCAATGTGACCCTTTATAATTCTAATTTAGTACTAATACTCTCTCTAATTTTATTAATTAATACTATATCATTTGCAAAAAATATACATTGTGGTATTTTATTTTGAATATTTTTTATAATTTTATCTATCACTGTTATAAAAATAATAGGAGCCGAATCTTGATAAAGTCCAACGTTAATAAAGCAAGTATACCATCTCAAGAGCTAAATTACGAGGATAGATTTGCTATTCAAGTTTCGCAAAAACCTCTGAATGCACAACTCCAAAGTACCTTTCATCAAAAAGGTTAAAACTTGGAAACCAATTTCACAGCATAAGAGTTGGTTTAGTAGGTGGACGGATAAAGAGACATCAGTGAAGCAGTAAAAATAGAGACGACCAATAACCCAACGGGGCCTATTTTCACCGACGACTTTTTACATACAAATGGTGCGCACATATTTCTCAGAATCTATCACGTGAAAGACATGAAAAAATGCAAGTAATTTTACCCTGCGAAGCCTAAAATGATAGAATTGCTATCTCTGTCGCTATGTTAGGGGAATCAGTCCTTGAACGAAGAGCAATTAGGATTTTTAGGCCGGTTGCGATGCGACTGTTATTGCTGCAGCAACGCTTCTCAAACAAGTTCTGCGAACTTAGCGTTTGCTCTTCACATAATCAACCCCCAAAGAAAGAGAAAAAAAAAGAAAGAAAAGGTATTAAAAAAATCATATTTGAAATGGTATTCTTGAGTGGTGAGTACGATTCGCTTTGGAATGTGTTGCACGGAAGAAACGGGGAAATCAGAACGGAGTGAAATTTATAAAATTTTATAAGAATAAACAAATTTAAAAATATAAAATTATTTTATAAATATTAATTATTTTATGAAAATAATTAAATAAAATAAAAAATAAAAAATTATAATTATAATTAATTAAACAAATAATTCATTAAATATTAAAAATATGTAAATATAATTAATTTAGTATATTAAAATTTTTTAAAAACGTTTTAAAAATAAAAAAATGTTTTAAAAATGAAAAAACATTTTAAAAATGAAAAAAAAATGTTAGTGTAAAAAAGTTTTCAAATATATTACGACAATATTTGGAGAATGAATGATATTTTCTAATAATTACTATTTTTAGAATTATTATTTGGGAGTGTTTGATTCACCCTTGGAAAATAAAATTGGATTTGAAATGAAAATTTTTTTAAATAGATTTCAAAAACTCATATCTTCGTTGTTTTAAAAATCTTATAATTTGAAATTTTCATTTATAAATCTCACATCCATTTTATAAATTCAAACAAATTATATATATTTCAATCTGATTCTTAATTCTAATTTACTTTAATAAAGCACTACCTAATTTGTCGTAACCAACAAAATTACTTTAATAATTCAAAAAACTAAAATATATATAAATAATAAATACACAAATAAATAAATAAGCCACAAAAAATTAATATGGAAAAAAGTCAAAGAACTCTCTCAAAATGCCTTTTTTACGTTAGTAAAATCCTTACTATATATATATATGTGTGTGTGTGTGTGTGTGTGTCTAAAATGGTATGGTATGGTAATTAATGGTTCATTGTACCCGTAAAACCATTACTCTATTTGAATAATTATAACTCGTTTTTCATATTTATTATTATATATATATTTAAATATATCGTAAATGTACCATACAATTTTATAATAACCATGCAGATAACCTCACTATAGTTTTGGTCTGATAACAAGAACCATTAAGCATTGACTATAATAATGTGAGAATTAGAATTCAATAATAATAATGTTGATGAGATTTAGATTTTTAATATTATTATAAGATTATAGTAACATAGATTATTAATTAAACAAAATTAAAATTACGCAACATAAGAAAATTCTTATAGAAACATTGCGGCGGCCAGAGGTTTCTCATAGAATGTTAGTTTCATTGCTGGTGTTAGCATTGTTGATGCATTGGTCCAATCTTGGCATATGAAGGTAGTTCACAAAAATCCGTTTTTGGTGTTTGTCTTGTTAAATCAGTAACCTTTTTTATTTGGGTTATGTTTGTTTGGTTTTTTATTTTTTTTTTTACCACCATTGTTTGGGTCAACTTTATTTTAATTTCTGGTTTTTTACTATTTAATCCTTATTTTTGTGAGTGGGTTTGTTTCTATATTTGTGGCTAGGTTTTGTAATTTTTTTTTTAATACACACTTAGTTTGGGCCCTTTTCTAGTACTTGGTCAAATGATATTCGAAATTATTTTAATTAATTTGATTTGAATTATTGTCGAACCCTCTATAAATGAGCTATCGGTTGTTTCTTTATACATGACACAACTTGCATGTTTATAAAGCCCTCTATTGATGCTCCCGTGAGGTAATAGATGAATGTTATGCTCTTTTAATTATAGAGTTTGAATTTAAGTTATGAGAATAAAAAAAAAAGAGATTCAAAAGAATTACTCCTATAATAAATTTTATAGTGCTTGGGTAAAATTAAGAACGTAATTAGGTTATTGATCGGTGGAAAAAAAAAAAAAAGGGCTTCCTATTGGTGGGTAAAGTTTATTTATCGTTTGTGTTCAGGATTGGGCCTAAGGCTTTGTTTGTGTTGTTTGGGTTTAGGATTTCCCATCGCAGGCCCCTCTTTCCGGGAAAAAGAAACATGGGTGGTTTGGGTAGTCAACCAGCAGAGCGGAGAAAAATAGAAACAAGTAGAATTTGAGCAGGGGTAGTTTCGGTATTCAAAAAGAGAGGTCGGCGCAGCTACATCTATAAGTACCCCCTTCCTAGGGTTTGTACCCCTGTTCCCCTATTTCACTGGGAAACCCTAACCCTAGTTCCAAGCATTCTTGTGCTCTCGGATTGTAGTTTCTGTCTCAAACTCAATCAAATCTCAATACCCTCTCGATCTTTTTGTCTGTACCCTTCAGAATATCCAATCAGCTCCACGGGTCCGTTGATTTTCAGTATACACTGGCTTGAACGAGTCTTTTTTTTTTTTTTTTGCTTCGGTCGGTTTTGAACCTCGGGTTGAAGATTTGATTCGGTGGATTTTTTTGTGGTAAATCATTCTTGCGATTGAAGATGGCTCGGTGCTTGCCTTATTGTCCGCCATCGTTTGAGGCCTCGATCAAGTCGATTAAGGTTTGTTGAGCAATCGCCTTTTTCACCAGTTATGCTCGACTGACCATGAATTTTATCCGTTCTTAGACCGACTGATAAAGGAAGGGTTCTTTATTCTTTGGCCCTGACGATCTGTTATAGATTCAGATCTGTTTTCGATATCCGTGTCAATTAACTACGGCGTTGTGTGTATGTAATTAACACTGACTTGTATATGTATGTGTAACACTGACAATGAGCGAGACTGCAAACCATGTATATGCTTCGAATTCTTTCTTGATGATTTATTTGTACATATTTAAGTAGCACACAGACTATGATCTGTTTAGGGAGGAATATGTATTTATCAGGAAAATTGTTTGAACGCGTCCGATCTATTTTAGAGATGTTTGTTCACGAATTATTAGTTGTCCTTCGGAGTTTTCCTAATGCACTGAGAGATTGTGTCCGTAGAAGTGTTATTAGTGGGGTGAGCCACGTTGTTACTTGTGAGATTAGGCAGAAATCCAGAGCATTTGTGCTTGGAACCAATGGTTCACCAGAGTGATTTGATGGTCTGAAATTGCATTTTGTATAAAAAGTGATCATTATGTTAGATGAAGTTCGTTTGGGGCAGGATTTTATTGTTTATATAGCATGGTTGGATGTGTTTGGTGTTATGAAAGGAGCATTGAGTGGATTGGTTCCTGGTTTAGAAGGGAGGTGATGGTGTGAAATTGCAACTTGCGCTTGAAGTGATTGATATGTTGGATGAAGTGTTGGTTGGTACAGGATTTTGTGTGGTTTACATAGAATAGATGGATGTGGTTGATGTTTTGAAAGGGAGCCGCAATGAACGGATTTGATAGTGTTGCAGATATACATTGTTGCTAATAGAAATTTGGAGGTAGGAATCAATTTGTTGACCTCAAAAGAGCATGCTGATAGGAGCAGGAAATAAAATTGCTATTCCTAGTAGTCTATGTGAGTTGTGATTGTTGGGGGAAAATGCTCTACCAAAGTACCCCGTGCAGAAACTCCCACGTTGGTGGGCGTTGTGGGCTCTGAGGAAGGGAATACCTAGGCAGTCTTTCTTTTGATTTTTTTGCAAGGAGGCTGATTCGAATCCCGGACCTCCAGGACACAAATGGAGAGGCTCCACCATTGCACCAAGTCCGCGTTTCAAAGTGTTTCTAGTAATGATACTATCTAATATTTGCCTAGAAATCTCTGGGAGTCCCTCTCTTTTGCTTTGTAGGGTGATATTTGTGTACAAATTGGGTTCAAGAGGTTCTGCATCATTAAGCATTCTTAAAAATGTGGAATGTGTATTCCTTTCTAAAGGTGTAACTTCTTCTTGTTGTTTTTTGTTTTTGTGTTGTAGATTTTTCTTAAGAGTAGGTAGATTGACTCGGAAAGAAATCTTTGCAATTAATCTAGGTTTTATGGAAAGCTTCAGCCTTTGGATGATTGTCCAAAGTCAACCCTTGTGTCATTGGTGACATAGGTGTTCTATGTTTTACTTCTTGTTGGAAAGTGTTCAATATTTGGTATACACTTGTATAAGAATTCTCGGCTTCTTTCTAGGGGGGGGGGATCCTTGGCTTCTTTAGCCTGGTCATGCATACTTATTTTGGTCTTCAGTCTGCCGTAGCCCTTCATTCTAAATTTCTTATGCTGGTGCTCTAAAGCTCCAGAAGGAAAGAGAGAAGGCCAGGGCTGAAAAGAAAGAAAGGAAAAGGGAGAAGAAGGAAAATGGAGAGAAGAAATCAAAGAAGAAGCAAGCAGGCAAAATGGTTCTTAGTGATGAGAAGACTCACCAAGGTCAGAGAAGCGTTTCCGATTCAAGGAAGAATGACATACAAAAGGCAAAAGAAGTTGACCAGTTGGAGAGAAGTGATATTTCTGAAGAGCACGGGCCACCATGTTCTCAGAAGCTCTGCTATTCATCGGACAGCACTCATAATAGCGAGACATTAAAGCAGACCTTGCCTTCTTATGGCAGCTGTTCTCGTGGTGAGTTTGTGATCCTATGGCTTTAATATCTTGTTTGCTAACCTTCATGCTGGTTCTTATATTTCTGTTTTGTTATTTTGTCCAGTAGGGAACATACTTCGGATTCGATTGAAGCGAAAAGTGCCTGATGCCTCACCAAGGGAAGAACAGGTGTGCTTCACTTCGGGACAGCATGATGCTTCTATCCGACAGATACATGAAATTGCTCACCATCCCATTCATAGCGTTCAATTTCAGTTGAGGCTAAATGACCCTGGTGCCTCAATGAGGGTAAAACGGCACTGCTCTACTTCTTGGCAGAGTGATTTTTGTGCTGAGCAGAAGCATGGAATTGCTCATAGGGCAAATGAGAATCCACCCTGTTCTGCTTTGGTTTCAGGGGTTTCTTCCAAGGGGCTCACTAGTGCCTCACTGAGGGTAGAACAACCCTGCTTTTCTTCTGGATGGACTGATATTCATGCTGAACAGAAGTATGGAATTGCTCACAGTCCCAGTCAGGATCCGCCCTGCTCTACTTCTGGGCAGAGTGATGTTGGTGCTGAGCAGAAGCATGGAATTGCTCAGAGGCCAAATCAGAATCCACCCTGCTCTGCTGTGGTTTCAGGGGTTTCTTCCAAGGGGCTCACTAGTGCCTCACTGAGGGTAGAACAACCCTGCTTTACTTCTGGATGGACTGATATTCATGCTGAACAGGAGTATGGAAATGCTCACAGGCCCGGTCAGGGTCCTCCCTGCTCTGCTGTGGGCACAGGGGTCTCTTCCAAGGGGCTCACTTCAAAATTTGAGAAAGGGCAACATCTTTCTATAGCTGCCAATGCCGAAGCTGCTTCTGAAACTGTTTCAAAAATGGAGGGACCAGAGTCACCATACCAAGCTCTAATTGAGAACTGGGTTCCTCCTAAGCTGCGGTTTGAGCGAACTGATTCTGATGATCTAGAATGGTTGTTTGACCCCAAGCACCAAAATAGCGAAAGAGCTAAAGTAGCTAAAGTCGGTGAAGAGTGTGTATCTATTGGCTGTGCTGCCACATGGCCTTGTGCCCGTTTCTTGCCAGGAGCTGATATACATGTGTTGCCATTCACAGTGCCTTTCTGATTTAGTTGCATTGGCGAGTGTTTGGTTGCTTCCACGTCTTCCTAGAGCACCAAAGCGAAGTGTTTGTAGCCATTTGGATCAACATTTGACTTACGGATAGAGATGCTAGGGTAGGTTTATGTGAGAGGGAGTTTAATGAGGCGGGAAAATTGTTATGGTCTGGCTGTTCGGACTGACAAAATTTTTTTGTCCGAGTTCTGATTTGTCGGCAATGTAAATTCAAAAATATGATGAATTTCAACATTGCTTTTTATCTAAATGGCTAGGACAGGATCCTCCATCAATGGATTGAGCTCATCATTGCTTTTTATCTGTAATTGCAGCGTGCTGTATCAGTTGTGATACTTTGGAAATGCGCAATTTAGTTGTTGGAGGGTGCACTTGTTGGATTCACTCAAAATCTGAGATTCTTCTATACAATTGCTTCCTTGTAATAGTTACATGAGATAAATGGCACTCTCGCAAGCTTGCCTGGACTTTCTGAGCATTTGCTCGGTATCTAGTCCTAGAATCATTTCTACCACTGACTGCTCATAATTTCTTTAGAATACCTGTAAGAGAGGCATATAATATGTTATCTAGGCATGATGGCGATTAGCTTGTTCATCATCACCCGTCATGCTGGTTAGATTGATATCTTCGTCGGGTGCAAGCAGTGCAAGAGCCAGAAGTTGCTTCATCCTTATTTCTGGATATAATCCGTCTTCTGCATTCTGAGAGTTTTTCAATTCACTATGATGGATCTTGATGAACTCTTCCACATTCTTCTCTCCTCTTAAAAGCTTTAATATCTGAGTCATAAAAATCAAAATGATAAAGATTTTTATCATCCTTAAAATTTTTATATGACTGCAATTGGCGCATTTTTGCCTACTTGAACAGAGCATGAAGTTCCTGATGATGTCAGAAATGCTGAATATGTAGGATGCAGGACCTTTTTAGCTGTTAGGCCTCCCAGCGTTCAACCTAGGGCCTTGGGTTTTGTATGATACTCTTGAAAATAGTATCTGAGCTAGTTGTTTAGGTAAAAAAAATTTTTTTTTTCTTGGCAAATCATGAGACCAGAACTAAATGACATAATGCTACCTGATTCATTCCTGGACGAAGTTCAGCTTGTCGTGAGATACAGAGGGAGGCCACAAGCGCCACTTGACGCATTTGATCATTGTTATATTCCTCGCCCAACTTTGGATCCAACAAACTCATTATGGCTCCTCTATCTAGGAATGGTTTTGCCTGAACTTGAAATGAATGCAGAAGAAAAAAGAGTCAGGAAAGAGGGCTCTGGTTAGTGGACAATCGTGCAAGAAGGATAGCAAAAGCTCATGATACGAAAGTCCTTACCCATGTGACTAGACTCTCTTCGCCTTTGGCTGCTCCATAAGCAATTGGTCTTCTTCCTGATAATAGTTCAAGAAGAACCACCCCATAAGAGTAGACATCAATTTTGCTACTGAACTTTCCATGCAAGATGTATTCGGGGGCCATATAACCAAAAGTGCCTACTACCTCATCGTGTGTTGCATTATGACAATCAGTAGGTCCCCAAATAGCAAGTCCAAAATCAGATAGCTGAAAAAATTAGGAACAAGAAAAAAGAAGCTTTAGATCTTGAATAACTTTTGTTTTATTCTCTAGCTCTTTCTCTTTATTGGACCAAAAAGGAAAAACATGGCCTAGACTCAATACTTGTAAACCAATTAAAAATTAATCTGCCGATAATCACCTGAGGCTGAAACTCATCCGAAAGAAGAATGTTTGAAGATTTAACATCTCTATGAATCACAGGCCGCCAGCATTTGCCATGTAGGTAATGGAGAGCTTCAGCAATTTCAACAGCCACTTTGTATCTTGTCTCCCATGGCAATCTGGACTTGTCAGTCTTGCCTACTAGCAGATCAATGTAGCATTTATTTATTAGTAAGTTTTGCACGAGTAGGGAGCAAAACTTTCATTTTGTATCAAGGTCAAGGAGGATTACCATGTAGAATATCCTCTAGGCTTCCTCTTGGCATGAACTCATAGACTAATATGAGATAATTATCTTCGATGCAAACACCAACAAGGGGGACAATATTCTTATGCTTTAATGATAAGACAATTTCAACTTCAAAGAAGAATTCTTGCCTGGCTTCTTCGTATGATCTAAGCATCTTTACGGCCACTTGTTTGCCATCAGGGAGACGCCCTCTGTATATGCTGCCACACCCACCTTGCCCAATCAGATTATCTGTAAAAAGTAGTTAGTTGTATTAGGCATACAACTTATGTGGAAGGGAAACAGTTTGGGGGACCTCAAATTTTTTAGATGATTAGACCTGGGGAGAAATCAGAAGTTGAATGCTTCAGCTTTTCATAGCTAAACCATCTGCAACCAAATGACTTTGTCTTGAAGAAAAGTTTGAGTTCATCGTATGATTTTTTTGAAGCTGACAAACTGTTTTTATGACGTTGATAACCAGAGTTATTAGTTGATCTTTTGTAACGATACTTCGTATTGTATAAGGTTTTCCCAGTCTGCCACGTCATTACATCTGGTCTTCCAGGCAAGTTCATGACCCATTGAGTCACCGACAAATTTCTGGCTTGTGCTGCTCTAAGGGCTTCTGGATTTTCAGAAGCCGCTATATGGAGCAGAGGCCAGCCAAGATCAGTTTCTGGCAATTCTCCAAAAACAAAAGACTTGACAGAAATTTCCTGGTCATCATGTGGATTTTCTTGATGTCTATGTGGAATCTTTAACTTATTGAGGGCATCATTTTGATCAGACTTTTTAAGAATATTTCTTATCCCAACAGAACCAGGATATTTCTTGGTCAAGGTGGAGGATCTATCAGGCAGAATCGATTGCTGTTGATCTGCAGAGGTAGCTTTCTTTAGAAGTGGCCAACCGGCAGCAATTTCTTGTTTCTTCTGTTTTAGGAGAAGCAAGATTGAACTGAGAGAATCATCTTCCTTGCTGTTATTGCCTCTAAGAACTGGAGCACTTCTGGAGGATTTACTCCAGTTTCTGTCAAGACGTGGCTCATATGAAGGAATCTGTTCGATGATGACTTGTCCTTTATGGATAAAAAGAACATCTTTGGGCACTGGAAAATGTCTAGCACAATATCTGGCCATGGAAAACCAGTCCCTGCAAGATATTCTTAATGGTAGGTAGAAAATTTGAAAATTTTGGTCTATTCTCAGATTTCATACTGTCAATGCCTAACCTGCTACAGGCCTTTTCTTGGTTGTTTTCTGCAATCACGGCCATGTCTGAACATCTCTTGGACAATCTCAGAAATTTTCTAGCCAACCTTCCACTTAAAGCAGAACACTTCATATATTCCTGGATTCACGTTTCACCACTGAAACTTAATTGCTGAATATTTTGCATGTGAACAACAGCGGGATAATAACTAGTGTTAAGGAAACCTAACCTGTTTTGCACTATCCACTGAAGGGCACTCTTACAGAAAAGCATGAATTCAATCAGTCAAGGTCTTGCATATGCATATATGTGTGTGTGGGTGTGGGTGTGTTTTCAAGATTCAAACTGCATTTTTTTTTTGGCACCGGGGAGGAGGGGAGAGAGTTACAGGTACCTGAATTTCCACGGGAATGAATTGGAACTGATTCTGACTTGTGTTGGTCCTCCATACCCACTTTAACTATCCGCCTTCTTCCTTACTAAAAATTGACCCAAGTCTTTCCCTCTCTCTCTCTCTCTCTCTCTCTCTACCAAAAACTTGAAGAAGTTGCAGTTTTGAACCGCATCAAAAGAAAATGATGACTGAGGTTCTGGATAGTCAGAATCGCACTTGGCTGACCAAACTGGTTACCATGGTCTAAACTCCACTGAGCATATGCTTACTTTCAACCAAAATATTGGAGTATGTTACTAGGAGCATAATCAAGGACGACAATGTTCAGACTCTTCCAATGGATTTTTACTTTTATAATTATTATTTTTTTTAATCCGTAGGTATTTGAATATGGAATGACCAACCAAAGCAATGGTGAAATATTATGGACCCTACCGAAGTTGGACTGCCCTTTTTATCTTTCTTCAAATTATCAAATTCCATTAGTCTACCACATTGGACCATATTCAGAATACGTATATTAAAATACATTAGGCAAAGATAGAATGTTTGTTGTGCCTATCTACTAATTTGATAAGCACATTATATCCAATAAAAACCATTCTTTAAAAAGCAAGTGTCAAATGAGTAAAAAAGCTCAAGCTGAGGCATTAGCAACAGGAGATTCCAGAACTGATGCTGATGGAGGATATGGGCCATTTCAACACCTCTCTCTCTCTCTCTCTCTCTTACCTATTACCATTATTCAAAATCATACCGACTAATCTGATTAGAGTGTTTGGCCCTATTTAGGGCAATTATCTCGCATTATTTTTTCTATTTTTAAATTTTAAATCTAATATTTGCCAAGACATCTAATATCTCATCACACCAAACCAACTCTCTTTGGTTTGGTCTCCCCCCCCCCCCAAAAAAAAAAATAATAGGACTTTGACTCTGTGAATCGTTCCTGTTACAGGACAAGAGTATGTAAAGCTGCGGAGGACAAAGGGTACAAATCATTTTTCTAACACATTCATGGTGCATTCATGTGCTGCAATTGCTAATTGTAAGAGTTCTGGAGCATAGGTTGTCAGTGGACCATTCCAATTATTTCCCACAAGAAAGAAATTTTTATGAAACACCATGTGCAGCCACTCGCTACTATTATATACTGTCATTTTCCTCCTGACCTTTGATGGTTACTCTTTATTTTCTATCCATTAATTTGGAATCAATTTTTTGGTACCGCCGTTTAAAGTTGAAATGAAAGCGATATATATTTGCATGAAAAATTCACAACGTTTGGTACTGATCCTACTCTTTTGAAATTTCAGATTTTTTTTTTTTTTTGGCAGTGTTGAATGGCCGTTGGTTCACAAAGCTGAGGTGATTTTCCTCATACGCATACACCCAACTATACTCCAGTGGAATTTAAATTCAAAGTTAAATGTTACTTTAATAATGGGTCTTTAATCCATTGAACTATGGTTTTAAAAAATAATTTCTTACTTTTTAATTGAACTATAGGAAAGATGAATAATTGGTTTAATAATAATAATAATAATAATAATAATAATAATAATAATAAAACCCCTATTAAAATGGTTGCATCGTATACCCAAAGATTGAGAAGGCAACCCAAGAAAAATTTGTCCCAATAAGAAGAATATAAAACAGCTTACCCAAGCTAATGAGTTATAGTTCTACTAATATCGTCTCTGTTCCTCTTATAAAGGTCTCTCTTCCTCTTATAAAGGTCTCGAGTTCAAATCCTATATACAAAAAAAAAACCACTTACCAAATGCCATCACAATGATAATGATAATCTAATTCTTAATCTTAAAATTTATGATTGATCATCTAATAGATAAATATAAGATAATTAAAAATTAAAATACATAAAAAAACACACACATACGCTATCCAACAAATGCCATCGTGTTACAATTAGCTTATCATTGTTTAATCAATGGGATGTATGTTAGCACAAACTAAGGCCAATGCTTAAAGCTTTGTTTTCTAATCATATTATGAATTATACCTAATCCACCTCACCATTAAATACCATACACACAAATATAAATAGAACAGTTTGACATAAAATATTAACAATAAAATTAATAAAATCTGGCACGACATAATTCTTCACAGGCTGAACCTTAAAAAGGACCCTATTAGCTTGATGCTTCACATTCGTCCTACTCCATCCTATTCTACTTGGCTAATATTAATATAATAAATGAAGTTGTTGTCGTGTGATAATTACCTCTAAATTAAATTGTTTGTGTCCATTTATTGTCTTACTCTATAATTTACAGTTATGTTGCATCCTTATCAATTTTTCTCATTTATTTTAATAATTAATCAGTATTTGAAGTTATACTCTAATTAATTCTATTCGAATATTATTAAATCTAATTTAGGAGAATCCTTTTAAATTGAATTATCTTTCCTTTTTGTACATTAGGAAGGATGGAACTTGACACTTATAAAAAAAGGGAGGGAAACGATTCCTAAAACTCATTGGCAAATTGAATCATCTTATGCTACGTTAATATTCTATATAAATTTTGTATTTGATTTATTGTTTTTATTATATAAAATTTAAATTTTGAATGACGGAATTAGATAGAGTGATTATGATCAGTAAACTGTTCGATCGGACAATTACATGGAGCCAACCAGGGCATCCAAAAATGATCGAGCCCAGTCCACTTTTGGGCGGTATACTGCAGATTTTTGAAACTTTATGTTGACCATCAAATGGCGCCCGATTAAGCGTGGACCTCAAGCTGTCTCAAAAAGACGAAGAGTTCATTTCGAAGAATTTTGATCGGAGACATTGAAGAGAGAGAGAGAGAGGGCCCGTGTAGCCAAAAAAACAAAAAAGAGTGAGTGACGCCGGAATTCGACGCCGAAGAGAATTAGTTAGCGGAAGAAATCGCAAGCATTCAACACAACGTCTTATACATGCATCGTGCCTGGGTAATTTTCAAGTCGTTCATCGCCATCAAAAGCCTAAATTCAAACCCTAAATATTTTTTTTTCTGTACAAAAAACCCAAATTTTCCATCCATCTTGAATCGCAGGACTCGAACAATCTCAGAGAAGCTCTCAATTACTCATTGCTGATGCTCTCCGAACTCAGAACGTCAAGGCTCTCTCCTCACAAATACTACGAGCTCTGTCAATCATCGTCTTGAATTCATCCAATCATCTGTTCAAATTCAATTGTTTTTTGTATTTTGAACATTCTTTTGGATGTGTTTGTGTGTTGTTTCTTGATTCGTCAGATATGCGAGCATTTGACGAACCGCGGAAACTCGAGATGCTTTTCTTTTTCAAGGACGAAAGCAAGCATGGTTGTTCAGTCGTTGATCTATATGAACTCGTTCAACATGCTGGAAACATATTGCCCAGACTGTAAGTCTTAATTATCAGATCTAACTCTAACCCTAGTTTTCCGGTTCTCCTTCATTGCTTGTTAGGTATAATAGCGAATCTTCGATTTAAATTGTCATGGACTGGTAGCTAACCCTAATTTGTTTGATCTAGTTGACTTGCTTGTTATTGATCATCGTGAATCTTCTATTACACTGTTAGGAACTTGTATCTAACCCTAATTTTCTGAATTCTAGCCAGTTGCTTTAAATTTAAAAATTCCGCCATCGCTTTCTATATTGCTTTCTGTTGGAAGTTCGAATGTATTTAGTCTTAAAGCATGAAACTGTTTTGCTTGATTTTATTAGGTATCTACTTTGTACAGTGGGATCAATGTATATTAAATCAAAAGAAGCTCCTGCTAAGGATGTACTAAAGGACCTGGTTGAAACATGTCGTCGGGTTCAACATCTTATCCATGGATTGTTTCTAAGCAGTTACCTTGCACAAATTAGCAGAGACAAGATACCTGATTTTGGTTCCGAGTATGAAGGCTAAGGGTGTGTTTTCCTTATAAATATGTGTTCCCAACATATTTCTTTCAATGACACGTGTGTCCCTCTAAATTATTCATTATGGTGCACAAAATTAAAATACTTTGATATCTTCTGGTGTCTTCATATCTATTTTAGGTAGAAGGTTGGATTAGTTTCGGTGCAAGCTAGACTGTGACTATTGCTTTAGTTATGGATAGAATTACTGATCTTATTTAATTATCAATTTTCTAGGGGAACTGTATGGTGCTACGCATGAGAATTGGATATTTTATAACAAACCATTTATGAACAATCTCCTCTCACAGTGGGGAAGGCACTGTCATGGACGAGAATTGGCTGTTTGAAGTCCGTGCTCCTACTCGGTCTTGATTTTGTTTGGAATTTTGCTTCTTCTGTTTATAAGTTCTTGGAGTTCCTAATTTATTGTTAGTAACTATTTAACCTTTACACGACTGTAGATAATAAACACCATGAGGATGCATATTTTGACTGGAGGACCAAGACGTCTGCTTTTACCATTCCAGCTCTTGTGTTCTCAGTGCTCATGGTTGGTCCTTCATACGGCAATAACTCTGCCATATCAATCTTTTAGTGATTACATTTGTTGTTCAGGAGGAATGTCCGGTTAAGTTCAAGGGGACATGTTTTTGCTTTGGATAAGTGCCTTCATAATTTTATAGAAGCATTTTATGTATTCATTTTTTCTTATTCTGTAATATTATATCGGTAAAACTCCCAAATTCATCAGCATAAAATTCTCCAACCATGCTTGGTTGTTGAACAATGAAAAGTGCATCACTGCAAAATGTAGCCTGTCATAAACTCGTGCAAGATCAGCTGTTAAAGTCCTACTCCAGATCATCGAGTGATTCTAGTATCTGAAATTTTTCTGCTTTTTACTTACACTGAATCTTGGGTCTTATTAGAATTGGTAGTATTATTTTACAACGTGCATTATAATTGTTTATACCACTTTTTGCTCTTCTTCGTATGATGTTAGTTCTACTTTATTATGTAGAGTAGAGTTCAATGATCTGATTCTGTCCAGAATTCTGACTGGATGTAAATCCAAAGTCATATGTGAGATAACTGAGCTGGGATAGGATTATATTTAGCTGTTCAAGCCACTCCTTTGTTAGCTTGGATACCTTTTAGTTTATTTGGACATTGTTTATGTCAGAGATTGTTTCCATATGCCAAGGCAGCCTTTTTCATTTTTCTTTTTCTCGTGGAAGTTTTTCCATCAAAACTGAGTGGATATGCCATGCAACTCTTTGTTGATTGTAGTTGGTTAGGCAGTTGAAAAGTCAGGATGGAGATGTAATTGGAGAAGAAGTACCTGCTACTACACAGAAAATATTTCAGCTCTTGAATCAGGTGAAATTCTATTTCTGGAATGCATTTTTCAACAACTTAATGCTGTATGTAAAAATAGAAATAGATGATGCATGCTTAATATGTGCCACAAGTGAAATAAGTGGTGGGCTTGTATTATATGATCTTCGTTTACTTAATTTCTGTCGTCATTTTTATTCACTTTGACAGCTTATCATTTGTTCTGTAATCTCTTCTTCCAGACACGATAGTTATTAAGCATCAGTTCAATGTTTTATACTGTTTCATCCTACAATTAAACCAGTTCTTACTTTCTTCTCCTAGACTATTGAGACTCTTTCATTGGTTCCATCATCCGAACAGGCATTAAGACTGTATCTGCAATGTGCTGAGGTATGGATGGCTTCATTTAATTCTGTAGAAAAGTCTATCTTTGAAGTATTTGCAGAGAATTACCTGACTCGCATGCAAGTTTTTGAGTTACAATTTCCTAACATGCTTAATTTCAATAAGCGGTGTGGCCTTGTCAAATTTATTAGAGGAATGTTTGAGTAACCCTTTATTGTTCATAACAAATGATGTCACCACCCGTCCAAAAAGGGCAGAGAGAAAAACCACTTCCAGCATCATGTTTTTCATACTTTGCCTGTCAATCTGTTGTTGAGGACCTCCACAACTATCAACAAGTCTCTTAAAAAGAATTTAAGAAAAAATAAAAGCTTTGTTGGAAAGTGAAATATTCATAGTCTAACTTCCAAAATGGGAAGAAAGCCTAGATAATTTATTTTGGGGCATTATCTCTTCAGATTTTTTTTTTTCCTGTTCAAGTTATTTGGAATTAGGGTGAAGAACCTTAAAAGTAGTAGTAGTAGTGATACATGTGAAAAATACAAAAGTGTAAAAAAAGATGAAAAAAAGTATTAGGAATCAAAAAGTAAGGTATACAATGAATTATACAAGAGACTGGAGACAAAAAACGGAGAAAGAGAGATATACAAAATTGCCAAACTAAGGGAGAGAAAAGGAAAAGATCTAAATGGTATTAGGTGTATTAAGAGTGAAAATAGTAGTATACTTGTAAGGAATGAGGAAATGAGAAAACGTTGAAGGGACTATTTTGATAATTTATTTAATGTTGAGAGGACAATAGATATAGGAGACATTAAAACACCCATAGAAAAGGAAGGTTAATAGAGATTTTAAATGTAAAATTCGTCCACATAAAGTAAAGAAGACCTTAAAGACCATGAAAAATAATAAAACCATAGGATCTGATGTCATTTTCATTGAAATGTGAAAATGTTTGGGTGAATTTGGTATGGTAATGTTAATGGATCTTTTCTACAAAACTTGACAAATCAAGAAAATGTCTCAAATATGGAGGGAGAGTACAGTTGTACAACTATATAAGAATAAAGGAGACAAACAAGATTGTTTCAATTACAGAGGAATTAAACTTATAAATCATACCATGAAGTTATGAGAGAGTTATAGAGTATAAACTGAGATTGAAGATAAGTGTGTCTCAAAATTAATTTGGATTTATGTCAAGGAGATCCCACAGAAACAATTCACTTGTTAAGACATTTGATGGAAACATTTAGAGTACAGAAGAGAGACTTATATATGATATTCATTAACCTAGAAAAAATTTATAATAGAGCTCCTAGAGACGTATTGTGATGGGCGCTGATGAAGAAAGGGATCTCTTTGAAATATATTAATTTTATTAGAGATATGTATGAAAGAGTTGTAATCAATATAAGAACTTGCGGGGTTTGAGCTATAGCTTCCCGATTGACATTGAGCTCCATCAATGGTCGGCATTAAGTTTCATCTCTTTTGCAATAGTGATAGATGAAATCATAAAAGCATACATGATGAAATACCATGGTATATGTTTTTTGCAGATGATTTAGTGTTGGGTTGATGAAACTATAGAAGATATTGGTGCTAAATTAGAGTTGCGGAGGGTCACACTAGAATCCAGAGGGTTTAAATTGAGTAGGTCAAAAACTGAGTATATGAAATGTAGATTTAGTGACAATCATCAAGGTGATAAATAAATAATTAGGTTAGAATGAAAAAACGTACCAAAAAGTGAACGTTTTAGATATATTGGCTCTATTATTTAAAATGATGACAATGTAAACGGGGATGTGAATCATAAGATTCAAGTGGGTTAAATGAAATAGAGAAAAGCATCTGGAGTTTTTTGTGATTACAGGATGCTATTGCATTTGAAGGAAAAGTTCTATAGAACCGTAGTGAGACAGACACTATTGTATGACACTGAGTGTAGAGTCATTAAACAAAAACAAGAACAGAAAATGACTGCAGCAGAAATGAGAATATTTAGGTAGGTGTGTGGCAAAACTAAAAGAGATAGAATTAGAAATGAAGATATATGTAATAAGTTGAGAGTTAGTTCAATTGTAGATAAAATGCGAGAGTGTCGTTTGAGGATCGAGAATTTAAATATAGAAAATTTAGTAAAACGTAGAGGAAAATCGTTGAAAACTTAGATGCAACTTATTCGTAAATATATGATGTTAAGAGTTTAGTTGAGAAGATAGTTTTAGATAGAAATGAGTGACGTAAGAGAATTTGTACAAATTAAATCAAAACTCTTGCATTTTATTTATTTTATTTTATTTTATTTTATTTTTTGTCATTATTTGTCTCTCAAATGACCAACTTAAAAATTTGAGATTAAGATTCAGATTGTTGTTATTGTAAGTTATTTGAAATTGATTGTTACATTAATTTGGAATCTGTATTTTGTTGGTTTATTTGCGTTCAGGCTGCAAATGACTCTGATTTGGAGCCCGTGGCATATGAATTCTTCACTCTGGCATTTATATTATATGAAGAAGAAGTTTCGGTAATACCTTGAGAAGTTTCTTATTCAGTTAATTTGCCTTATGTATTAGTTTCAACAGTTTGTGCTAATGTCTTACACTTTCCACATGATTGTTTACGTTGCCATTAGGACTCGCTCAATTCACTGCTATTCATCTGATTATTGGGACACTTCAGAGGATGAATGTGTTTGGAGTTGAGAATAGGGTTACTTTGTCTCGTTAAGCTACAGGGGTAATGACGCCCATTATCAGAATCATTAGCCTTTGTTCATCTATTTCTGTTGAAATCCTTACATTAACCTTTTATTCTCCAGTATTCAGCAAAGCTGTTAAAGAAGCCAGATCAGTGCACAGCAGGCTATGCTTGTTCACCTTTTTTGGGTTGATGATCAAGATGGTATCAAGAATGGTGAAAGGAGCACTGCTTTTCTAATGCTGCGTGTTAGATTGCTCTATCTTTGCATGATTATTTTATGGAATATCGGTATCACCTCTTTTGTATGAGGATGAGTACTTTCTCTTTTCTTTCTTAGATAAACTTTTAGAGGTGCGAATCTTGGTGCAATGATTGAGTCGTTCTTTGGGGCGTGAAAACAATTTCTTTGAAAAAAATATAAAGAGAAGGTTGGTACATATACACTTACCCTCCCTACCCCCGCAAGATGGGGAGCACTCTGTGTATGGGGTGAACTTTTTTTATAAACTTTTAGTCCAAGAGTCAGTGTTCCTACTATATGGATATAGCACTGAATGTTGGTATATTCTCTAAGTATATACAGGGTATTACTCTGCTTAAAACGTTCCTTTAGAATTGCCAATGCTGCTCAATAGATTGCCGATGCAATGCATGGCAGCAGAGGACCGTTTACACTTTTTGTTTGTTGGAATTTAAAATGAAAAACACTCAAGAAAGAATGAAATAGCTTTTGAATTTTATTTATTTTTGAGAGCAATATGTATACATTTCTTGAATACAGGTTCATAATTTGAAGGAGCATACAATGGCTCTATATATAGGGAAAATGGTAAGAACCATAGAAGAGAGGAGAGGGCAAAGAGCCCTCTCCTTCTAGCCAGTTGGGGGTACCCAACGGCTAGCAGGAAACTAGCCATTGGGAACAATCCCAATAGCTAGTTTTACAGTTGTTGGGAGCCCTGGGCTCCCAATCTCATGGGCTGCTTGCAGCCCATTTAGGACTTGGATTGGGCAGCTTAAATGCTGCCCAATTAGGATTTTAAGCTGGCTGAATGGGCATTAATATTGGGCAATATGTGGGCTATTTTGAGGGAATTAAATTAATACATAAATGTGAGGGCTTATGTGCTGATAAATAAGGAAGGAGGATTAGTGTTTTCTTTCAACACTCCTTCTTAAGTTGGGTGCGTAGATGTCAATAGTGCTTAACTTGTCCATCATTTCTTAAAGATGAGTTACAGTTTCTCCTTTAGTGAAGATGTTCGCTAATTGTTGCCCTCCATTGATATGTGGTGTGGAAATCAACTTCTCTTCTATTTTTTGACGAACGAAATGACAAGAAATCTTTGTGTTTTGTACGCTCATGGAATACGGGATTAGAGGCAATATGGATTGCGGACTAATTGCTACAATGAAGCTTGATAGGTGTAGGGACCCTAAATCCTAGATACTACATGTTGTTTTTTGCTTTTTGATGCAATTAAGTTGCCTCCTACAAATATACAATATCCTGTGGTGGATCTCCTTTTCGTAGAGTCATCCTCCCAATCTACATTGCAGTAACCTTCAACTTTTGAATTTCTATTATTTTTTATCCATATACCTAATCCGGGAGATCCTTTGATGTAATGAAGGACCCGTTCCGTTGCTCTCCAATGTCATTTCTTGGGAGCATGCATGTGTTGATTTATTTGGCCCACAACGAAGGTTATGTCCGATCTAATGATGGTGAGATAAATCAGTCTTCCTACGAGTCTTTGATATCTTTCTACGTTCTTGAAAGGCTCATCATCATTGGCTAAGAGTCCGGAGGTAAAAACGAGACTACAAGCCAGCTTTGTTCCTAGTGTACCTGTTTCCTACAAAAGATCAAGGGTATATTTTTTTTGGGATAAAATTAGCCCATTATAACAATAGGCTAGTTCTATTCCTAGAAAATACTTTGGTTTTCCTAGATCTTTAATTTCAAATCTAGATCTTAGAAAGTTTCTAACTAAATCTATTTAGTAATGTCGTTTCCCATAATAATGATATCAACATATACTAATGCAATTATGATCTTATCACTAGAGTTTCTAACAAATAAAGATGAATCACTATTATATTTATTAAAACCAATATTAAAGAAAACACGGTTTAGTTTTGCATACCATACTCTAGGAGATTACTTGAGACTGTAGATTGCCTTGTGAAGCTTACATACGTTTCCCTTATGTTGTTGGAGCCCCTTAAGATAATTGCATATATACTTCATCCTCTAGATCTCCTCGAAGGAATGTATTTGCGATATCCATTTGAAATAAACTTCATCTATGGTTAACCGCAAGAGATAAAAGCACTTTAATGGATCCATCACTCTTGTAATTAATATTGAACACCTATTTGCATCATACAGCTTTCTTGCCTCTTGGTAATGTGTTGATCTCCCAAGTGTCATTCTTTGTTAATGCCTCTAACTCATCTTCCATTGCCTTCCTCCATCTTGAATCCCTAAAGTCTTCTTCGAATGACCTAGGCTCAAGTTCTTTATTTATGACACTCAAGAATACTTGGTGGTCCAAAGAAACATGTGAGGTAGTATAAATTTCAGAAAGAGAATGATCGATAAAAATGAGGTTATAGTAAAATTTTCATTATGAATGACGTAATCTCAACCTAGTTGATCTCCTAAGTTGAGGAGGTGGCTCATCCAGATCTTCCCCAACTTGTTTAGGGTTCTCTTCTATTCTTGTTTCTTGGTCTCCCCCTAAATCGCTAGACGGGTTTGCCTCTATAGTGTTCGAACCTTCTTCATTGTCTTGGGAGTTATTGCTTGTTCCTTGGGAGGCATTTCCTTGCTCGGTTTGCATGGCCGGTTGGTAAGGAGTCAATAGGAAGTCCCAAGTGCTAGATGAGGTCTCATTTCTTGGAGTTTTATGCTCTTCTTTGCTTACAAAACAGAACTCTTTTTTTCAGGAATATCATATCTTTAGATGTATATATTTTGTTAGTAGAGGTATCATAACATCTATATCATTTCTCAAAGGAAATATACTCAAGAAATGCACATTTTCTTCATTTATAGTCTAATTTATCTCTTATATGGGCTGTTATATAAATGTAACACATACATCCAAATGTTCTAAGGTAAGAGATGTTGGGTTTTCTTCCTAGTAGGACCTCTAAGGGAGATGATCCATTTAAAATTTCAGAAGATATAAGGTTGATCACATGTACTACAGTTTTAACCGTATCACACCAAAAATTTTTAGTTAGCGGTTTCTAATATGTGCCTATTTTTTCTTTCGACCACCCTATTTTGTTGAGATGTGTATACGCAAGACATTTGGTGAATAATGTCATTGCCCCTTTGGAAAATTTTCAAAGTTGTTAGTATATTCACCACCATGGTCTATTAGTATTGTATAATTTAGTCACATATTTCACATAGCTTTTGAGAGTGTCAAAAGATTGGTCCTTGGTATTCAAAAGATATATCCAAGTATACCTTGTTTTTTTATCGATAAAAGTGAAAATATTTATATCTTAAGTGAGACATAATAGGTGAAATTCACACATCTGAATGCACCAAATCAAAAAGATTTTTATATATAGTTTTAGAAATTGGATACATAGTTCGAGTCTCCTTTATCAAAATACAAGTTTTACAATGTCGATTCTCAAAATTTAAAGATAGGAATAGACGTTTTAAAATCAGATCACTAGGATGTCCTAAACGTCGATGCCAAATAGAGGAATTTTCCTTGATATGAGCAGCAATTGCATGTTGTTTTTTATCCAAAAAGTAAAGGTCACATCTTCTAGAACCCTTGCTAATCAACTGATTCGACTTAAGATCCTGAAAAGAGATGGAATTTGGGTCAAAAACAACACTACACCCTTGATTCTTAGTGATTTTACTAATGGATAGCAAGTTTAAAGTAAGTTTGGAGACATATAAAGTATTTGTTGGTTTTTCAAAAATATCAATTTCTCCAATTTGACTTACTTTCAAATCTTATTCATTAGCAACCCGAACTATCTTATGGTTAGGGAGATTTTTAAATCTCTTAATTTTTGTTTTATCCTTAACCATATGATAGTCAGTATCTGAATCAATGAGAAAACTTTTAGAATTTAAAGAGGTAAATAAGGTCCGAAAGTTACTAGTCATGGGAGTGATTTGTTGCAGCCTCTTAGTGACATCTTCAAGAGTGGTTTTGAGGGTAGCAACCTCGGCCATCACTGGTGGACAGTTGCTGGCGAACCAATATTTGGAGGAATTTGGGCAGCATTCTGGTCCTTTGCCTTAAAAGACTTCGGCATCAAATGTTGGTATAAAAATCAACATTTCTCCTTTATATGGCCCTTCTTTTTATAATGTGAGCACACATCTCCCTTCTTGGGAATTTGTTGAACTTTGGCACCGGTGTGCTCTTCTTGGATAGCAACAAAACCGTGAGCTTCCAACCTTTGCTTGGAGTTTTCTTCAATCTTCATGCTTATCTCAGCATGTTGGATCATGTTTTGGACCTCTCCATATAAGGAAAATTCCTTCATTTGAAGGACTTCTTGTCGTAGATGAGCATAAGAGTCGTCCAGCTCCATTAGTAGGGTGAAAATCTTGTCTTTCTTTCTTCTTTTTTGGATGATTTTTAGATCGATGGAATCAAGTTGGAGAGTCATCAACTCGTTCCACAAATCTATGAGATCTCCAAAGTATTGAGGGAGAGATTTTCCTTTCTTTTTTATGGTTGCAATTTACCTTTTTAGTTGAAAAATTCTTCCTAGATTGGACTCTTGACCATATAGTGACAATATTGTGTCCCATACCAATTTGGCATTTGGAGCACAAGTCACCATGGTTTTGTGTGTCTCGTTCAATGAATTCAGCAAGATGATGAAGAAGACATGATCATCTCGTTTCTTCCATTCTCTATAAAATGGATCACTTTCTTCAAATGGTTGATCAATGATGTGACTTTCCAAGTTATAGAGATTGAGTGCCCTCTTTATAAGACTCACCCATTGATAATAGTTTCCTCATTTCAATTGGATAGAAGGTATGCTTTGGATTTGGGTGGGATTTATAGAAGAGGGTCACCCAACCTTGAAGAGGAAGGGATAGTTTACTGATCTGATACTATGTTGGAATTTAAAATGAAAAACACTCGAGAAAGAATGAAATAGTTTCTGAATTTTATTTATTTTTGAGAGCAATATGCATACATTTTTTGAACACAAGTTCATAGTTTGAAGGAGCATACAATGGCTCTATATATAGGGAAAAGAGTAAGGACGAAAGAAGAGAGGAGAGGGCAAAGAGCCCTCTCCTTCTAGCTGTTGGGGGTTCCCAACAACTAGCAGGAAACTATCCATTGGGAACAATCCCAACGGCTAGTTTTATAGCTGTTGGGAGCCCCTTTGGGATCCCAATCTCATGGGGCAGCCCATTTAGGACTTGGATTGTGGGCAGCTTAAATGTTGCCCAATTAGGATTTTAGGCTGGCTAAATGGGCTCCAATATTGGGTCAATATCTGGGCTCTTTTGAGGGAATTAAATTCAAACGTCAATGTGAGGACTTATGTGCTGATAAATAAAGAAGGAGGATTAGTGCTTTCTTTCAACATTGTTAAAATACTTATCAAGTTAGAGCTCAACCATTGTAACTAGATATCTTTTTAAGTAACCCTTCCCGTTCTTTCTTTCTTTTTTTTTTTTCCTTATCATTATTTTTCTTGGTACTTATGAAATTCCTGTATAATTTTTTTGTCAGGTACCCCTATTTTTTCAAGAAGGGAAACCCCCAGATCACAACTGCAATTCAAGGCCTGGTTAAGCTAATTAAGACCGAAATGCAGTGTGACAACACCACCAGATCCTGCCTCAGATGCCTTTTTAACAAGCACCTTAAGGTATATTCAATTCCAAAAACAGAAAGGCGGTGCAATGGGTGGGAAATATGGGCCCATCATGTATGATTGATACATTGTACCATATGACTGAAGTTTGCCAACACTACTAGATCATGGATGTTCCATCGATTTCTTTCAAGATATCTATCAAAGGACTTTGAGATCTATCAAGGTTTCTCTCAACAGGAGTTTGAGGTCCTGCCACCTCCCCATGTGGGGACATGCTCACCTCTATAGCATTATACACTCCCAACAGGCTGCTATTTGTTTGTGTCATGCATTTGTTTTGTTTTGTTTTGCTTTCTGTTTTTGTGGTGTTTTTGTTTTTGTTTTGTTTTTTTTTCCCTGCTATTTGTGAATATACAGGCATTTTTTTTTTCCTTTATCAACAAATTAGTTTTACATTCAACTAGCGGTGATATTCGATTGATCTTGGAATTTGCATTTTGTATCCTATGGCATTTTCTGACCTAACTTGATGGCAGATCTTAGAGTCTGGCGCGCTCCTGATGGTTAGTGATGGGTTCGAAACCCTTAAAATTAATATTGATTCACAGATACGATAAATTTATAACAATAGTGGTATCAGGTCGAATCCCAAAAAAATTAAATTGATTTAATTTATTGGTTAAGTGTTAAAAATAAAAATGAGAGGTTTTGTTAAATAAATTCCTAAATTAAAAATAACAACTAAAAAAAATAAGAAATAAATTAACAATAGAAATAATAAATATTAAAAGAAAATCAATCTAACAAAACTCTGATTCAATAGTTCACCATATTCAATTATATCACTGATCATAGGTTAAAAATAATTTTTTTACAATTCAAGTATTTAACCTTAAATTTATTAGAATAGCCATAATAAATTTTATATTTTTCTAAATTAATTGATCAAATCTAGCATATAATCAAAATTTATCATTAATTGAATAAGCACGATAGTGTTCCATATCAATATAATGATAACATTAAATTCTGTAAAAATAGTTAAACCAAAATGTATATAATTGGGATAGCCATAATTATTTAATTTTGTTCTTTCGATTTCCTAGATTAAACATGAATACCGATAAAAGACTCATAAACAAAAATACCCTAATTACTATTTATACTATTCATTCATGATAATTACGGATAACTGAAATTCTAGATAGCAATAGAAAAATTATTATTGAATTAAATTGTTAAATTAATTAATACCAATCTTTCATAGAAATAAATCAAGAACTAATGAATACTTGAAATAAAAAGGTAAGAAATTAAATTAAGAATATAACCTCACAATAAAGACAATCAAATGAAAGTTCCTCGTGAATCAGAATAATAAACTAACCACTTATGGTGATAAATTTTTAATGAAATAAAAAGAAAATAAAAACAAAAAGGAAAAGAATGTTTGAGGAGAGGAGAAGAGGGAGTGCAGCCGCCGGCAGCTTAGGAATATGGAATGAGCAGCTTCCTTTAAATATTATTCTGAATGTGTGCAGCCGTGAGATGCCTCCTGTGAATTTAGAATGAGCAGCCTCCCCTTTGTTTTATTTTTGGAATGTGCTGCCAACAAAACCCTTTTAGGAATTGTAAAAAATTAGTGGCTTTCCTTTCTGAGGAATCAAGAATAATGAGCAACCGCTAGCCTTTTGGAACTTTCTTCAAGGAACAGCAGCCGTGACTTCTTTGTAATGTAAATAGTGACGTGAAAATTGAAAGTTGCACTTTCCCTGCTCCTAATCTTCCGGACCAAATAGAAGTTTTCTAAGTAGGTAAAATTTTTGACTTTACTCTTGTCAAAAACAACTTTCACTAAAAATTAAAAACTCTACAAAAAATTATTAAAACTAAAATTCAAGTTTTTTTTTCTTATCTTCTTCAAAGCCTAATAAAATGTTTTGAGTCCATTTAGCTCTAAAATTTCCTCATTAAGTCCATTTTGCTCCAAGCCTTTAAATTCAACCTCCTAAAAATAAAAATCAATAAAATCAACCATTAGAATACTAAGCAATCAAAATTCAAACCATAATAACAATAATAAATTCAACAATTTACACGTTATCAAATTCCCCACACTAAACCAATGTTTATCCTTAAGCATTCACTATACCAATGCCTTTCAACTATTCTCCTCTTTACTCCTTTCGATTATTCATTTCATCATCCAACAATTCTAAATAACATATATTGAAACATTCAAACCAAAACAACAATCCAAAAAACAAGTGATCATAGTACCATAACCTTTAAAAGAAAATATAAGCATCCCAACAGACCCAATAATCTCATCAGAATTCAATGAACCAAGATCCAATACCCTCGCAAGGACTTCACTCTATGCACTCAAAGTGTTTAAGGGAATCTATTAATAACTCTCAAGATCAAAATATAGTATGATATAACCATAAGTTTGCTTATTAATCAAATCTCCACCAATGAATATATAAACTCAAAATAAAAATCCGGGGGTCTTTATAAGGGTTGTAATTTAGTTTGAATAAAGGTAGGGTAAAAGATAAATATGATATGTAATGCATATCAAAGAAGCATGTTAAAGATTACAAAACATTCCTACCATCAAACTTATCCCATAACATGAAATACAATCAGCCCAAAGAGAAATATCCCAAGTAAAATCATCTCATTTCTCGATCTAAATTTCTGAGCTTTTTTTTTTTTTTCAAATTCCTTCGTCTCAATTTTTTGGGAATTTTTTTTTTCATTTTTTTTTTCATTTTTTTGCTTTTTTTTGTTGAAGATAACAAATTGAGGATGAATGAAGATATAGTGCATACACAAATCTCTCCAAATCGTATGAATAAATATCTAAAAACAATATCCAACGTAAATTATCCAATTCTATTTACAAATAACCTTCTATTCAAACTCTAAACATATGTTTCTTTGATATGAGAACCAAAAAGAAGGTTAAGCACAAAAAGAAGTCTGTGTGTCTATTATGCAGTTATAAACAAAGGAAAATGAATAAAGGCTCAAATTGGTTCACTAGGAGATGAATATACACGAGAAAGTTTTTTTTTAAGATAGCTAAAATGTGTAAACCTAATTGTCTCCATCATATTAATGCATGAACTTATAGATGTGGTCTCAAAATGCATAACAAAGCAAGTTTTAGAATAAACATACTATGATTGATAAACACTTATGAAGAAAAGTTAGAGCAATTATGTTGATATACTCTTAAGATTCAAAAGTTTACAAAAGTGTGTAAATTGTATCGAATCTTGTTCATCTTCATCTAACTCAATAATCAAAATCAATGAGATGCTTAAAACATTTTATTATCTAAAAACACTAATCACACTTGTTTCTGTCATGCATTTCAACTCAAATCAACAATGTGTACTAACTCAAAAATTATTTTTAGATAAAAATAAAAAAAGTATGAAGTTCTAAAAAAAATAGATGCATAAAATCATTCCCCACACTTAAATTCTATATTGTCCTCAATGTATACAAAAGGTGAGAAAGGAGAAAAAAAATTAGCATGCAACTAAAAAAAAACTAGCACAATTTTAAAATCGAGTAAGTCTCAAAAAATCACCAAATGCAATATATAAAAATAGGACAACAATAAAAAAAGAAAAGAGAGAAAACTCCCATATGGTGACGGTGAGGTCGCTGAGGGTTTTGAAAAGATTGAACCACGAAAATGAAAATGAGAGTTCTTAAAACCCCATGATCATATGGAAGAGAGAGAGTGCTTCTACAAAAAAAAATTTATTCCTCTTCTGAAAACCGTGTGATCATCTGGTAATGTAAAAACTGCTTTTGTTCAATTTTTGATTTCTTTCTAAAATTTGCGTGATCATGCCTTAACCCTAAGACTGATTCTGCCCAATTGAAATGCTCTAACCGTGTCTTAACTTGGATAAATATCATTCTTTAAAATTATCATCTTGGGTGCCTACAAAATTAAAAGAAGAAACAAATGACCCAATACCTCTAATTAATTAAAAAATAAAATAATAAATAAATAAATTCAAGAAAAATATTGATTTGCCTTTCAACAAGCGCAATTGTTTAACATCTTTATGCTCGACGTTTTTCATTTTTTTTTCAAGGAGGCTTCAATTTCAATTTGGGAGACTCATATAATTTCCCTTCCGTATCTAATTGTGCATTCAATTCAAAATCAATATCATAGTTTTCTTCACAAATTTCCTACACAATTAAATAAACAATATCAACAAAACAACTTGATTGACATTTATTTGAGTACTTCATAGGATCAAAAACAATAAATTTAACAATCTCGCCGTCAAACTCGACAGAGAGAGTACCTTTGTCCATATCTATTTTAATCTTTGATGTCTTCATGAATGTCTTCCTAATAGAAGTGGAGTTGAATCTATGATGGTGTCTCCTTTCATTTTCAAGATGTAAAAATCGATCAGAAAAATTAGTTCGTTAACCTGCACCAAAACATATTCAACAATTCCCTCCTGGTAAGCATAAAAATAGTCAGCTAATTGAACAACAAGCTCAGTTTCTTTTACGGAACCTAATTTTAGAGCACTATAAATTGAATAAAACATGATATTTACAGGTGTTCCTAAATCTAACATGACATACTCAATTTTTTTCTTATCAATAACACAAGGAAGAGAGAACATACATGGATCGGCACACTTTTTGGGTAAGGTTCTCTTGATCACATCAAACACATTCTCATCTATTTCATCACCTCTTAATTTCTTAACTTCATTCTCTGAATTCTCCAACCTGCTAAGAAAATGTGGTACAATTGCACTAGAAGTGTTAGACAAAAAAGATTTGGATATTACCTTGATTAAATTTTCATGCATGCGTTATCTTCCTTGTTCACATCCTTCCCTTCATCCACATTCTTACATAAAGTAAAGCTTGAATTAACTTCCTTTTCACTTCTCAACATTATTGCACTAACATTCTCTTTGGGATTCACCACTATTTGTGAGGGAAATTTCCCTAAAGTTCGAACCTCCAAATTTCTAACCGAAATAGCTAGCTGAGTGATTTGATTTCCCAAGTTTTGTAAACTCCCTCTCATTTCCTGTTGAAATTGTTGAGTGTTAGTCACGAGAGTTTTCACAATATCTTCTACTGACATTCATGAATTAGATGATTGTTCAGATATTGGTGATGATCTATTAAAAAATTGAGATGGATGTCTTAGTTGTTATCCTTGATTCCCATAATCCAAATTTGAATGATCCCTCTATTCAAAATTGTAATTGCTGAAATAAGGATCGGATCATATGTATGTTGAGGTTAATTAGAAAATCCTCCTACGACATTTACTTGTTGAAAAAATTCTTCTTGCGATGTTGGACACATATCCGTAGGATATCTGGGAATTGAGCATATGCCACAAATCGTAACTACCTTTAATTGCCCTATAACCAATTGACTGACCAAAACAATTAGTTCAAAATTTTGATTTTTAAGATCTGAATGACTTACCTCATGAGTTGGATGCGCGATGCTCAGGGATTGCTGTTTCCAAATTGGTGCAATTAACTCTTTCAAAATTCTTTCATGAATTGCCATCATTTTTTTTTTCCTCTTCAAAAATCAATAAACAAATGAAAAATATAAACTAAGAAATTAGTGCAGTTTCCTGGCAACGACGTCAAAATTTTGACGGGTTATTGAAACCGTCAAAATTAATACTGATTCCCCGATGGGATAAGTTTATAGCAATAGTGGTGCCAAGTCGAATTTTAAGAGAATTAAATTGATTTAATTTCTTAGTTAAGTGTTAAAAATAAAAATTAGGGGTTTTGTCAAATAAATTTCTAAATTAAAAATAACAACTAAATAAATAAGAAACAAATTAACAATAGAAATAATAAATATTAAAAAAAAATCAATCTACCAAAACTCCGATTCAAGAGTTTACCATATTCAATTGTTTCACTGATCATAGGTTAAAAATATTTTTCTTACAATTCAAACATTTAACCTTAAATTTATTAGGATAGTCATAATAAATCTTGTGTTATCCTAAATTAATTGATCAAACCCAGCATCCAATCAAAATTTATCATTAATCGACTGGACACGATAGCGTTCCATATCAATATAATGATAGTATTAAGTTCTATGAAAACAGTTAAATCAAAATACAAATAATTGGGATAGTTACAATTATTTGATTTTGTTTCATCGATAAACATGAATACTGGTAAAAGACTCATAAACAAAAATAACCTAGTTACTACTTTAAAAAAAATCATTCATTCATGATAATTACGGATTACTGAAATCCTGAATAATAATAGAAAAATTAATATTGAATTAAATTATCAGATTAACCAATACTAATTTTTTATGTAAATAAATCAAGAATCAATGAATACTTGAAATAAATGGGTAAGAAATTAAATTAAGAATATAATCTCATCGAATGAAAGTTTTCCTTCAATCAGAAAAATAAACTAATCACTTGTTGTGATAAGTTTTCAACAAAATAAAATGAAAAACAAAAAGAAATAGAAAAAGAAAAAAATGTTTGAGAAGAGGAGAAGAGGGAGTGCAGCCGCCAGCAGCTTAAGAATATGGAATGAGCAGCCTCATTTAAATAATATTCTGAATGTGTGCAGCCGTGAGAGATGCCTCCTGTGAATTTAGAATGAGCAGCCTCCCCTTTGTTTTATTTTTGGAATGTGCTGCCAACAAAACCCTTTTAGGAATTGTAAAAAATAGTGGCTTTCCCTTTTTGAGGAATCAAGAATAATGAGCAACCGCTAGCCTTTTGGAACTTTGCTCTTCAAGGAACAGCAGCCGTGACTTCTTTGGAATGTAAATAGTGGCGTGAAAATTTGAGAGTTGCACTTTCCCTACTCCTAATCTTCCGGATCAAATAGAAGTTTTCCGATTAGGGAAAATTTTTAACTTTACTCTTACTAAAAACAACTTTTACTAAAAATTAAAAGCTCTACTAAAAATTACTAAAACTAAAATTCAAACTTTTCTTTTTCTTCTCTTCTTCAAAACTCAATATAATATCTTGACTCCATTTAGTTCCAAAATTTTCTCATTAAGCCTATTTTGCTCCAAACCTTCAAATTCAATCTTTTAAAAATAAAAATCAATAAAATCAACCATTAAAGTACTAAGCAATCAAAATTCAAACCATAATAACAATAAATTCAACAATTTACAGGTGATTAGTTAGCTTGACGGTTATGCCCGAGAGGAGCAGGTTGAACTGAACTTGGGCCTCTACTTTGGGTCCAATTTTGGTTGGCACCAATTTCAAAGGTGTTGGGCTCGTTGTTGGGCCTCCATGACCCGTAAGTGGGGCTGAGTCTGCCTACTCTCCAAGGGAGCCAACCGGTCGTTTACCAACTGGACTGATAGTCTTTGGTGGGCCATTGGTCCAATTAAGCCGACTTTGGACTCTTGTTGGGCGTGAGCCCACTATTGGCCCAATAAAGTTGAGAGGTAGCTTCAGGTGGCCTACCTAAGTAGCTGACCTGGGTCCATTGCTGTGTCTGGGCCCAATTATCTTAAAAGGTCTATTATGTTAATGGGCTTTCTGAGCCCATGAAGACTTTGAGCCTTTTTTGGCCCGCATCTAAGAGGCCCTGTTAAATGACTTGAGGGCCCTTTAATGGGCCTTAGGCCTAACTCTTTCTGCTCATTGGGCCTACCTAGCCTTATTAGGTCTTCAGACCCAGTTGCTTTTGACATTTTGAAGTTATCAGTATTGTTACTGTGCCTGAGTCACAATTTGGACGGTCCATCAAATAGTGGCTGGGCTCTTAAATGAACCTATCTGGTCCCCGAAATGGGCCTTTCTGGACCGTCAAATGAGTTGAGGGCCCTTTAATGGGCCTGTGGCCTAACTCTTTCGCTCATTGGTTCTGCCTAGCTTAGTTTGGATCAACCCCCGAAATTGGGCCTTTCTGGTCCGTCAAATGAGTTAATAGGCCATCCAATGGGCCTAAGGTCTAACTCTTTCTACTCAATGGGCCTTCCTAGCTTGATTCGTGCTTCAAGCCCAGTTTCTTTGACATTTTGAAAGTGATTAGTCTTGTTACCGGGCCTCAGACAATTACGGCCAGTCCATCAGATGCGGCCGGACTCTTAAAATGAGCCTTTCTGGGCCCCCGAAATGGGCAAAACATATTTTCACAGCTGCAGAGGAAAATTCTTGTACGAAGACAACAGGGGAAACTAGAAACCACCAAATTCCACGAACTGCACCACATCCGCACCATCATCAGTAACTGTCCAATTACACAAGAAGGGATAAAAAGGAACCATCTACATCAGAACTTGGATCTTCTCCTGTAACTGGCTGAGGCTAAACACAACCCAGTTTGTTCAATGATGCAGGATGGGAAGCATTGCTTGTAATCCAAGGATTTTGCATACAAAAGTAAAAATACACAACAAATTGCACCCTTTTCACTCAAGGAAACAACCTCGCATCTACTTACTACATGAGAAAAAACCTGAACATAAAGGGTAAATAGGCATGCAAGTTACACCAAGGAATGCTAGTATTCAATTACAGAACATGAGAACAAAGGCAAGCACAAATCAGATAACTGATGCTATAGTGAAATTCCCTAGTGTGTCAGTCAAGAATATACACCTAGTTACTTCCTTGAGACTGATCCTGACAGGAACCGAGTGGAGGCTCAGTTTGACAAAGTTTATCCTTCCCTGATTACAATATTGAGCAGGCCCTTTGCGCCTTTCTTTTCTTCTTTTTTTGCTTTGGTGGCTGGAGAACCACCTTAATGGCTACATCAAAAACCGCCTTCACATTCTGCAATTACATGGGCAATTTGGTCCAGTCAATGCTAAAGACAGAAACAGTGCAAGCTTAGAAAGCAAGAGCATGTATATATATACCTGTTGAGTTTTTGAACTACATTCAATATAAGCAGGTGCTCCAATGAGTTTCCTTAGCTCTTCACCCTTCATCAGAATGAATGGCCGGTCAAAGTTTGAAGGACAAAAAGTAAAGTAGAAAAATGCCCAGTCAGACTTGGTCCTTACTTGAGCACTAGTGATGGGAACTGCACCTGGGTGGTCTATTAAGAACTGTTTATCATCTCGAAGATCTACAAGTTAAAAAGAACAAATCATTCAACGACACATGGAGGAAAGGACAGTCAACTTCTTACTGATGGCTGAACACGCAATGTTGGGAACTAATTGAACTGACAGGATTAATAGCTATTCAATCCAATAAGCCCTAAACCCATCTGTTCAAGTTGTATGTCACCTAATGATCATCCATCACTTTAAAGCAATGTTCTTAAAGCCCAATCAGACCAGCTAGCATGACCGGTAGGACTGTTGACTAGCCTCTTTTAAGGTCCAGAATACACCTCTGACCAGAACAAGAGGACTGAGCTGGTTCAATGATCAGAAAAGGAATAATTGACATGCCATAAATAAATATATGTACCTCCATCCACACAATGGAAAAATAATGAGTCCCTCAGCCATACAATCCAGCCCAACACTCATTTTCTCTCTCATGCTTTCGTCTCAAAAACCCTAGTGCCAAACCTCTTCTCTCTCTCTCTTCCTCCTCCTACTTCTTCACTCACTCATAGTCCTTTCTCGTTCAATTATTTTCAGATTGCAAGCTCCGATCTTGGCTCTGATTTATAATCTCTCCACCCCCCGGAGAGGTTATGTTTATTCCTTCTACTTGCTATTGGTCTAAGAATTTGGATTGACAAATTTACAGACAGAATTAGGAAAGCTAGACATGTTTATCAAGTTTCCAATATCGAAAATGATTAGAATCTTCTTGCATGGCAATATTTTGCTCTCAATTTTATCATTACCAAAATCATTATATGCTTCTGCTTATCCGTGAAAACTACCCAGAAGAGAAGTGAGAAAGTGGATCATTAGGTAAAAGTCTAGTAATACCATCATCTTCACACGACCTTCAATGACTCAATCAAACTTGGACCGTAATATGGAGAAGATTTCTTCCATCAAAATAACGTCTACAATACTACTTTGTTTCATAAGAATTAAGATATAATGCGCACACAAACACACACACAAACAAAGGATTCATATTAAACAGCATGTTTATCACACAACATCCACAGTGAATGCATCTCCTGTCACTATTTACTGAAAGGAGTTCCGGTTGGCATATATAATAAGCTGACAAAGCAGAAAGAACATTTGGATTATGACCGTAAAAACAATCTCCTTGATCTAGATGAGTTTTCAAGATGAAGCATACATTGTCATCTTAAGCACAACTACCCACAAAAGATAGCAGTCAAACAAACTCAAATTTAATAGACAAAAACAAAAAGTAAATGCTCACCAAGTTTTGTACCAACTAGAATTATTGGAACTCCAGGGGCATAATGCCTTAGTTCAGGAATCCACTGAATGAGGAAACCAGAGAAGAAAGCTGGTCAGCATGTGTAGATATGAACTATTATTTCACACAGAGAAAAACAGGACTGCTTTTGGTAGTACTAACCTTCTTGGCAACATTTTCATAGCTTGCCTTGCTAATAAGAGAGAATGCAAGAAGAAAGACATCTGCACCCCGATAACTCAAAGGTCTTAACCTATTGTAATCCTCCTGACCTGTTCCAATAATAAGGAATTCAAACCCAAAGAAGAAATGTATGGAACATGGAAAACTATCAAAGGAAAAATGTTACAGATTCAGTCCAAATGTTACCAGCAGTATCCCATAAACCCAGGTTGACTGTGCTCCCATCCACAACCACATTAGCACTAAAATTGTCAAAAACAGTCGGCACATAATCCTGTTTGTCGTTACAAGAAAAGAATCTTAAAATTTGTCTCACCAAGAGACTCGGAGAAAGCAATGGTCCAGGAAAACTAATAGGAAATCATACAACATAAAGTAATTAAGTTCTCCTAATTTAGCAAACTTCAAAATAATGTAAAATTTCTTGATAATAAGGATTGTGTAAGGGAGTGGGAAAGCATCCATATAATTGCCCCTGCTCATTGCAGCTCCCATCCATATGGAAGGAAGACCATTCATGTCCCATAATGCAACTTTAGATCAACTAATTAAGTCCGCGAAATTCTGATGCAATCATAAGTGGCTTTGACATGTTCTTTTGCATCACACAAAATACCCCAAAAAAGAATACCATTGATTATTAATTTTCAATACAACAGCAAAAATGAGAAACATTGATTACAAACAACAGCAGCCTGAGCCTTAATCCCAAAATTTGGGGTCGGCCAGAAACATTGATTCTTCTCCTTTATTAACTGAGTCTCAACACATCATATAGCTAAACTCTATGTTATGTAGACGCCTCTAGAAACATGCCAAACGTGTCTTTAGGCACAACAAGATGCGATGCTTTGTGACCTATAATAGTGTGAATTTTTTTTATTGCTTTATCATAACACTGTGTCCTTGGGGTAAATTTCAAATATGATTTTTTAGCTATGGCTGCACCATCCATTACAATAGACAACAACTCTTAAAACGTAAAATAAGTGATTTCCAAAGTTCGTAACTCCAACCTAACATTCATAAACAGAACCACTACGTTTGGCCTTCTGATGTTCATGAAAAAACAAACCATAATTGAAATCATAATCAACTTATGTTGTTAGAGTGCGGAACAAATAAATATTAAACAAAGAAAGGCCCCAAAAAAAAAAGAAAAAAACAGACAGACCACAATTATTTTCTCATTAACTCATTAAAAACTTATAAGGCGAAAACCGAAGTAATCTTTATCAGGAATTTTTGTTTCCAAATTTTTCTCCGACCGATAATTAAGAGATTTTTAATTATTTTGCTTGATTTTGTTCCTCTTAAACCAAACAAACTTAAGCAACATAAACTAAAACCATCTCTCAAAGCCCTAGCAAAACTCTGGAGATCAACATTTCCCACACATCACATTTTTCTTTCGATTGATTAACAATCAACGCACATTTCACAAGGATCTGAATGAAAAGCAGATTGGCAAACGAGGATTCGTCAAAATAATTGCAACAACCTACGTAAGAAGCCCTAAATAGGAAAAGAAAACGAAAATTCAAGAGTCTCGTGCAATACTCTTAAACAAGACAAAAACATCAAACTGAATCGAATACAATCATTGAACAACATTGAGTGCAGAAACGAGAATACTAAGAAGAAACCCTAGAAATTAGGGAATAGGAGGCTCACCGTAGGGAAAGTGTTGCTAGTGTAGGAGATCAGCATACAAGTTTTACCGACGGCACCATCGCCGACGGTAACGCACTTTATGAACCTGGAGGCGCTCATTTCCGCAGGCGAAGAAGCGGATCCCTTATTCTCCTCCGATCACCGAAACCAAAACCACGAATACTCAAACTCCAGCTCTTCTACTACTTCGTGTGCGCTCGCTCTTCAAAATCTCATCTACTGATCAAAGAAGAAAAACTCGAACTACATTTCACTGACAAAACCCTAACATTGGGGAAAACGATAAAGTCAAGAGGTAATCGCAAACGTCGCAGTAACCGTAACGCAGACTACGAAGAGAGAGAGAGAGAGAGAGAGAGAAGAGACCTGAGAGTTAGGGAAGCAGAAACGTTCGTTGAAGCCTTAGCTGACCTAGCAAAACCCTTTTGCCAGCTATTCTCCAACACACAAATACGGACCACTTACCGCCATCTCTCTCGTGACTTGCACTTTTCCCTAATTTTACTCTTTTCATGTTCCTTTTTTCTATCTTAAAAGTTCTCTTTTTATTTATTTATTTATTTATTATTTTGAAAGCTTAATTATCAGCTAAGATGCGTGAAGGGCACTCATGTCTTATTGTGGTCATAATAATCATTAACACAATGTTTTTCTATTCACTAGCCAGCTAACATCTTTGAGCAAATTAATCATTTTGGAGCATGTTTAGAAAAATTATATTAAAAAAAAATACATAAAAAATCATTTTCTCAGAACTTGAAGAGTTACCATCAGAGTAGGTAAACTAATAAGGTAGGCCGGCTCTTTTCCTCTTATAGGGAGAGAGAGAGAGAAGGGGGGGGGGAGAGAGATGTGAGTTGAATTTGAGAATTATATTAAGAATTGCTTAAATGAGTTATAAATTTTTTTTATTGAATTTGTATATTTAATTTAGGAAGTATTCTGATTAATTTAAAATTATTTGTGTTCAGATTTTAATAATATTTATTTAATTTCTAGAGTATTTGATTTATATACGAATTTCCAAAAAAAAAATGGGAGAGGTTGGTTTCAATGGGCGTATATTTTGAAAAGATCATTAGTGACACCTAACAAAACACAAGTGAGGGTCGCGTATTGAGAAATACTTTCGAGTTGTATGGTTGAGGTGAGGTGGTTAGTAGTACTCCATCATTCTACGTAACCATCCTTTATTTATGAGAAACCTCATTCAAATGCCATTTGTTGAGTACTTTCGCATCAACTTTAGAATTTCAAATCCACGATCTCATCTCTCTCTCTCTCTCTCTATTCTTTGAATGTGGCTTAGTGGCTACCAACACTATAGCTTCTTCAATTACGTTCACAGCACCAAATCTGTCATGCTCACAAGGTTCATACAAGGAATGGGGTCATTATCTATCACCAAAAACGCAAAACAAATGTATGAAGATTTGTGGGGTTGGTATAAATTGTTTGGTCTCCTTAAAATTACACAAAATTAATTAAACTAATTTCGATTCAAGTGAGGGTTTAATTCTATTTCTATACAAATGAAACTCGTTTTCGAAGGACAATTCAAGAGGTAGAGTTTTCTCATTTTTATTATCTTTTTTTCGATTCGAATCAGTTTGATTATATCTCCTTGTATAAAAAAAAAAAAAAAAAACGAAGGAAAATTGGAAGGCACTTGCCTTGAATTGCAAATTAGGACCAGCCGTGGATAAGGACTTCTCAACTTGTACAGTGATCAACAACGTCTTCATGGTCTGTGGGGGGACAAGGTTCGAGCAATTTGACCCATCACGGTGGCCAATAAATTGTTGGGCCCGTCCAAGGTTTCAATTTTGTCTTCATAAATAGGTTAAACCGATGAAGGCTCTCTAGGAAATCAAAAATCCTACTTCCTCTGCAATTAAATGGATTTTATTAATATAAATTTTTATAACATAATTATCCATTGATAGTTTCTAAGAACCTATATATGGTTTTGTTAAATAAATATATTACTATTCAAATTAAATAATCTTGTCTATAAAAAAATATTCAGATATAACATTCAGATATACTGATTTAAATATAAAAAAGTTAAATTTTTCGAGTAAATAATAATATTTTCTTAAATTCCTCAAAACCAAAAGCTCATGGTCCAATGCTCATCAAAATTTGGTTTGTCATATGTCATGAGATGTGATTGGAATGCTTCATATGATAATATGTGTTTTTGGGTGATCCAAGTCCCCGAAATTATGAGTGGCAAGTCATAGAGTACAAACAATATTCTTTGAGGAAGAGCACATGCACTTGAGAAGAGCTCAATACCAAACCCATGTGCTGTTGGTGACCAACTCTTTCATTTATGTCTCATCTACTCTTTGCCATCTTCTTATTACAAAGTCCCCACTTTTCTCTTTTATTATATAGTCTAACAAAAGTCTACCGATGGAAAGTCTGTCTAATGTTAGGTTCCTTTAATCAAAAACTCAAGTTTAAGTTTTAGAAACAGAAAAAATTATGTTAGGAGAGATCACCTCATAAAGAATCTGACCATATCTTAAATTAGATTAATCAAAAAATGACTCTAAATATCAGTCGATCAAAACAAAATATATATATATAGTCTTACAAAATTCTTTGAGGAAGCAACTCAAACTCTACATTTTTTATTCCCAATATCCTTTTTCCCCCTTTTCTTTTTAATCATTTAAGCAAACACCCGCCTTGGTTTTTCAAATTGGCAAAAAGATGTGACCGATGAACAACCATTTGCTAATCCAATCACGTAATTTTGGGTCCAATGGTCCAAAATTGGGTCCAAAAGTGAATGTTTGGTATGAAACCCATTTCAGGGTTAAACTGGATTTATTTAAAAAAGCATAGATTAGATTTAACTGATATTAGATAATACTTTTAATATAAAAGTTTATTCACACAATAACATTATTTTCTTGAATAAATTTGATTTTTTGGTAAAATTCTAAATTTTATATTTTCTGTTATTATGTTTTTCAAACATGACCAGTCTTACCAAACAAAAAACAAGGGCAAATATTTTCGGGATAACATTCATTTTTTTAAAAAAAATATTATCTTGTGACAGAAAATAACTTGGAGAAAGTCGCCCATGGACTTATTCCTCAAACCTTTGAGAAAATTGCTTTGTTCTTTAAAAAGAGAAACTATTTAATTTTTTTTTCTTTCTTCAATTTGACTCAGTATTGGGTAATATTTTTTGTTGCCAAATAGAAGAACGACGTCATAGTTGTCTATACGATTCTGTACAGATCGACATAGCTAATATTTCTAGTATTTTTTTAAACTGATTAAAAGAAGTTCATACCATTTTAAATAAAATATTATCTCATCTCAAAAATATCGACTAAATACTGATCAATGTATATCTTTTATTATCAATTTTATTTAGACACTAGTCAAATAATATTTTTTTCATATTGAACAATTTATATCTTTTACTTTTAAATTATTGCTCTGATTTTTTAATGTGTAAATAAATGCACATACATATTTTTTATACTTACACACACACACTCATACACACACACATATATATTGACAACTAAGCAATGGTGGGCTCAAGAAGAGTTCAGGGTGGGCAATTGTACACGCACAATTTTTTAAAATTTAATTAGTGTTTATTTTTTAAAATTTAATTAATATTTATAATTCATATTTATTTTACACTAATTTAATTATAATTTTATCCTCATTTATCTTTTTTAAAATTTATTTATTTAACTAAATTTTAAATATATCTTTTTTTAAAAATCCATTATATAACAAAAACAAAATATAATATTATCGTCACATATTTAAATTAATAAAAAAATATATTTTATAATTTTTAAAGTTAAAAAAAGAAAAATAATATTATAATTTTAAAAAATATTAATTTATATTCATTGTTTGAATAAAAGTCTTATTTACTTCCACCCCTTTGCCCCAGTTCGTAGGTTGACCACTGCAACTAAGCATAGGACGAAGGAATTGCGGCGGTGTGATCATCTCACCTCGCTCGTCAGACGGCATAAAGAGGAAGATATGATGATGGGATGATATGTGACATACTTGTGCGTTTGACAAGACCATAACTACAATTTTTGTTTGTTTCCCATATGGATTCATGGCTCGAGTTCTCAATGTCCTCACCATTTGGAATATTGCAAATTGAAGAGATTTAAAATAGGAGGCAAGGCAAGTCCTGTGATATCCTCGGGTGCCTCTAGGCTTGAGCTGGACTCGTGTTTTTGGATTCTTTGTATCGATTTCCTGTAGCACAGTCATCTGAAATCGACATCTCTTGTGTTTCCGTCTGCCTGAATTTATATATAATTTATATATGATGGAACATGATCAAAACTCCGGACCGCATTAAACTCAAGACCAATTCACAACTTGATGCTCAACACTCTATGGCCTAATTATTCAGTCAATCGATATATATTCGATCGGCTAACCATTCAGTAAATATAGTCATGAGACTCTAGACTCTACAAATCCCCATCACATAGAATCCAACTAAAACGTGTCGTCAATACAGGAACTATCTCCCAAACAGGTAGACATGGCCCTTACTATCTCTCTAAGCATGCACCGATCGAATTCTGATCGGTAAACTGTTGACGGACCGCAACATTTGCTTAATGATCGAAGATCATCACCCAATCCGCTAAAGCAAATATTTATTCGCCTATAAATGCGGAAAGAATCTCCCGTAAGTAGAAGGGAAACCTCCGACACGAGAAAAGAAATCCAAACGACTTCTAAGACTTTCCCAATCAAAGGTCACTAAGATCTCTTGAAATCTTTTGACCATGATCCTCATAATTTCGGAACATTTTCATAAAAAAACTAGGGTTTTAATGCCTGACTTACACATGACTCTGACACCAAATAACTATATATTCATTACAAAGCCCATCGGCCAGGTATGGGGCCCTTTCCTCTGAACCTACGCACGAAACTACGAGGCATCTCTTTCGGTCTATTCTTTCCTTCTGTAAATCATTCTCTAATTTGAGCATCAGAGTTTTCTTTATTAGAACACCCTCTAATAGTCTTTTGAAGATCTCGTCTATCAATGTTGACCGAAGGCCAAACCCTTTTGATAGAGTTAGCAAAGCCATCATCCTGCTCATATTTCTTTTCATATGCCTCCTCCATATCGTGCTCATATTTCTTTTCATAAATTTGTTGTTCTTGTCCGATAAAATTTTTCTGGAGAGAGAATGTGTTTTCGTTGCTATTAATTTATTGCAATCGTGGGGCCAATTCATGTCGGACCAGACAAGCCGCCGATACATGCACATGCTTGTGGGCTGCCTGCAACCCTTGTATTTCGAAGTGAAAGATTCGAATCAACTTTCTATGTTGCCTTCTGTTATTTGGAAATTTTGTTTACTGCAATAACTGAAGTTTAAAGTTTGAAAACTAATGCTTTAAAAGACTATTCTTGAGCACGACTACTCAATCAGAATCTTAAAAAGTTTGTGTCATGCAACTCTGATGGATCATTGTTCTAAAAAGGAAATCAAAGGACATTATATCTGCATAAACAACAAAGTCAAAGGTTTCTAGTTAAGGGTGGCGTTCTCTAGATAAATTTGAATTTGATTGCAGTTGAAACTCGCTTAGGAGTAACCAAATGAATTCCTTTTCTTTTTGTAACTAATTTGTTTTTCAGCAGTGGGCAGTGCCGGCTGATACAAATTAAGCTTCAGTCTATTGGTGCATCACTGTGATATAGTTTTCCTATTGGTTTTGTTTCAACCATCAACTAGACCTCCATATTTTATTTTCACTGCTACAAATTGATATGGCATATTCTCGAGGGCTGGATTTCTTGTTCTGCAAATTGTGTGGGACTCATCTATCTTTAAATTCAACTAAGTTTTCTGAATGCCCTCTTTGTGGTGCAAAGCGGAAAGCTAAAGGTACAATCACTTCTTTGCTGATTTCATAAAATTTTGCAACTGTATGTATTCCACTTACAAATGACCTGTCAAACCCACTTTCTCAGATGTCTGTGTCATATGTCCTATGGTATTTAGATAACTGTATTTTAGCCTAGTCACGTATTGTTTCACACAGTTCAGGAGTTTTGTTCCTCGCTCTACGGTTTAAAAGTCAGTAGTTCATTTGTCTGTGGGATCTGAAAATTCTTCAGAAATGTGATAAATAACTTTTTCATCAATTATTTCAGAGATTGCTGGAAAAGAAACGTGGTACAGTGTGACTGCAGAGGTATATAGTGTAGTTCCATCTTTAATATGTTAGTGCAATTATTCTTTGGTATTTTGAGATAGTATTTACCTGTTTATGGTCCATCTATCTGTATTCTCTTATTGGAGATGACATCTAAAAACCTGTATAGAAGCTGATGAATGTTTGTTTAAAAAAAAAAAAAAATTTGTTGAGATAATTTATTTTGTGCAACAGATTGCAGATTCCCTAGATTTTCAGAAACAGGCTTGTCAGGAGATTTGAAATGACTAATTTGGTTGGCTTACTCCAGTTGTCTATGCCGATACGGTTAGAAGTACTTATCATAGGCAATGCGCGTGCCCATAGCAAGATGATCACGAGAAATGTCGCTGCATAATAAATAATTGAATATATCCCGAGTTCCTATTTTCTTTCTTTCTAGGTATATTTTCTCATTTGGGAATGTTGTTTTGCAAAAATTAGGTTTTACAATGGCTGTCTAATTTTCAACCTCCTTTCCCTCCCCGTGCCCCATTTCTCTTTCCATGTCCAATTTTGTGTGTCTTGACCATTAAATGAATAATTCGCCTCATTATTTGCTGTTCTTCTCATTGCTTATATCAGCAGCATTGGGTCCATAGTGAAAGGGCTCATTCAGTGCATAAAATTTGAAGTTCTCAAATTAATACTAATTCTCCCAATACAACAAAGTATAACAATAGTGATATCAGATCGAATTTCATGAGAACTAATTAACTTAATCTCTTAGTTGATGCTAAAAAAAAAATTTATGGGTTTTTCGAAATAAATTTCCTAAATGAAAAATTAAAAACTTAAAATTAAGAAACAAATTAAGAATGCAAAATACTAAAAATTAGGGAAGAAATCCAATCTACCAAACTCTGATCCAAGGGTTCATACATTTAGTTGTTTCATTAATCATCAGTTAAAAAATGATATTCTCGCAATCCAAACATTTAACATTAAATTTATTAGGATAGCCGGAATAAATTTTACGTTTTCCTAATTTAATCGACCAAATATAGTATCCAATCAAAACTTATCATTAATCGACTGGGTACGATAGCGTTCCATATCAATATAATGACAGCATTAAATTCTGTGAAAATAGTTAAACCAAAATGCAAATAATTAGGATAATCGCAATTATTTGATTTTGTTCTATCGATTCCCTAAATTAAACATGAATATCAGTAAAAGATCTATAAACATAAATAACCTAATTATTACTTGTACTATTCATTCATGACAATTACGGATCACTGAAATCTTGGATAACAATAGAAAAATTAATATTGAATTAAATTGTCAAATTAATCAATACCAATATTTCATGTAAATAAATCAAGAATCAATGAATATTTGAATAAAAAGGGACAAGAAATTAAATAAAGTATATAACCTCATAATTAAGACAACCAAATGAAAATTCTCTTTGAAACAGAAAAATAAATTAACCACCTCATGATGGTGAGTTTTTAACAAGAGAAAAGAAAAATAAAAAGAAAAGAAAAAAGTGTTTTAGGGGGAGAGAAGAGGAGCAGGCTGCCCTTCTTGAGAATGTGGAATTGTGAATAGCAGCTGGCTCTTAAGGAGTTGTGAATGAGCAGTCGCCGGCTCTTTTGTGAAAACTGTTGTTTTTGGCCTCCTAAGTCAAAAAGGATTCTTTCCCAAAAAATAAGGATTTTTCCAAATTAAGAAAATAAAAATTAATTTTTAAAATAATTTTACATAAAATAAAATTTCTACTAAAATTAACTAAAACTAAAAAATTAAGTTTATTCTTTTTTTCACAAACTCAATATGATGTCTTGCTTCATTTAGCTCTAAATTGTCTTTTTAAACCCACTTTATCCAAATCTTCCGATTCTAATTATCTAAAAATAAAAATCAATAAAACAAATTATTAGAACATTAATCAATATAAAATTAAACCATAATATCAACAATAAATTCAATAATTTTGCACGTTATCAAAAATATTTTCCGATTTAGTGTTAGGATAAACAAAGAGTGGATATATATATAGTCTTCCACTTGTATTTTATGAAAAGAATATTTTTATATTTCAAACCCATAATCTCGAAATCACTAAAAAAATAATTCTATCGTTGTGTTAAAATTTGCCCTAACTAGGTCCATAACTAACAATTAATTTTTCATTCATCTCTTCGCCATCTATTTTGGATGTGATTGCTTTTGTTTACAAGTATGCACATCTCTTCCTAAGGAAATTAGACGGGAATTGAGCATGGAGCCATTTGTGAAACTGGGTGAGGATACTGAGGAAGTAATTGTACAAAAAGCAATGGAAAGTCAAGACTGCTTTATTTTAGCAACATGCCTTTTGGTTTAGTCTTTAACCATTTTTTTTTTCTTTCCTGCAAATTAAATTTGAATGAACAGTCGGTTGCTGATGTCCGTCCAAAGTGCGGTCACGTTGGCCTTGAGTATTACACCAAACAAATAAACTCTTATATTCCCATTTTTATTTTCTATTATTCAGTTCATATCATGATTATTTAAGCCAATTATGCTGGTCTGAATCTAAATGCTTCCCGTTCTTCCTATTTTGCAGCTGAGGTCCGTTGATGAAGGACAAACAATGTCCCTATAAGACTGCAGTAAACACATGATATCTGTGGTTCTTGAAATTATGGTCAGAACATTCACGCTATTTCGTAGGAACAGCAATAAGAGGATATTGTACCTTTGTTTTTGTTTTTTGTTTTTTGCTTGAGTGTATCAATCATATTGTTATATTAGTTTTGGTTCAGCAGTGGAGCCAGCCAATACAAATCATCTGTATTTCTTTAATTAATATCAACGCCTATGCCAAACATGCCAGCTTTGAGCCAAAATTGTTGTCTGATGATAAACACAAACTTCTTCAAAGTTTGTCTTTGTCAATGCCCTAATATTGTACGTTCTTTTCTGACCAGCAGTGGATATAGATTCTAGGGTTTTACACCTGTTTGGCATATGCAAAAATGCCATTAGGCAAATGGGAGAAATTTTTCTAGGGACTTTTTTTTTTTCCCTGATTTTGTTTATTCAAATAACAATAGCTTTTGCTCTAATTTTTTAATTATTTAAATCGGTACTAACAGTATTAAATAAAATATTTAAAAATTATTTTTTTAATTTTTTAACTCATATTTTTCTTGTTCTAGAGATAAATAAATAAATAAATAAATAAAATTAATTGAAACTTGATGTTCATTTTCTTGAAAATTCGTTGATTAAGGTTGAAAATAACCCATTTGTTTTGATAATGATTCTCAGTCAAATCGATAGAATTTTCCATGGTTAAAAGTCTTTGTGTGTGCCTTGCTAGTTCATGTAAGGTAGATGAAGTTTTTTCCCTTGTACCGAAAATTGACATGCCATATGATATTGCAATTATAACCAGAATCTGAGAGCCTACTTCAATTTCCGATGATTTTTCTTTTTCTCTTCAATCACAGTGGAACAATTTTAATGATGGCCCCACAACACATATTCAAAATAATCAAAATTCGTAAGAAAGAAGGGGACACAAGGAAATGCATTTGAAAGCTTAGTACTTAATCCAAGTAAATTCATAACATACAAAACCATTACAACCTTGTCAAATATATTAAAAAAGAACAAGAAGGAGGAGGAGGAGGAGGAGTTATCACAGATGGTGGAAACTTACAATATAGAAATATCTTCAAAAGAAGGCCTCGGACTCAAAACACATCCTTTTTTGTGCACCCCCCCCAATTCAAAAAATCTCAGGTGGCAGTCACAAATCCTTCCCTTAACCACAAGCTATAAAAAAAATAAAAAAAAAAAGGCAAATCATTGCTAGCATGGAATAATGCCTCGTATCTCTCTTTTCTGCCTTCTTTATTTACAACAAACAGGAAAACAAGGTCCAACAACACGCCATCATCAAACTTCATTCATGGCCCCGAACACAGAAACATGGGACTTACCTTAAACGCAACAAACGACGAAGATCATCGGTAGCTCCGGCATCGACACCGGCAGCTTCTGCATTGCAGCTGAGCTTCGGCCTCATTGAAAACTTGGGCAGAGGCAAGCTACTCGGATGAGGAGATATGGTAAAAACCGAATCACCCGAAAACATATCCACATCGGACACACCCCCGCTACCACCAAAACTAATACTGTTGTTGCCAAGCAGAACCCGAGAAACAACATCCTTATTGGGAAGCTTTTTCGGGTCGGGTCCCAAACAAGTAACTGAATCAACCCCAACCGACTTAGAATCCACCACCCTGGTTGGTTTGACCGTCTCCTTTTTGGGACTTGAGGAGGAGGAGGAGAAGGAGGAGGAGACTTTTGACGATTTCTTGGGAGTGAGAGTTTGGTTGTTCTGCTTTCGGTGTGTCGGAGGAGGGTAGGAGAGTCCTCGGTTTCGGGGGGTCATCGGAAGAGAAGAACCACTGACCAATCTATTGGAGATTGGAAGTGGAAGAAGAGGAGGTTGTTGTGCTTTCTGCGGATGAAGATTCAGACCATGATGAAAGTAGCTCGAATTGAAATTTGGGAAGGGAGAGGGGTAGGAATGAGAGAGAGATCGGGATGGTGGTACATGCATAAGACTCCCATAAATATTCGGTGTAGGACGAGGATTGAATATTTTGGGGTTTTTGATTTTTCTGTTTGATGGGGAGATTGTTTGATCCGGCACCATCATCACAACCTCCATGTCTTAGATTAATCTACCAAGGTTAGTTACAAGGAAAAAAAAAAAAAACAAGTTTATGTTAGTTTCCCGTTGCTGATGAGGAATTGAGGAGAGAGAGGGCGATATTGATCTCAAATAAACGCGGATCAAGCCCTGACCAGATCTTATTTAGCAAAAGATAGTCTAATTATGAGAAGAAAACGAGGAAACAAAAGACCCTCTCTAGATCCAGTGATCTGAAAATGAAAAAACCTCAATAGAATGAAACAAACGAAAGCATCGAAAACTCACATAAGATCCCTATTTTCCCCCAGAGAGGGTCTAAGCTATTTTGCTTTTTTCTCTGGATGGAACTTTCAGGATTGTGTGCGACTCCAAGGCATCATTTTTATAGGCCAAGGCGAATGATGACTGCAACGGCTACTTCTTTTACTTTATTACGAGATTTTTTTAATAATAAAATAAACAAGAATAAGGAATTGATTTCTTCCTAATTTACCGACAACCGCTGCGGTCAGCGAAACCAGTGGTTTGTTAGACCCTACTACTGTAGGGCGGCAACCGCCGATTCGATATTGACCGTTGGATTTAACATTTTAGGATATAGCCGTTGCTTCGATGGTGACCGTAGGATTTTATCCTCGGGTTCCTATTTGTGAGTCCTTGTCAAGATCGGAACTCGGAGAAATCTCAACCATACACGCATTCAAGGGTGGTGGGTCCCACTTTTGTTCGGTCGTTAGTACCTCACGTGGAGGGAATGGAGCAAAGACTCGACCAAAGTTAATTAATTTGTAAAGCCACGTCAGCCAAATGACCCATATCTTTTCCTCCCTCCACTTTCTTTAATAATTAATTTAATTTTAATATAAAATATTTTTTTAATAATTTCATTTTACAATTTAATAAAGGAAAGGGAGATATTTCCAAAGCATCGATTCATAGTAATATTTTTATTAAAAACCTAACTTCAATTATTGAGATGCATGTTCTTCCTTAGCGGCTTGTCTTTTTGAATATTCTGGTGTATTAGGTGCAACGCAATTGCTCAAAGATTTCTCCCGTAATTTAGGACAAAAATAATTTTAAGCTTATATACGATCAGATTCACTGTACTATAATCTCTATCTCTCTCTCGTATATAACGAAATATGAAAATATCAAAAATTAAAAATAATATGAAAAAGGTATAATCTATTCTCTAATCAGAGTCCATGAAAATTTATCTTGCTTGCTGTGTAATATATATTATTGTTTTACATATCTTTTATTCGTGCAAATTCTGAAAAATAATATTCAATTGGCCTGGCCGGATCCAAGTTCAAATTTTGTTGTTTGGAAATAAAAAGGTATAATTTGTTTCTAATTCTACAAAAAACTATAGTTTCCAAATCAATAAAAAAGAATCCGTAAATGAAATTCACAAGAGTTATTGATCTACTTACTTTACTTTTTAATTATTATTTTATTTTTGTTGATTCTAAAGTGATGAAATTTTAAGGGTAATTAAATAAATAGAGATATTTATAAGTAAATTTTGTATTTTATTTTTACCATTCTAAATATAATGATTCAATTGAATTTTAATTTTTAATTTTTGATTTCAAATATATTTAGGAAAGCTCATTCCAGTAAATAATCAGCTAGCAAGGTCAAATGAAGTATTCACTTATATGTTGCAATAAATAATACAAATAGTAAGCACTCAAACTAAATTAATAGAGAGTATGATTTCAAATATCGATTGATATAATTAAAAAAAAAAGTAAATAATATAAATTATGTTCCAAGAGGAGAATCAGAAACGTAGGACTTACCCCCTTAACCCTCATTTTCTGCCCGACTGTTTGGTCTGATTTTCTTACAAATAATCAATTGGGATTGGACCACGTCAAATTTGAGTCCCGAAGAAGAAACTTAAAATTAAGTAATGAAATTCATACTTTAAAATTGAATATGGTATTGCCGCCCCAGCTGGTTTGTCCGAGACAAGGAAATCGAAGTCTCTTCCTGTTGGCTATGGATCGCCGCCCAAATCTTGTAATAAAAATAAATAAATTTTATTATAAATTGGTGACGTTCATATGAATGGCTGGTCCAACCAATCAAGTCTCTCGCATTATAGTCTAATGTTTAAGAAATTTGTAACAGCCTCATCTTCCACATTTTAAATATGTGAATGATGTTAGGCCCTCACAGGCAATTGGCAACCAGGATCAATCAATCGAATCTCACTGGTGCATTTCCTCTACTTGACCATGTAAATAAATGTCGATATAGAGGGAGAAAGAGAGAAGACGAGAGAGAGAGAGAGTTGATCGAAAAAGCATGAGTTAAATTACTCTTTTCCTCCAAAATTGAATAATACAAGTTGCCATTTAAATACGTCAAAGCTGTAATATTTTAACCAAATTTTCTAATCTAAAAATAAGTTTTTTTGATTTCTTCTATCAAAGCATGATACTATTTATTTTGATAAAGATATTAACATTAGATTTCATAATGATATTTACAAGAATGACACGATTAATACAACTTTTTTTCCCTTTTCCAATTAATATAATATACTGCAGCAAGCTGGCTCTTAAATTTGTTTTCCCGTGTCCAAATTAGTGTTCACATGCGAACGAGGACATGGCGCAACCACTGGTTTAGCCCTTTATACGCAGGTGAACCTACCTCATGTTGGCTAGGCCTCTAAAACAAAGTAATAAAACTAGCACAGCAGCGTATTCACGAAATACCCCCAAAGAGAACTCAGTTGTTGCATATGCTTATCTCTCGTCTTTACTTTCTTTTTTTTTTTTTTTTAATAGACTCTTCCTTTCTTTCTTTATGAAGCAAGAAACACTCTCTCTCAAGCTCTTTCACACACACACACACACGGGGACACTTATTTGTTCCCCTTTATATAAATATATATTTTGTGTGTCTAAAGCTTCCCAAAGAAGCTACTTCTCCTCTTTCTCCTTTGGAGACGTACAGTTTTCATCATTGCATTAACAAATATTAAATGCTGCAACATATGCAAGCATTAAATGCTTTGAAAACTTAACATTTTAATCTCCAAAACAAAGTATCGAGAGAGACATGTTCTAAACGACATACGCCGGGAGATATGCACCGAGAGGCTTGCACCGAAAGACTTAATACAAATGGAGTTGGATAAACAGGCTTTAGCCGAGAGCCCAACACCTCCCAATTGAAAAATACCAGGTGGTGCTTCGATAATGAACAACTTTTCTTAGACTTCAAAGAAAGTTTGAAAGCCTCTTTTGTGGGTTGTGGTTTACCAAAATAGTTAATCAATCGTTAAAAGAAAAAAATTAAAATTATAATAAGATATGACATGAATTTGAATAAAAAATGAAATTTAAGGATTTGCTTGATGGAAATATCAACAAATTTTTTTATCCTGTGCTAATGTTATATAGATTAAATGGAACAAAAATCGAATGATCAAATTTTAAATCTCGATTCATATTAGCAAAAGATAAGAAAATTTTTAAATTTGTGTAATTTTAAATTGATCAAAATATATTTTAAATCTATTTAAAATCAATATAATAAAGTGGATTATTATATAGAATTGGAATCATAATTCGTTGAGTTCAAGGATCATTACTTTTTCATTATAAACAAACATTAAATAAGCTGAATTAACATATTTTGCAAAATCTGATAATATAAAATATAGGTTTTTGTATATTAATGTTCTCAACTCTTCTCTGTCCTCCCTCTCCTATCCAACATATACAAACTCCCACATTAGAAATAGCAAATTAGATATTTATTTGAACGATGTGTATATTTTGCGTCAAAATGACCAGCATGTCATTTTTTTTTTCTTTTGATCAAAATAATTATGATAACGAGTATTATTTTTGTATATCATTGGAATGACCTAATCCCAAAGCAAATTAAGACCAAAAATAATTATGATAAGAGTATTATTTTAGTTAATGTAATAATACCGTTTGAAAAATCATTACTTTCTTTAACTTAATCTCAATTATAGGACATTTTTCCTTTCCCAAATGTGACCCTTTTCCTTCTTCTCTCCTATGCATTACACATTTGGTCTCTCTCTCTCTCTAATTCAATTCATACACGAATCGACATTTGTGCTTCTTCCTTTCTTGCTCTTTACCCCTTTTCAATTCTCCACTTCACTCTTATCTAAAACAGACGTTTTTAGGTTTCTTTCTCATCTCCCTTTAAAATATTTTTCTTCAATATCTTCATGAAAAATTTTCAAATTCCGGATTTTGTTTCTTTCTCGAGGATTTCGGAATAAAGGGTTTTGTTGTCAAAATCAAGAGAAAAGAAAAGTTGGATTTTATGGGATTTTTGAGACCAGTCATGAATTCTTTGAAGTTGAATAGGAATTTTTTTTTTTTTTTTTTTTTTTTTTTTTGCGTTTGATAACAATTGTTTTGGTGACATTTTGTGTTGGATTGATTGATCCTCATGGTAATATGTTTAACAACTTTTAATTTTGACCTATTTTTATGATATTTTTGCTCTTTTTGGAAACTTAATTTACATGGATGTTTGAGATTTTTGTATTTTTTTTTTGTTAAATCTTTAATCTTTTTGGAGTTAGCTTTTAGTGGATTTCTGCAGTTGATTCAATTAACATCCATATTATCAAATATCAACAAATCTATTAATTGTGTTTCTGTGTCTTATTTCACTGTTTTAAATTATTTACTTTACTTTGAATTCTGTTGCTAAGTTTTAGAGGCGATTTCTTTTTTATGATTCAATTTTGTCATTTTATCTTTTTGGATTTGAAAAATTTGTATTTTGCTTAAAGTTCAGAACTTGGACCTGTTTCTAATTGTATGCTAATTTAATATAATTTCATATGTTTTCTACAGCTAACACTACAAAAAAACAGCCCTTCAGTGATGGAAATTACTGACGAAAAAAAATCCGTTGCTATTAATGATGGATTTACGACTAAAAATTCAGCGAGGGATTTAGCGACGGAAAAATCTGTCACTAATTGTTCCGTCGCTAAATCCCTCGCTAAAATTAGCAACGGAAATTTTCACTGCTAAAATTTTTTTGTACATATTAGCGACAGATTTAGTGACGGAAAAATCCGTCACTAATTTTTCCGTCGTTAATCCATCGCTAAAACTTGAAAAATATTTTTTGTTTTGGTTAAATATAATTTTTTATTTTTATTAAATATAATTTTGTCTTTTTATTAAATATAATTTTTGTTTTTATTAAATATAATTTTGTCCTTTTATTAAATATAATTTTTTATTTTTATTAAATATAATTTTTTGTTTTTATTAAATATAATTTTTTGTTTTTATTAAGTATTATTTTATTTTTTTCATTAAATATAATTTTATGTTTTTATTAAATATAATTTTGTATTTTTATTAAATATCATTTTTTGTTTTTATTAAATATAATTTTTTGTTTTTATTAAATATAATTTTGTATTTTTATTAAATATAAATTTGTATTTTTATTAAATATGATTTTGTGTTTTTATTAAATATAATTTTTTTTACTAAATATAATTTTGTATTTTTATTAAATATAATTTTGTGTTTTTATTAAATATAATTTTTTGTTTTTGTTAAATATTATTTTGTGTTTTTATTAAATATAATTTTTTTGTTTTTATTAAATATAATTTTTTGTTTTTTTTTTAAATATAATTTTGTGTTTTTATTAAATATAATATTTTTTTTATTAAATATAATTTTTTGTTTTTATTAAATATAATTTTATATTTTTTAAATATAATTTAATATTTTTTAAATATAATTTAATGTTTTTATTAAATAAAATTTTATATTTTTTTAAATTAGTAGATATTGTATTTTTAATATTGAGATTTAGAAAGAAAGTATAGAAATAGAAAAAAATAAACTAATAATACAAATGTGATGGTGATATGGTGGTTAAAACTCTCAATATCTCTCTCTCATACCCAGATTCGACTCTGGGTGTGAGCATTTTTACAACAAATTAAAAACGGGTGGACGGGCAAGCGGGCGGACCGGGGTCAGGACAGGGACAAGTGTGTACAAGGGCAGGCGGGTCGGTTGTCCGGTCTAGTGCACTTGGGTTTGCTCTTACTCACTTCAGCGACGGATTAGCGACGGAAATATTTCCGTTGCTAATCCGTAGGTAATTAGGAATAATTAGAAAAAATTAAAAATTAATTTAGCGACAGATTATTAGCGACGAAAATATTTCCGTCGCTAATTAGCAATGGATTAGCGACAAATTTTTTTAACGATGAAAATTTTCTATCGCTAAATTAGCGAAGTAACTTTCAGCGACGGAATTTTCCGTCGCTAATACTTTTAACGACGGAAATTTGAGTATCAGCGTTGGATATTTCCATCGCTGATACTCGTTTTTCTTATAGTGTAATAATATATGTGATCTCAGTCTCTCTGTGTGTAAGCATGCCCTCTTTTTTTGGGTTTTTTTGGGGCTTGGGGTGGGGTGGTGGTTGATCCTCACAATTTATGTAGCTTGCTTGATTAATGAGGAGGTAATGTAATTTAGAATAAATTTATTTGAAAAAATTAGTTATATTTACATATATTTTCCATTTTTTTGGTGATTTGAACATTTTTTATGGCTATATGACAAATGGCAGCCCTTTTCCTAGATGAGGTGGTATGTGATTGTTTAAATTATTTTGGGAAAAAAAAAAAGAAACAACATGCCAGTTTTAGGGTATTTAAATCATTAAAAAACAAAAAGAAAATCAAAACCAAAGCTAAACTCAAATAAGTGAAAATGACCAAGTCAATGGTGCATCTACACCTGAAATTTGGCTCACCCAATTTAAGCAGACAAGAAAAAAAAAATGGAAATTGGGCTAAGTTAGTGAGTAGATCACAACATTTGGGAGAACAGCACCCCGGGTTAAACAATCAAGACCCAAAGAGTTTGCTCTCAAATAAGTGCTAGCAAATTAGTCAATGCTACATCAATTAAGCTCACCCAATTTAAGAACAACAAAATGCAATAGGAAGATAAATGTAATCTATTAAAAATCCAACAACCGAAAGTAAAAAAGAAAGATCAAGTTAAGTACATCCACTTTCAGAAAATTGCAAAAGATAAAAAACCAAACAAAAATAATGAAATTTGGCCAATCAAGAATAAGAGATGCTACCAAAAGCTAAAGTGAGAGAAACCACTTGACCCAGGAATGGAATGAAGAGAGTATGTAGAGTTCGATTATCTCTCCAAATCTCCACCATAAGCTATTCATTCTAGAGAATGAAACTATGATGTTCATTCCAGAAACTACGAAAATAGAGCTTGAGAGTGAAACTTTACCTGTATTCATTTGGGTATTTTATGAAAAGGTTTGCTCTCATATTGGGGAGAACTGAAGAGAAAACACCAACTCTTTTGTTAGCATGGATAATATGAGGAAAAATACAATCTCTTTTAATTGTTATTGCTTTTTATACGGAGTTTTTGACTTTTACTTCTTTCTTTGAAACAAGAATTATATATATTAGGTCTTTCAGGGTAGTTCAAGTGATAGAGTATTCTTACTTTTATTCTCTCTTTCTCAATTCAATCTTACTTGATTGCATCTCTTTATAAAAAAAAAAGAAATATATATATTAGTGGGTCAATGTATAACTAACAGATTTCAAAATTTAGATTTTAGTATTTGAAATTTTTAAAACTTCTATTATATATAATATGAGTCAAGGATTTAAGATTTAGAGTATTGAATTTAGGATTTATGATTTGAAATTTTAAAAACTTCTGCTGCATATATATATATATATATATATATATATATATTTTAAAAAAAAAAAGAGTAAAAGTTGAAAACCCAATATAATAAGTAATAACAAATACAATTAATAAGGTTTTAGCGTTAATAGTTTGAAATTTGCATGATTTAGAGTATGTTGATCAATATATTAAGGAATTTATGATTTGAATTTAAATTTTAAAACACATTCAACATTTATGATCAAAATTTACAGTTTAGGATTTAAAATTTAAATTATACACAACCTTTTTTTTGATATATATTTTTTTTTTTTTATAGATAAATAATTTTTGATTTAAATATGAGTTTACAAGACATTAAGAATTATAAATATTATTTAATTAGTTTTTGTATAAAATTAATTATAATTAATAATGTATTATATAAATGTTAAGTTTAATTATTTATCGGATGTAAATAAAAATAATAAAATATTATTCTAGGTCTTCGAATGAAAAGACACTTCTTCTTGTTTTGCATACGTTCATCGTTTTTGTTATGGTGACGTGACCTTGCCAATGCCAGGTCACACCCAAGCACCGACCATACCGAATTAACAAAGCCCACGTTGTTCAGTAAATCATTTTTGTTTTTTAATGGCTTTATTCCATTAAAACATTCCTAAAAATCCATAGATCCTATCATTAACAGAAAAGGTTGGTATGGGCCAATTATCATACGACAAGTTTTTAATATATGATTTAGATGAATTTTTCTAATCTCCATGTAATGTGTTTGCTTTGCATTTTGGGTGGGTCTAATTTTAATTCATTGGACTCAACTCAAATTAGAACCAACAATTGCACCTTTTTTTTTTTTAAATTAGGTGACAAAAATTATAAAAATATATCCAGAAAGATTCAAATATTAGATTTAAAAAAAAATATTTAAATAAGATCTTTTTACTATTCGAATATCTCTATAAAAATATTAATACATGCACTTTATTAAACACTAAAACTTTAGAGTATATGCTGATTAAGCATCACTAATCTACCTCGGGCATGGCTAAGGTCATTGAAAAAACACTTTTTTTTTTTAAGACTCGTTTTATATGTTTAAAAATAAGAAAAATCAGTGATAGTACATAGTCTAAATCATGTTGAATCCGAAACAACCAAACCCATAGCACATCCATGGGCCCCTTCAGTGTGTACGGATCACCTTCCTATCCTGACGACCACGTGCTCGACACCTTAATTGATCAACCTACCAGTGTCCGATGGTCATTACTTAATCCATCGGGGCAGTGTTCAATCCCCTTGAATCACGGGAGTAATCCTACAAAAATAAAAAGGGAATATACAATTGTTACAAATAAGGAAAAAAATCTTTACGATGATCTGGACCTTCCATATCAATAAGGTTTCACAATCTTTGAATATCTTAAGACGTGATTTTCTGAGATTTCGAAATATTCTCAAAAGAAAACTAGAGTTTTATCACCTCGTTCTCACATAACACTCATGCCCAAAAAGTTATATAAGCTCACATATGTCTACGACCAGATAAGTCCTCTTGGCCTATACAGGGCACACGACCCATACAAAGCTCTCTCTCTCTCTCTCTCTACTTCACTCTATTTATTTCTTTTCGAAAATCACTTTCTAACTTGAGTATCAGAGTCTCACCCATCGAAATATCCTTCAACGGTCTTTTGCAAATCTTATAGATTGAGATCATCAGGCGAACAAGTTATCCCACTTGAGTTGGCCAAACCCACCTCCAAGAGTCAGGAAAAAGAATGATCTAAGCTCACTGAAAAACTATTTTCATTTTACTCTTTTTCTTTATACACTTATTTTAATTTTTTTCATTTTTTCTTCAATTTTCTGGATTATCATCAATGGGACACCTATCTATTTCTAAGCTTCTCTCCTCACTTTTTGAAGTTTTAAATGTAAAATAAGATTATACATTTTGTCATAACAATTATAATTTTTTTAAAAAAAATTGTCTTATTTTTCATTTTTAAGAAAGAAAAGTGATAATTTAGAATTAGAATTTATGGAATTTATCATAAGGATTACTAAGAGTTTGTATTTACTTAATATTAAAAGGATTTTAAAAACTTTTTAATTGAGAGGAAGAAGAAAAATTTTAAGTAACGACAATTGGGGCAATGTTCACTCCCCTTGAAATTCTGAAGCAAGGTGACTCGCTTTCCTCCTATCTCTTTATTTTGGTCATGGAGAGGTTGAATTACATGATTCAAGACAAGGTCAATAAGGGGTCCTGGAAGGCCATTAAGGTAACTAGGAAAAGCGTTAGTTTCTGGTATGGCAAATGGGTGGAGGAGGAGGAGCTCATCAAGCATGCTCTAATTCCTCAAGACCTATGCTCTAAGGAGACTAAGGTTAGCCATTATATAGGTAAGGAGGGTAGCTGGAAAGTTGGCGAGTTATGTGACATTCTTCCTAGTGCAAAGGTTGAAGAGATAAAAGGGATCATGATCCCTAGAGGAGAGAACAGACAAGACTCCATCTTCTGGAACAAGTTTCCGGATGGTAATTTTTTTGTCTCTTCTGCCTACTGGATTCATTGGAAAAGGAGTAGGCAAGGTTGGTAGTCAAACGAGGAGTGGCTTTGGATATGGAAGAATAAGAGTCCTGAAAGAGCTAGGATGTTTTTATGGTTAGCTACCAAGGGTAAAGTCATGACTAATGCTGAAAAAAAGAAAATAGGTATAGTCCAAGAAGGCTTGTCCCAAATGCAATGAATGTGATGAAACGATAGAGCATGTCTTAAGGGAGTGTAGCCATGCTAAGGACATTTGGAAGCAATTGGTTGCCAACATCGAAGATAACTTGGATTTCTGGAGGGACTCCTTTTTGCAGTGGTTTAAAAAAGGAATGTTGAAGGGTTATAATCTGGAAGCCAGAAGGCGAGGGATGATGTTTGTGGTAGCTATTTGGAACATTTGGAAGTCTAAATTCAGGTTCGCCCATGAAAGATAGACTCAGCACCCTCAAGCTAGCACTAACCTTATCCAGAGTATAGTTGAAGATTGCAATAGAAGGTAGGAGATAAGTGAACTTCCGTTGGTTTGCAAGGTTAGATGGACTTGTCCCAAGACCGGAAGCATAAAGCCAAACACAGACGGAGCTATTAACCTAAGGAACAATCAAGCTAGCATTGGTGGCATTTTCAGGAATCATATGGGTGATTGGCTGTTGGGTTTTCATATCAACATTGGCATCGTGAACATGGAGGTGGCAGAGCTTTGGAAGCTCTGGGAGGGTCTCAACTTAGCCAAAAAGAGAGGTTGGACCAACCTAGAAGTTGAAACTGACTCTCTCTTCCTTGCTAATGCAATCAACAAAGGGTTAGGGCTGACTCACCCTCTAGGTTAGCTCGTGCAATAGTGTAGGGGAACCTTAGGTCATTTGAAGGCATCAATTACCCACATTTACCGAGGGGGCTAATAGATATGCGGACAAACTTGCGGAGATAGGTCAAATGGATGGCTCTGGATTAACAGAGATCCACAGGCCGTCGGAAGCTCTCTAGGAGCTTCTCAGAATGGATAAAGAGGGTGTTTCTTGGGTTAGGATGCGTAGCAAAGACCTGCATGGTTGTTAGTGTTTCTACGTTTTGTCCTCTTTCTATACCCAAAAAAAAAATAAAAATAAAAAATAAACCCCAATTCTAGTATGAGCTTCTCTTTAACTTTTTTACGGTTGACAATTTACAACTTTCAGCTGAATGTAGAACCCTAATTTGGTCAATCTTGAGGGCCCCACCTGCTTTTAATAAAGAATTTTTTGAATTTTTTTTGGTTATTTTTGTTGTTTTATTTTGTATTACTTCCACAAATTCTTATCTTCTTCTTCATAGCAAGTTAGAAATTTTAACAAAAGGCAAAATTCAAGCCTTTGAGTTATAATTTAGAAGGATGGAGAATTAAAATTTTTAAGGAGAGAGAGAATATGAAAATTACAAATCTTTTTATTAAAAAAAAAAATCTTAAAATTTGTGGGAAGCCATTCCCTAGAAACCCCGGCCCCCATTTTCTCTTGTTCTTCCCCAACGTAGTATTACTTGTCGTTTGTTAAATCTCATGTCACTTGTCTTGACTTTCGAAAAAATCCACGGTGTATCCATATCCTATTTATTTGGCTTTAAAGACCGAGACTTTTTTTAATTTTTCATGCGATGGCCGCCCAAAAATTTAAATTTAAAAGAAAATACCTGTTCATTTTTTTGTATTTAACTAATTAGTATTTAATAATAAATTGATTAATTCTAATTAAATTTGATTCGATATTACTGTTAGGTCAATTAAAGAGTGAACTCTTACTATGCTTGTATTTTTTTTATTTATAAAATTTAAATTTAAAATTTTAATTAAAAAAATTTAATACTCTTGTCAATAGTCAACAATCCATTGGTGTCCCTCCGTAACATTAAGGGTTAGTTTGAATGGGGTGAAAAGTAAAACAAAAAAAGGAGAAGAAGTAAAAGTGAAGGAAAATTCAAAATTTCACTTGTTTGGTAAGGATGTAAAAGTGGAGGGAAAGTAAAAGTGGGATGTAATCCCTTTTCCTTCCTCTTAAGAAATCATTTCCGTCCTAAAATGGATGGAAATGGAAGAAAATGAAATTCTTTAAACGATTTTACTCTTATTTCTTTTTCATATTTATGAAATTATTCATGATTTTATTTAATATAAAATAATAAAATTTAATTTCTTTTATCAATTTTATTGGGTAAATTATTTTTTCTTATTTTACTTTTTTTACTATTTCTACTTTTTTACATTAATATTCTAATTTTATTTAATATAAAATAACAATAAAAATAATTTATAAAAAATAAGAAAAATATATTAAATAATTATTTTTTAGAAAAAATAATATTTTTAGAAAAATATTTTAAATTAAAAAATTAAAAAAATCATATAATAATTAATATTTAAAATATTATTTTATAAGGGTAGAATAATAAATTAGGTGTTATTTTCTTTTACTTTTCATTCCAATCAAATATAAAAAGTACAACTTATTTCTTTTCCTTCTATCCCTATCAAACAAAAACAAAAAAATATATTTACTTTCATTAAGTGAAGTAAATCTCCTCCTCCTCCCCCTCCCCCTCTAACAACCAAACTTACCCAAATTGAGGAGCTTACGAAACAAAGCAGTATGCTCATTGGGCCTTAGGCCCATTGGGCTGGACAAAGGTTTGGGATGTTTGTTCCGGCCTTCTTTTTATGAGTTGGATTTGGTGAAAATGAAAATTATAATAATGTAAAAAAAATTCCAGCCGGCACACTTTTCCAAATAATGAAGTTGTTTGGTTGGGAGTCCTAAAAGGGCAGTCTATGTCATAAACTATCTCCCTTGGTATGAAAATTTTAATTTTTGTGTAATAAATAAAATGTACATATGGTGTGGAATGGTTTCCTTCTTTAAAAGAAAAAAAATTATAAAGAAAGTTGCGTTGGGATGAATACCTTTTGGTCGAATACATAACATTGAAAATGAAATGCGAGAAATCAAAATGGGGCAAGTTGCCTTCTATGACTTTAAGCCACAACCACAAAATTTGGTATCAATCTCTATCCCCTTCACTTCATATGAACAGGGAGAAGCCTAATCATGCATTAATGTTATATGCATTGGCGGAGTCACGTTAATGGTTGGGGGCAAAGAAAATTTTATTAAATTTTATATATTAAATAAAAAATTATTCATATAAAAAAGTATATATATATTTTCCACACTTAAAAAAAATATATACCCACAAAAAAAATATATATATGTTTATGAATTAAAAATAAAATATTTTATCCCATTACCTTAGATTCGGTATCCGCCACTGGTTATATAAGTTCCCCCACCCACCTTGTCTCCCAGTGTTGCCTATACCTTCTCATCATTTTGCCTCTCTCTCTCTCTCTCTCTCTCTCTCTCTCTCAGTTTTCTTGTGGGACAAAGAAAAGTTTCGTTTGTGGTGAGAAGTAGGCCCATATGATATATGGTTGGCATATTGACGTGGCAATTGACGTTCGAAGAGATTGTAAGATTAAGGTTTGGACAAATTTTCATGGTAATGATACCCGTCCTAAGCCATGTGAGGCTCCAGGCTAACGAGAGTCCATGGCTTGACAAATAACACCCTTTCCATGTTCACCGATTATATCTCTTCTCAGTAGTCAATTACTCAGTCTAATGCTAATCGGTATCTAGACTTTCTCGATGCTCAATAGTCAACACGCAATCCATTAACACAATATCTGCTATCCCTAAATCATAAGGACAATCCCATGTGAATGAAAATGAAACATACAATCATGATTCATAAGAAAAAGAATCTCCATAACAATCTGAATATTTCGAACTGGTAAAAGTTTGAAATTTTTTATAATCCTACACTATGATTCCTGAAATCTCGGGGACTCTCGTAAAGAAACTAGAATTTTAACACCTCGTATGCATACGACTCTCACATATAAGAACTATATAAACATCGCAAAGCCATCTAACCAGGTACGCTCTTTGAACCTACACACTACACACAAGGCACACAGAACTCTCTTTCAGTCTATTTTTCATTTGAAAAATGTTCTATAAATTGAGTGTCGGAATCTCCCTATCGAAATACCCTCTAACGATTTTTTGCAAGTCTTACCAGTCAAGAATGTCAGATGACCAAGTTATTCTGTTCGAATTAATAGAGTCATTATATGTAGAGTCAAACTTACTTCCAACACATACAGACAAATTAACTTTCATTACTTTTTAAAACATGTTTGTTTTATAGGACGAGAAATTGGATGAAAAATTATCCTCTTAAAATTTCTTCTCTTTTTATGGGGTATTTGGTATCTTTGGGGTAGAATTTTAAAACAAGTATATTTATAGAGAAAAGAAAATTAGAGAAACAAGATAATTTAATTTTTCTAAGAAAAGCTATTTAATTTTAGAGAGATAAAATTTAAAATTAATCTTTTTAGAGAAAGAAAATATAAATTAAATTAATTTCTTAAATAGAAAAAATTAATATACTTAACTTTAGAGAGAAAACAACTAAATTTAGTATTTTTAAAGAGAGAAAATTTTAAATAAATTTTTTTATGAAGAGAAAATATGAATTAAATCGATTAATATTTGTTTTAAGAAGAAAATTAAATTTATTTTTAAAGAATGAAAACTTAAAATTAATGTTTTTGAAAAATATGAATTTGAACTAAACTTTCAGCGAGAGAAACTTGATGTGTTTAACTGTAGAAAGAAAAAAACTTATTTTACTTTTTGTAAAGACTTAAAACTATATATATAAATATATATATAATATTATTTTAAGTCTTCGAATAAAAATACCCTTCTTTTCCTTTTGTATACGTTTCATCGTTTTTATTATAGTGACGTGACCTTGTTAATCACAGCTCACACCAAAAGCACCGACCATACCGAATTAATAAACCATCCGTGGGCTGAATTTTAATTATGATTATAAATCTGATTCTTTATAAATATAAAAAAAAAATTATATTAAAAGATTTTTTTTTATAAAAAGATCTAATAATAAATCGATCTGAATTAATCAAGATAAAACTCTAAATACTTTATAAAAAACCAAAAAAAAAAAAAAACAAAGCCCTCATTGTTCAGTAAATCATTTTTTGATGGCATTATACCATTAAATCATTCGATCTTATCATTAATAAACTAAAACGTTTGTATGGGCCAATTATAATATGGACTATTTTTTTTTTTTTTTGGCAAGAACATTGAATCACGAAATTAAGAATGAAACGGTTATCATTGGATTAGTTTGTTCCTTGAAAACCTATGACAAGTTATTAATATGTGATTTAAATGAATTTTTCTAATCTCCATGTAATGTGTTTGCTTTGCATTTTAGGTGGGTCTATCTGTCATTCATTGGACTCGACTCAAATTAGAGCAAACACAAGCACTTTTTTTTCCCGTTATCTATGAGTCTAAAAAATTATAAAAATATATGTATTTATGAAAATTCATACACTAAATTTTAAAAAAGGTATTTGAGCAAGAGATCATGAAACTTTTGGTCTATGAGCACATATGGGTATTAGATCTCTGCCAAAGTTTGAATTACGGTACCTACCAACACATTCACACACAACCATGACATTTGAGTAAAATGCTCAGATGTTCCTACAAAAATGCCAACACGTGCAATTTATTAAACCCTAAAACTTACTTTATTTACTAGAGTATATGCTGATTAAGCATCAGTAATCTACCTCGGGCTTGGCTAAGTTCATTGAAAAAACATTTTTTTTTTTAACTCGTTTTATATATTTAGGAATAGGAAAGGTCGGGAAAAAGAATGATCTAAGTTCACTCAAAAACTATTTTGATTTTACTCTTTTTCTTTATACATTTATTTCTATTTTTTTCAATTTTTTCAATTATCATCGATGGGGCACTTATCTGTTTCTAAGCTTCTCTCCTCGATTTTTGAAGTTTAAAATGTAAAATAAGATTATACAATTTGTCATACCAATTATAATTTTTTTTAAAAAAAAAAAATTGTCTTATTTTTCATTTTTAAGAAAGAAAATTGATAATCTAGAATTAGAGTTTATGAAATTTATCGTTGAAGGATTACTAAGAGTTAGCATTTACTTAGTATTAAAAGGATTTTAAAAACTTTTTATTTGAGAGGAAGAAGACATTAATTAAGAATTTCGATGGTGATGCGTAATATGATCCTTCCTCTAAGATACATAAACCCCATCACTCGGGACAGTTCAAACAGTAGAACCTTCCTATTTTTATCATCAATTTTCTAATTTCATTTGATTGTCTCTTCTCTTAAAAAAAATAAAAAAAAAAAAAAAAATTGGGATGTTACGAAACAAAGCAACTATGCTCATTGGGCCCGAGGCCCATTGGGTTGGACAATGGTTTGGGATGTTTGTTCCGGCCTTCTTTTTGTGAGTTGGATATTGCGAAAAAGATAATAATGAAAAAAAAAAAAAATTCCAGTCGGCACACTTTTCCAAATAATGAAGTTGATGGTACGGAATGATTTCCCTTCTTTAACAGGAAAAATTTACAGAGAAAGTTGCGTGGTAATGAATAACTTTGGGTCGAATACATAACATTGAAAATGAAATGCGAGAAATCAAAATGGGGCAAGTTGGTTTCTATGACTTTAAGCCACAACCACAAATTTTGGGATGAATCTCTATCCCCTTCACATGAACAGAGAGAAGCCTAGTCATGCATTAATGTTATATAAGTTCCCCACCCACCTTGCCTCCAAGTGTTGCCTCTGCCTCCTCATCATTTTGCCTCCCTCTCTCTCTTTTTTTTTTTTTCACCGATTCATATTCGTGAGTTATCTGACTAATTCAGTCTAAATATTATAGAGGTCATTGAGAGATTGACTCTCCCAAATCATTTTTCTCTATTCCCAGAACTTAAAATCAAGATCTCTAATTAAGAGAGTAGAATATCTGACCATTTAATGTCTTTGGTGCCTCTCTCTCTCTCTCTCTCTCTTGTGGGACAAAGAAAAGTTTGGTTTGTTGTGAGAAGTAGGTCCATGTGATATATGGTTGGCATATTGATGTGGCAATTGACGTTCGAAGAGATTGTAAGATGGATATTAGACAAATTAATTTTCATTACTTTTTAAAACATGTTTTTTATATGACGAGAAATTGGATGAAAAATTATCCTTTTAAAATTCCTTCTCTTTTATGGGGTATTTGGTATTCATGCTTTAGGGTAGAATTTCAAAACAAATATATTTATAGAGAAAAGAAAATTACAGAAACAAGATAATTTAATTTTTCTAAGAAAAGCTATTTACTTTTAGACAAAAAATTTAAAATTAGAGAAAGAAAATATAAATTAAATTAATTTTTTTAAATGGAAAATTTTAATATACTCATTTTTAGAGAGAAAACAACTAAATTTAGTATTTTTTAAAAAAGAGAAAATTTTAAATAAATTTATTTATGAAGAGAAAATATGAATTAAATCGATTTTTAAAAGAGAAAAAATATGATTAGTTTTAAGAAGAAAATTAAATTTATTTTTATAGAATGAAAACTTAAAATTAATGTTTTTGAAAAGTATGAATTTGAGCTAAACAGTTTTTTTGGTGAAAGAAACTTAATGTATTTAATTGTAGAAAGAAAAAAAAAACTAATTTTACTTTTTCTAAGACTTAAAATCAATAGTTTAGAGATTAAAAGTATGAATTAAATTGATTTTTTAAAACAAAAATTTTAATATATTTAATTAAAAAAATTAAATATTACATTTTAAAAATGAAAAAAAAATTGAAATCAACGGTACCGGCATTTAGTAAAAATTGTTGTACTAATTGGACAAGTGGTGTCGAACGGACTTAGATGCGCGTGTTGAGTAACGGCCACTTTCTTAACCTTTCTTCATTTATACTATTATTACTTTTTTTTTTTATCAGATATTTAAAATTTCGTCTCAATTAATTCAAATCATTTTATTATGTCTAGTTTTAAAAAGCGGGGACCCACCCATTCCACTATGGATTAAGTGGGCACCAATCAAATTCATCAATCTGTAAGGAAAACAAAAAGTAAAATTAACAAATAAACATACGATAATACACATAAAGACATATATATATATATATATAAAAAAATAAAAAAAAAATTACTAAAGTTCTCGTAGCAACACCCAAATGGTAAAGGGGCCTTGCTCAAATGTTTTTTCTGATGATATATATTCAATAAAAAAAAGAAAAAACATGTGACCAAATTTGTCTAACAAGAGTAAGTAAGGCTTTAATTAAACCAGCGTGATACAGGTAATATTTTGGCCCACCATTATTCCAAGAAACTCTGACGCATTTTGGATAAGTGAAAGTGACTTGCTCATGCCCAAACATTACAAAATTCGAAATTTTGATAAACATTTTCTCATTTGTGTTGTGGGATTATGGGCTGAGGTCCTACAATCCTCAAGTTGTAAGATAGGGAAGCCCAGCTGTCAAGGTTGGAGTATCACTGGATCGATAGGGGTGACCGAGAAGGAAAGGACAAAATGAGACTTGTATTAAAAAAAAATTAAAACAAAAATAAAAATGGGGTGAGCCAGACTAGTGCACATCTTTGAAGAACAAAAGATTTAGAAATATAATTTCAAACAAATATGAAAAATAGAATTTTAAATTATTATTACCAATTTTTTTTTAAAAGAAAAAAGTAATATGGGCCCAAAATTTTTCTGTTGAAAACAATAATATCAGAAACTAAATAATTATGAGGAAAGGCCCAAAGGGGCCCAACACTACCACTAATCGCTGCAGAGAGACGTTACCGACATACCGCTTTTACACGGGCTTTGAATTTTACCCCCCTTTTTCCTCTTTCTTGTAAAAGTCCGTCATGTCGTGGAGGAAAGAGAGAGACCCTCAGTCGTTGAATGGAGGATTGGGCTGAATAAATGCTATTTTATTATGAGATATGAATGTGATATTCACAATCAGGAGACCTATCTCTCCAGAAGGGTATCTCTGTAATTCTCTGTATTTTTCTTTTTCCTCGTGGGTTTGCTCGCAGCGTTTTGATTTTGAGTGTTTGTCACAAGAATGTGGAATTTCCTTTTGGGTAAGTGAGAGGATAGAAATGGATAATATTCTTGAAATTTAAAGGCGTGTTAATTTTTTGGGTTTTCTTTCTGGGTCTGGGGTTTGAGTAAGGTGAGAGTAAAATTTGAGGGGTCTTCAGCTTTCTTTTTGGATTTCAATTTTTTTTTTTTTTTTTGGGTGGGAGGGAGATCTGAAGGGTGTATTCAAGATGGGATTTGTGAGTACGATCTTGGGGTTTTGTGGGTTTGGAGTTGGAACTTCAATTGGGCTGGTGATTGGGTATTACCTTTTTGTCTACTTCCAACCTGCCGATGTCAAGGTCTCTCTCTCTCTCTCTCTCTCAATATAATTTTCTATTGTGTTTTCATTCTACTTCTCTTTTATGTGTTTGGTTTCCATTAGTTTTCTGCAGTAGATAATACCACGGTGGGGGTGTTTATTGCCTTTGGTTTCTCAGTTTATGATGTTTGAGGGGTATTTCAAGTTTCTATAATTTGTTAACAATTCTCAATTAATTGATTCCTTTCTAATTTTCTTAGAATAAAAGCTACTTTGAGCAAGATCTTGTTTACCAATTTGCTTATGGAACTTGCTATTGAGTCCATTGCAAAGTTGTCATAAGAAGTTGAGATCTCAGTGTCCTGTCCTAGGCAGTTGCGACGAAATAGCAAATTTTACATAATGTCCATGTCTTAAAATTATTGTGTTTGATGGGTTACAGTTATTTTTGAAATTGCATTTTGGATATTAACATGGTATGCTTGTCTTGTGGATATTTAGTACTTTTGTCTTCAGGCTCCTTGCCTTGTATTGACTTTATATGTTATTCTTATCAAAGGTCATTTTTTTTTTTTGATAAATAATGGGACTCGAACCCGAGTCTGTTACAAGTGGTGGGGAGGGGGAAGGTGCCAGTTGAGCTAAAGTTCATTGGCATTCTTATCATAGGTCATAGCAAAGTCATCTGAATATATCTTATTATATGAATGTGGTGTGGGCTTTCCTTGATGCTGCGTGGATTGTTTGAAAGTTTGAAACTGTAAACGGGATTGCTCACAAACTAGAGAGGAAAATAAGTACTAAACAACGCAAACAAATTTAAATAAAAAATCATAACATATGTACACATAATATTCCAGGGTCTCAATATATCCCTTTGTGTTTTTGGCTTTTGTGAAACCATAACACAGGCTGTGATATCTGATTTTACTGGCCTGAGAGTGCTGTAAAGCTATTAAGTTGTGCTTAATTAGCATGAAACCTAGTTCAAAATTTTGCCTAGAGATTGAAATAGAGAATCTTCATTGTTGCCAAAATTCCTGCACAAAATTTTTGCTCCAAAATTTCCTTCTGAATTGTCCTTTTTTTTTTTTTTTGTAATGGAAGTATAAAAAAAAAAAAAAAGGATCTAGAAACTTACCAAAGTGCATGATATTCCATGTTACCACTTATTCAGTTGATATACTTGTTTCACTTGATTACACTGCTCTTATGGATTGACTATTTCAGGATCCTGTGATCCGTCCTTTGGTTGAGCAAGACTCAAAAAGTTTACAAAGGTTGCTTCCAGAGATACCTCAATGGGTTAAAAATCCGGACTATGATCGGGTATGTTCTGGCTTAGAACAGTGTTTGACATAATCATAGTTGTTAATCTGGGTGGGTGGAGTTCTAAAGTGAGTTTCTCATGGTTTTTTTTTTTTTTTTTTCCTTGCAAAGGTTGACTGGCTCAACAAATTTATTGGAGATTTGTGGCCTTATCTGGACAAGGTACATCTAGATTTTCTGTACCAACCAATTCCCTTTGTACTCTTCCTCTGTTGTTTACTTCCTTTTTTGAGATTTTTTCTGTTGCATGGGTTGTTTTTCTAAGGCAATTTGCAAGATGGCAAAGGAAATCGCGAAGCCAATCATTGCTGAACAAATTCCAAAGTATAAGATCGAGTCTGTTGAATTTGAAACATTGACTCTTGGAACCCTACCGCCAACTTTTCAAGGTCAACTTATTCTGTACTTTATGCCTAAGACACTTACTGATTACTTTTTTACTTACTAGCTCATTGCCAAGTGCAATATTTGGATCTTGTGTAGAGCAATAAGTATAAGATATCACTCCAATCCTAATTGCATGCCCATTACCAACTAAAATTGCGGTTGAACATATTGTTGTTCTCTTTGCATTGTTCTCTTTGCATGATATCTTAAATGGTTCATATTTCTTTGTCAACATGCTAATTTTGTCACCTTTATTTTATGCTAGGGATGAAGGTTTATATCACCGATGAGAAGGAATTAATCATGGAACCTTGCTTGAAGTGGGCAGGAAATCCTAACATTTTGATTGCAGTTAAATCATTTGGATTAAAAGCAACAGTTCAGGTAAGTTCTTGTTTGACTGTTTGAGTTTGTAATTATGTCAAGGCTTAAATTTGTTTGTATTGCAATTTTCAGGTTGTAGATTTGCAAGTATTTGCTTCTCCTCGGATCACCTTGAAGCCTTTGGTTCCGACTTTCCCCTGCTTTGCCAAAATACTTGTGTCTCTAATGGAAAAGGTGTGTACAGATAGTGTTATGAATTTTGTTTCAGTGATTAACATTTGTTGCGTATCTGAGCATTTTGAAAGTTATAGCAAAGACCAGATCTTTGGCCTGGCCTACCAATGAGTAGCATACACCATTTCTTTGGCCTCCTATTGATGATGAAATTATACATGCTTCATTGGTATATGATCCATTACTAGGATGATTAAAAGTTTGGAAGGGGCAGTTTTATAGCTTGAATCTTGATAGAAGACTTCTAATGTCATGGAAAGACATGGACGTTGTTAAATTAAAAGCAGGCGATTCACAGATCCTTGTGAGATTTTGATTACAAGAATTTCTGTAAAATCACCTCACTGCATTAAGTGGCCTCATATACAAGAACTTCTGTGAATTTGACGAAGTGATGCTTGTTTTTATTATAATGATTGATTGAGGTGCACATTAGTATACTAAATGTATAGGTTTCCAATGAGTATGTATCTTGTTCATGTTAAATCCAGCCTAGAGAATTGATCTTAGCTGAAAGAATAATATATTAATCACTTTTGATAGCTGAAAGAGAAAATAGATAATAGGGCCAATGCCCATGCCTTATCCTATTTTAAGGGTCCTGATTTTGGGCTGGATTCATTTTCCAGTATTGTCTATTATGTTGAGGGCCATTTCTTATGCATAATCCTTCTCAAGTGTAAGGTATTGAATAATTTACTTTCTCTTTTCTCACTTGGTTCTTTCTATTTGATTTGCAGCCACATGTTGACTTTGGGCTGAAACTACTGGGGGCAGATGCCATGGCTATTCCTGGGCTTTATAGGTTTGTCCAGGTATAATTGAAGTGAAATTAGTCTTATGTGCAGTTTATAATACATATCGCATTTCTTCATGTAGGAGTATAAGTAATAAGAAATAACGTAGACTGAGTTGGCAAAGAAGAACACTGCCAATATGGAAAACAAAGAGGGGTCTGATGAGATTCAGAATGTATTTGTGATCTTCTGTTGCAATTCATCTAAATGTGTTAATTGTTGCCCCCTATTTTGTCATGTTATGGTTAAACTCCAGCATGATTCCTTCGGGGTTTATACATGTTGGATGAATTAACGCGTTTTTTACCCAAAAATGACATTTGCATGATATATCATCTTGTTGTTGGATATTGATGTTCTTTCAGTTATATTCTATGACTAATTCAAAGATGGTTTTTCCCTCTATAGAGTTTTGAAGAGGAACATGTTTGTGAAGCATATGAAATTGCCTTCTAAATTCCAACATATTCAGGGAATCTGGGTTCTCTGATGTCCTTGATAGCCCTCCTAGACCCCCTTTTGTACCGTTCAAATTGTGATTTGATTCTGTTTTGCCGTTATTTTGTGCAGGAATTGATCAAGGAGCAAGTTGCAATCATGTATCTGTGGCCTAAAGCCCTGGAAGTGCCAATAATGGATCCTGCAAAGTAAGCAACTGTTACTTTTGTGTTGGTCTTGACCATGCATATCTTTGTTAAGATTCTAGCTTCGACTAACCAGCTTTTGCTTCAAAATTCTAGGGCGCAGAAGAGGCCTGTCGGGATACTCCATGTGAAGGTTCTGAGGGCATTGAAGCTAAAAAGGAAAGATTTTCTTGGAGCATCAGATCCTTATGTGAAGCTAAAGCTCACAGAGGACAAGCTGCCATCAAAGAAGACAACTGTGAAATACAAAAACTTAAACCCTGAATGGAAAGAGGAATTCAACTTAGTTGTTAAGGACCCTGAGTCTCAAGCCCTAGAGGTCGTTGTCTATGATTGGGAACAGGTACATAAGATTTGAAAACCCCTTTTCTCCTTGTAGTTGCTGTTAATATGGGGATATAAGCAGGCAATCTACTGTGAAGCTGTATGGACTTTCATGAATGTTTGAATGAATGGGGAAATGCATTACACCACCATCTCTGTGTATTCTAATGAATAGTATTACCTGGGGGTTGGTACAAAGGCAAGATACTTGAGGCCAATTTGGCAAGGAAACTACTTGGCTGCAAGCATGCTGCTACTGTGCATCACTAGATCTGGGTTCATTCTTTGTATTGCATAAGTAGAATTTATGCTTTTCCACTTATGTTTCTCAAGCTGTTCGTGCCTTCAATATTCACCTAGGTTGGCAAACATGACAAAATGGGGATGAATGTGATTCTGCTGAGAGGACATACACTTGATGAGCCCTAAGAATTTACACTTGATCTGCTAAAGAACATGGACCCATGCTGCTATTGTGCATCACTAGATCTGGGTTCTTTCTTTGTGTTGCATTTGTAGAATTTTGTTCATCATATGCTTTTCCAGTTATGTTTCTCAAGCTGTTTGTGCATTTAATATTCACCTAGGTTGGCAAACATGACAAAATGGGGATGAATGTAATTCCGCTGAAAGAACTTACACCTGACGAGCCCAAAGAATTTACACTTGATCTGCTAAAGAACATGGACCCAAATGATCCACAAAATGAAAAGTCACGTGGACAGATTGTTGTGGAAGCTATGTATAAGCCTTTCAAGGTGGATGAGATACCTAAGGAATCAGACAATCCAAATGCAGTACAAAAAGCCCCTGAGGGGACACCTGCTGGAGGTGGTCTGCTGGTGATAATTGTTCATGAAGCTCAAGATGTGGAGGGAAAGCATCACACAAATCCCCATGTAGAGCTGCTTTTCAGAGGAGAAAGGAGAAAAACTAAGGTATTGTATATATTTTTAATGCCTTAGCAGCTGTTGGGATTATGAAGACACCATCATTCTATCCTGATGAAACTTTCTTGCTGGCTTTGTAGATATTGCACATATTTTGATAAATGGCAATATAATGTGCATAGTATCCATATATCACCTGGTTGAATTTGCCTAGGAAAATATAGAAAATGATTATAATCATGGTGCATCATTTTCACTAGGGATATTAGTTCAGTGTTTTTTATTTTTCCACTGTAAACATGTTGAAAGATAGATTTTCTTTGTTTACTAGAATTCATGCTAGATGTCAATCAAAAGTGATGAAACTCATTTATCTGGTGCAGACTGTAAAGAAAAACAGAGACCCAAGATGGGATGAGGAGTTTCAGTTTATGTTGGAGGAACCTCCCAAGGATGACAGGCTTTATGCGGAAGTCATCAGTATCTCATCTAGGATAGGTTTATTGCATCCCAAGGTACGTTATTCTGATAGCATATTATTTACCACCTTTTTAGCTGCATTACTTGTTGAGAGTGTACTATGATGGTTCATGGTTTGTTATAAACTTGTGCATCTATAGGCTTTGATTTTATGCCTTTACTATGCAATGTGATTCTAAATTTTTTGCCTCAAACTGTTCCCCCAGGAAACACTGGGTTATGTTTATATCAACCTCTCCGATGTTGTCAATAACAAGAGAACTAATGAGAAGTACCACCTAATTGACTCCAAGAATGGGAAGGTTCAGATTGAGCTGCAATGGAGAACCTCGTCGTAGATCATTTGGGACTCAAAACTGAAATGCTTGTTTACTAGTGTTCAATCTCCTATCCTTCGGGTCATGTAAATTTACTCACTAATAAGACGTGATTTTCTATAAATTGTTGTTACATATGTTTTCCAAAAGAACGGCCATCAGGGGAGTGGAGCTTGAAGTGGACTCCCTAGTCTTGGCACGTATGCTCAGGGGAGAGGTAGCTTGCAACCATCCATTAAGTATTTTCCTGAAAGAGTGCAAGAACCTCCTGGCAGAGGTGAGTGTAGTGGCTATTCGGCACATGCATAGGGAAGGGAACAGATGCTCAGACCACCTTGCTGCTTTCCTTGCCACAGCAGCAGTCCAGGGGGGAGGGAGTATGATCAACCTCCGCCCTCCTTGAACAGTCTTCTGAAAGATGATAAGGAGGGAGTTAAAACTGTGGGACCCCGGTGTAAGAATCCTCCTTCTAAGCCCAGTGGCATGGGCCTAAGCCTTTTTTTATTTTGGTTAGTAAAAAGTGCAAGAATAGGTCACTTTTGCCCTCATAACATGGCTGCTGGGCCTAGGTCTTTAGAGTGCAGTCATAAAAAATAAGGATAATTTTTAGAAAATTTTTTTAAGAAAATAAAATTGTGTTTAAATATTTTATTTTTTAATTTTTAGAAAATAAAAATTAGAAAATACGGTTTTTCAATTTACAAAAAGAAATAAAAAACAATTTTAGAGCTGTTTTTTTTAATTATTTTCCATTATAAATAAAATTCATGTTATTTAAAATTTTTTATATTTTTTACTCTTTTCTTTATAAATAAAAAACATTAGAAAATTAGAGATGAAAAATTAAAGAATATTTTTTACAACTAAACGCTACGGGACAGAAGGAAATCTAATAATCATGATATTAGGTTTCCCTTGTATAAGTTTTTGGAATGTTACACTAAGTGGTGGAGTTGGGGGCCTTGCAGGAGAGACCATGATCCCTAGTTCTGAAGCAATTTTTTTTTTTTTTTTTTTTGGGGTGGTGCGGATACGTAATATCTAGGCCGTTATGTAAAAATGGTGTTCATGGGCAGTGGCCAATGCCCACTCCCTAAGCTTCTATAATCTCCCTACATCCAGGATTGGGAGGATATTGTCCGGACTTGATCTAAATAAAACCTCGCTGAAGCAAGATGCTTTTCTTTTTTTCTACTGAGACAATGCAAGAAAAAAATGAAACATTAAGAAGGGTGGTCGGAAGCTAATCAAGAAAAGGCTGGAGAAAGGGACAGGGACCTCCAAACCAGATTGGGCACCCTATTGTGGCAATATAGCTTTTGGGTCAATGTCTGATGTTTTTTTTTTCCTTTTTTTTTTGTGTGTGTATCATTAACAATCTTTCAAGGAATTGGAGCATTCCAATTAGAACAAGGAATGAAAATGTCTAGTGCATCTCCCTCAAAAACTACTATGCAATTGCCATGGCTAATTAGCAGCTCTGGCGTCTGCCAACAAAGGTGCCTCGACCAAAGTTGAAGGACCATACTTGCAAGAGGCTTTTGTTCTTAAAAGCACTCCGTCGTCCATTTTCTTCCATTTATAGATAGGTCGAGGGGAGGATGCAGGGAAAAAGATGTGTTGGCTGGTACTATTTACATCGAATTCTAAAGCTTGAAGGAGATAGTTTAGTAGTTTAGGGATTACAATCTCTTTTTTTTACTTTAATGATTTTGAATTTAAATCTAAATATAATTAAAAAAAAAATCAAGAGCAAAGCATAGTTAAGACTTTTTTATGAGATCAAATTATAATTTTAAATTTATAAGCCGTAGTAGACCTTTTTTTTGTTTATGTTTAGATTTTATTTTTAATTAAATATTGAATATTTAAAATTTAATTAATCTAATTTGAATAATTAAGAGATTTAATTTAAAAATCAATAATATTTAATTTTAATTTAAAATTTAATTTAAAAAGTTTAATATTCGTCACCGTCAAACATTTGACGTGTTATCATTTCTCATTTTGTAATCATCCACCCAAATAAATAGGAAAAAATAATATTTAAACTATGTTCAGAATGGTCAAATCGGGCATTATGTATCTTCGTTAGGTTGGATCCAGTCTTACCAAGTCTACTAGAAGACGAGGCACAATCGAGAATTGTCAGTATGCAGGTCCAGTAATTGTGAATCTTGCTAATCTACGAGGACAATGATTGCATGGTGGAAAGCCGAATGTCATGTTTCTTATCCAAGGATCTTCCATACCCAAACCAAAATTATCCGCACTTGTCTTTTCTTTTCATCCCTCTCAACTTTTTCTGTCCAGTCGCTCAAGTCCCAAGTACCAAACAGTCCTTTTAACTTTTATTTAAAGTCAAAATTAGTAAAATATCGTATCAATATACCCTCAACATCTTATTTGTACTAATTATCCCCCCCCCAACCCAAAATATTCGATTTTTCGTGTTTATGCCCTTCGGCAAATTAGTGACATTGAACTCTCAAATTCATTTTCTTATTTAATCGATCCATATTTAAAGTTATATTTTAATTATTTTATCTCAAATTATTATTAAATTCTTTATAAAAAAATTCTCTTTATATATATATTTTTTTATTTTTAAAATTCTAACCACAATTTTTTCTATTTTAAAATTTGATTCTAAACTTTGCATCAATTAAAAAAATTGAGAGATTAAATATAAAATATTTAATAAAACGATGAGATAGATTATTAAAAATCTGAATATAATGTATTTGTAAAAATATAACAGATAAGGGGTTAACTAAAGAGATGATTTCGAACAAAAATAAATGACGTAAGAGAATTAGAAAAATTTAAATCATCACTTTTTATATTATATATGTATTTAAATATGGGGTGTGTATTTTTTTTTAATCATTTTATATTTATCTCTCAAACGATTGATTCCAAATTTGAGATTAAGATTTAAATTATTATTATTTTAATTTTAAATTTTAATTAAAAAATTTAACTCCTTTCACACTAAATTAATTATCTATCAATGAACTCTCTCTCTCTCTCTCTCTCTCTCTCTCGTTCGGAGACATCATCTAGGTACTCTCTCTTTTTCTTTTTCTTTTTTTTATCTTCTTTTCTATTACATACTCTTTTTATCTTAAAATAATTTTATAAATAAGTGACATTACACTAATAAAATTTCTATGAGCAGGCACAAGTATGCCTGCACTCCTCATCTTGAGTTGTTACCTATTTTTGCTCCTTCCCCGGTCTATAATCTATACTGGCCAATTTCTGGTGTCTTTAGCAGGCCTAGTGGGGAGGGGAGATTTTGCCCTGAAAATTTTAGATATCAATATATATATATATATATACTTTGTATTGTTCTATGAGAAGTATTCAGTGAATCAAGTTTCCTTCCCCCCCCCCTCCCATGCAACAGTGAGTCGAGTTGAGCATAGAAAAGAAGTTCCTTTCAATTTATTACTAATATCTTGACTCAGTTGGCCAAGACAACACGCGACTATCAGATTTCATCATCATTCTCTGGTTGAAAAATGAAATATGCTGGACTCCCCGTGACTCGAAGAAAGGCCCAAGACTTGCTATTTACGTTTTCTTTCTTTCTAAATGCCACTTCATTTTTTACCCTTTTTTATAATTTTAACAATGAAAAAAAAGTGGAGAGAGCCTAACTTGTTACCTTCTTCCATATCTACCATAATTATTAAAAAGTGGAAAAATATTATTATGATCACATTTTATTACAAAATTTTAAATATATATAAGATTGTAAAATAATTTTAAAAAATTCGCAATGTCATTTAATAAATTTAAAAATTTTTATAGTTTTGACTGTGTTCATGAGACTGTAAACTAAACTAAATGAGTGACCCCTAGTTGGGTTGTGGGAAATGAAGGACAAAGAAATAAATGCGTAAGCGGTGCCATTTTCTGGCAAGTCAAACAATGACTGGTCTCAGACATCTCCCACTGCGTCGACATTAATTGGGTTTGGGGCTCCTACCCCTTCGAAAAAGGGACAAATTGATACAGACATTAATTGCGTTTGGGGCAATTCTCCCTCCCCATTGAAAAGGGACAAATTGATGCGGATTTGATCACGTTCTCGCTTTCAAAAGTGAAATCATTTTTTTTTTATTATGAGAAGAAACAATTTAAGAAGAAAATTTTATAGATACTAACAAAATTTATTCTATTAGATGATATTAGGTATTTACGTATTAAATAATAATAAGAATAAAAAATAATTATAATAAAAATAAAAATATTAAATAAATATATGATAAAATTAGAAAATATAAAATTAAAAATGATAAAATATATAATAAATTATGAATTAATTCAATTATAAATAAGATGTGAGAATATCGTCTGAAATAATTTAGGTATGTGCAGCGAAAATCTAATAACGTACCTGTTAGAAAAGGCAAAGAACTTAAATATAAGAAATTTCATAAAACGTAAAGGTAAATCGTTGAAAATTTAGATATAATGTATTCGTAAAGATATGATGGTTATGAATTTAGATAGGAATAAGTGGTGTAGAAAAATCCACATAAACTAAATCAACCTCTTTCTTTTTTTTCATCTCCTCTCTCTCTCAATATTTGTTTCTCATATGGTCGATTCTAAATTTTAGAATAAAAGATCTATGTTGTTGTTATTGTTGTTTGAGAAAATACAATCAAATGAGATTAAATTGAGAAATTTTACCGTTTGAGCTATCATTGAGGGACTCAAAATTGAAATCCTTTGGCAACACTCATTTTCCTATTTCTTAAATGACCAAAACAATTATCTTAATAGAAATGGAACTAAATCTTTAAATTAAATTTTGAATTTAAATTTTGAAAATAAAAAAAGTTGTATTAGAAAAGCGCATTTCTAAAAAGGGTTTAAAACAATTCTAACCAGATTAATCAATAAATGATCATGAATATCGACCAATCAAATAAAATTAAAAAAAAAGAGCTTCAAGTCCTTCCTCAACTCGATCGATAGATCTAATATTTTTCTAATGCACTTCATGAATCATGGTTCTTATTCGACTATTAAAGCTATTTTATAGATTTAGTATGAATTATCTAAAAAATGTTCGTTAGAATTGCATAATCAATATTTAAATAATTTTCATATTGATTATCAGGTCTAATTTTCTCCATCTAATCTTTATTCGTATTCTTCATTTAACATTATTCTTTCAAAATCGACTCGAAGGATAAGAATTTAATGATAGAAAAATAACGTTACTCTACTCAAAAAAAGTCTACTTCGAAAGTGTCCTAATAAAATTAAATATTGCCAAAATTATTAATTTTAAATGAAACCTAATTGAAGTGGGGGGACAACGCGAAATATAGTATTTCTCATCTTTTTGCATTGGTGGAACAAAAATGAGGATTGATCCATACAAAAGCACCTGACCTTAAAAGGTTGGTTTAATCCCGATTGGATAAGAGGGAACTCTCTCAATCAACCCCAAATTTATAACACTTGATTTTATCACCCACCAAAAGCGAATCCATCTTTATTCTTCAAACCACTCGCACAGATTCCATAACGCAGAAGACTTTGATCTTAGCCCCACACTTGGCTTGGGTGCAGACTGTAGTGCTTTGAATTTCGAATTTGAATCTTGTTCTCTTGCTCGTGGTGGATTTATTGCTGAGGTGTTGAAAAGAATAAATGCCCTCTCTCTCTCTCTCTCTCTCTCTCACTCTTGTAGCCTTAGTCCTAGCTGGTTGCGTCCCCCAAAAAACAAAAAACTTATGCGGCCTTCAAATTTCTTCTTTTAGTTTACTACTGAGGAATAATTATCATATCTTCTTCATCACTTCTCCATGTACTTGGCATAAAGCAGCTCTAAAAGGGAACTTTTGTAGATATCAATATATGATTCCTATCCCGACCCTCTACTCTTTAAAGACCGCAATTCCTATTTGGATTCAACCTTTCGCCATTTTTTAAATTAAAAAATTGGTTTATTTATTTTTTTTTTTTTGTAAAAGAGAGGCGAAACAATTAATATTGTTTTTATTATTTTATTATAATAGAAATCAAATATTAAATTACAAGATCAAAAAAGAGAAATTATTGTCACTAAATTATCCTTTAAGAATGAAAGATTAATATTGTTACTTTCATTTGGATCATAAAAAATTTCTTCCATTGTGATTTTAGATCGAACCCATCATTGTGATTTTCTTTCATAAATAATTTCTTTTAAAGGAAAACTTGACTTCACAATTATAAAGTTGATTTTTCTTTGCTTGGGGATCACTTGCTAATAATTATTTTGTAATTTGCTCTGCAATTCATTGGTAAGTAAAAAAATTTATTCGGCACACAGAGTGTTTTTTGACTTAGTGTGAGAGTAGAAAGAAGGTAGAGATATATACGTAAAATTATTCTCATATTTGTAATAATTCAATCAATTAGATTATAAAAATACTATATTAATAAAAGTTATTTATAAATGTTTTTATAATTTAAATAAAAATATTATAAACTGAATCAAAATTTTTATTTAATTTTATTAATAAATTTTATAATAATTTATTCTTATATCTGTGGATTTGAGTTTTACCTCAAAAGAAAGAAAAAAAAAATTGCAACGGTCCTCCAACATCTATCCACAGAGGAGACTAAAAGTCCAGACCGGCAAACATGGAGACATCTGAATCTGCCAAGTAATTAAATCGGAGGGTCCTGGCTGCAGTTTGGATATGGGGACGAAGGGTGATGATTGGTGTAAACAGGGACAAAAGTGGGAAGAGAGTGAGAGTGGACTTCACAGTTAGAGCCAAAGGGGAGTCAGTGACAGGGGAAAGGATGGTTGTTTGGGAAAGGACACTGACTGCCTTTGCCCTCGGAGCCCAACTAATAATCCAAGGATAGCCCATTCCTCCATTCTTTAAAGGGGACAGCATCCATATTGATAACCGCTTATTTTCATACAAAATTCGACTTCTTCGAATATTGAAATCTATCTCACCAGCACCGTCGAATTAATTCTTTTAATCAAATTTTAATTTTAAAATTTAAAAATAAAAAAAAAATTATATCAAAAAAATTATCATCTATATAAAGATCTGTAGACATTTAAATCAAATTAATCAAAATATAATTCTAAATATAAATAACATAATAAAAAAATAATCTCACCAATTACTCAAATCGCCCTACTCCTAAAAATCCAATTTAAAATATTCTAAAATAAATAATTAAGAAGATTATTAAAATATTTTTTAAAATTAAATTAAAAGAATAAGATATATGAAGGTAAACTATAAATAAGATTTACTTCATAAGCTCTTTTAATTTTTATGTCATTTTCTTTTATTTTCTTTTATTAATAGAAGAGTTATAAAATATTAAATAATAAAAATAATTTGTTATATTAAATTATTAAATAAATTAAAATTACTGCTATATTACTTATAATTACCGATGCTATCAATTATCGGTTTACCTCGATTATGTAAAACCATAATTTAAAAAGATGCCGCACTCGTAGGAAGGAGAAAGTTGCTTCCATAAAACGGCACCGTTGCTCAAAAGGTCACAGTGAAAACATAAGGTGAGCGGTTAAAAAACGCAAAAGATTTATCAACGGGGAAGAAACAGCTGGCGGAGCTGACAAGAGAGCAGACACGGCAACAATGCCGTGCAACTCTTGTCATTCACGCCGTCAAAATCCCCGCACCTATAAGCTGAGCTGAGTTCCATTCCATCGTATCCTTGTCCACCCAGTAGCTGGCCTTCTCCCTCCTGTACCATCACTTCCACTCTACCCCATCGTAGACCTTTTTACATGCACTTAATCCCATCACCAACGCTACTCTTTTAACGCCGTCAAGTATTTCTTGTACCAAAAATTGCAATACCGTTCGTCCCTTTTTTTTTTTTTCACTTTTAATAGGAAATATTATGTGATTAAAAATGTGGCAATAAATTACCAAAAACTTTCCGGCACCAATAGTGAGTGATTCAGACTTTGTTTGGCGTCTAACATAATAATCATTTTATATCCTTTTAGAAAAATAGAATTTTAAAATTTTATGTTTTATAAATCAAGTTAGAAATTAAAAAATTTTTAAAATATTTTAGTTGAAAATGATATTTCGCTTTAACACCAATTGAACTTTCGGTATCCTATCAAGGGTGTCCTCTGTTTTTTTCCCTCCTTTTTCTTTTTTCTTCACAAAACTCTATTGTTGTTGTTAAGTTAGATGGATGTTGTTATTATTGGTTTCTTGTGCTACTAATACTGTTCTTGATTCCATGAAGATTTGAGCATTATGAAGTGTGAATGGCAAAGAGGAACAATTATATCTATTTGAAAAACATTTTAGACAATTATTTTATTATTATTTTATACTTTTTATTGGGAATTTTTAATGACAGGTAACAAAATATTAAAAGCATGATGGTTGGTGGCCTACTTCTGAACCAGGGGTGATAATTTTAGGAGATTTTTTTGTTTAAAACTATTAAACTTGATAAAATAAAATTTTAATGATAAAAAATTATTGAAAGAACATAATGTAAAAGTTTTTTTTTTAATGTTTTTTAATCTAAATCGTATTGCTCTTTGCTCATTACTATTTGTCAAATAAAAGTGAAAAAGGACCTTCTTGACCCATACAACAATGGGCGTCGTTAACTCTCCGTCAAAAACCGTTAAAAAAATTTAAGGTAGGGGGTACGACGCAAACTAGCTGTGCTAGTCATGCCCGAGGGCTGGAGAACACCAGAACCTGAGAAAATCAGTCCTCCTTACAATACCAGGGCCATGCAATCTCTCTTTTTCTCTCCCTCTGTCACTTTCTCTATCTTTCTCTCTCTACATTTGCATTTTCGCTTTGTTTATTATTGCTAGTTTATTGCTGGATTCTCTTGTGAGCATCGCATAAAATCGCAAGCTTGTGCTTATTTGAGCTTCGAGCCTTCTTCGATCGTCCAAACACAGAAAAACCATTTTCCGTACTCGCAAAAAACAAAAGATGAAAATGAAAATTCGTTTTCCCATTTTTTTGATTTTCGTGCTTTGTATTTCGGCTACTTGTTCATCTTACACCGACCTTGAAGCGCTGCTGAAGCTGAAAGAGGCAATGATCGGTGTTAAAGGTTCGGGACTCGCGGACTGGAAAACGACGTCGTTTCCTTCAGCTTCAGGACATTGTTCCTTTTCTGGAGTTGTTTGCGACGAAGAGTCTCGGGTGATTTCACTCAACGTCTCATTTCTTCCTCTGTATGGAGTTCTGCCGCCGGAGATTGGTCTTTTGACCAAGCTCGTCAATCTCACTATCGCCGCCGACAACCTCACGGGAGAACTTCCCTCGGAGATTGGAAACTTGACTTCTCTCAAGCTCCTCAACATCTCCAACAATGTTTTCAACGGAAGTTTTCCGGGAATAATCTTCGAAGGAGCCAAAGAGCTTGAGATTCTCGATGTTTACAACAACAACTTCACCGGATGGTTGCCTTTGGAGCTTATAAAGCTGAAGAAGCTCAAATATATTCACCTCGGAGGAAACTACTTCTCTGGCGAGATTCCGGAGGCCTATTCCGAGATTCAGACACTGGAATATCTCGGATTGAACGGCAACTCACTTTCCGGCAAAGTCCCGGCCAGCCTGTCCAAATTGTCAAACCTCAAAGAAATGTACATCGGTTACTTCAGCAAGTACGAGGGAGGTATTCCACCTGAGCTCGGTTCGTTAAGCTCTCTTCGGGTTCTTGACATGGCAAGCTGTAATCTGACCGGCGAAATTCCGGCTAGTCTAAGCCGTTTGAGGAATTTAGACACTCTGTTTTTACAAATCAATCATCTCACAGGTCTTATTCCGCCTGAATTCTCTGCTTTGGTGAATTTGAAATCTCTCGACCTTTCTATCAATTACTTAACTGGTGAAATCCCGGAGAGTTTTTCACAACTCAAGGAGATTACTCTAATAAATCTGTTTACGAACAATCTCGTCGGTCGAATTCCGGAATCCATCGCCGATCTTCCAAATCTTGAAGTTCTTCAGATTTGGGGGAACAATTTCACGTTCGAATTGCCTGCGAGACTGGGCTCTAACGGAAAGCTGAAGAATTTAGACGTTACAACTAATCATCTAACGGGGACGATTCCTCGAGATCTGTGCAAGGGAGGGAAATTGAAGACGTTGATTTTGATGGACAACTACTTCTTTGGTACATTACCAGAAGAACTCGGCGAGTGCAAATCGTTAAATCGGATACGACTCGCCAAGAATTTCCTCAACGGGACGATTCCTGTTGGTTTCTTCAACATGCCCTTGGTTAACATGCTCGAGCTCAACGACAACTACTTCACCGGGGAGCTTCCGAGAGAAGTTTCCGGAGATTCTCTAGGACTTCTTGAGTTATCCTCCAACTATCTCACCGGAGAAATCCCTCCGGCGATCGGAAATTTGGTTAATTTACAGACGCTGTCCCTGGAGAAGAACAAGATTTGCGGAGAAATTCCGAGAGAAATTTTCGAGTTGAAGAATTTGTCCAAGATTAATCTCAGCTCGAACAACTTAACAGGCGAGCTTCCGGCTTCAATCTCTCATTGTTCTTCACTCGTTTCACTTGATTTAAGCCAGAACAATCTCTACGGCCAGATTCCGGAGGAGATTACTGGCTTGAAAATACTGAGCGTCCTAAATTTATCAAGAAACCAATTCATTGGACAAATTCCTGAAGATTTTCAATCCATGGCAAGTCTCACAAACCTTGATCTCTCGAACAATGACCTTTGCGGTCGGCTTCCTATAGGAGGCCAATTGGCAGTGTTCAATGAAAGCTCATTCCAGGGAAATCCAAGGCTGAACAGTCATCTTCCTTGTGCATCAGTGATGAATCCATCAACAGCTCGAAACGAAAACAAAACGTCGTCCTTCAATTCGTCAAAGCTCGTCATCACTGTCATAGTCCTTGCAACTATTCTCTTGCTAACGATCGTGACATTCATCAGAATTCGAAGGAAACGGATTCAAAAATCCAGAGCATGGAAGCTCACCACGTTCCAGAAACTCGACTTCAAAGCTGAAGATGTTTTAGAATGCTTGCAAGAAGAGAACATAATCGGAAAAGGTGGTGCAGGGATTGTCTACCGCGGGTCCATGCCAGACGGCTTGGAGGTGGCAATCAAACGACTGGTCGGACAAGGAAGCGGAAGAAGCGACTACGGATTCTCCGCTGAAATTCAGACTCTGGGTCGAATTCGGCATCGGAATATAGTGAGACTGTTTGGTTATGTATCGAACAAGGACACCAATCTGCTGCTTTACGAGTACATGCCGAATGGGAGTCTGGGAGAGCTATTGCACGGACCTAAGGGCGCGCATTTGCAGTGGGAAACGAGGTACAGGATTGCTGTGGAGGCTGCTAAGGGTTTGTGCTATTTGCACCATGATTGTTCGCCGCTGATCATACACAGAGACGTGAAGTCGAATAACATTTTGCTGGATTCGGATTTTGAGGCTCATGTCGCTGATTTTGGGCTCGCCAAGTTCTTGCAGGATGCTGGTGCCTCCGAGTGTATGTCGTCTGTTGCAGGGTCCTACGGCTACATTGCTCCAGGTTCGCGCCTTTTTTCCCTCATCCTTCATTTGCAAATATGGTTTGACTTTTCAAACGTTTGACCGCTAATGCATGCTTGTGGACGTGACCTTCTTATGTTTTTGGGTGACGGCGATCCAGGATGCATTTTGCATTTTATTGGTTTAGATCGGTCTTTTTGCGACATTTTTGGATTCACAATATTATCCATTCGCTATTAATAAGCTGGATAAAACTGCACCGAGTAATGTTAAATAAGAAAAATGTGCCAAGTTTTATGTAATAGTATTAATAAAATATATTTTAATTATTTTAAAATATCTATTTAAATTAATCAAAATACATTAGTAATATAATTAAAAATTAATTAATTTACTATCTATGAATTTTGTTTCATTTGGCTGTAGCCCATCTATCAATCTTTTGCACCCATTTCTCATGATAAAACAAATTGCCTAATATTTGCAAGAGGTATCCTGAAGTGTTAAAGATCATTTTCGGTCTCCCATTTTTTATTTTCTTTTCAATTGAATTGTGAATTGAACTTTATTCCAATAATTGTATTCTGTTTCCAAATATTATGATAAAAATTTTAAATATTGCCTACTCGATTTGGTGGGTTCCTAGTTGCTATTTTCGCATACGCCTTGCAATTTGCTGGAGTTAAGACATGGGTTGCGCATGCTCAAATTTGAGACTGACGCGAACATTTTAATCATCCATTACTTTATACCATCTGATGACTGTTTAATCTGTACAATAGAGTACGCCTACACGCTGAAAGTGGATGAAAAGAGCGATGTTTACAGCTTCGGAGTAGTGTTGTTGGAGCTGATAGCCGGACGAAAGCCGGTCGGAGAGTTCGGAGATGGAGTGGACATTGTGCGCTGGGTGAGGAAAACAACATCAGAGCTTTCCCAGCCGTCCGATGCAGCATCGGTCCTGGCAGTAGTGGACCCTAGGCTGAGTGGGTACCCACTGGCAGGTGTCATTCATCTGTTCAAAATTGCCATGAAATGCGTTGAGGATGAGAGCTGCGATAGGCCCACCATGAGAGAAGTGGTTCATATGCTCACAAATCCTCCCCAGTCCACTCCCACACTCATCAACACCCTCAAGTGAACCTAAAATATCATTGTCCATGCAGGATTTTCTAGTAAAGGAAATAAAGGGTGCGTCAAGCAAAGGCTATTTGATATAGTACGTAGTAAATAATTGTGGCAACAGATGTGTAGCGGTCTTGTGTGTAAAGTTGCCTTAGCCTGATCAGCTGTGACCATGAATTTAGAAGAAGTGCTCATTAGTATTTCAGTTGTTGTATGGATGGTTCTTGGTTTTTGCTGCTTGTGCAATGCTATCAATTGTATACTTAGTTACAGCTTGTGCCATACCATCTCTCTTCAGTGTTCAACTTTTATTTTTTCACTAAACAAATATAAGATGGAGTCAAACCACTTGGGTGATTCTTTTTTATCTATAAACTAGCAAATTCTAATCCTTTATTGGTAGTATTTAATCTTGAACTTTTTTTTTATCCTCACGTGTATTGATATTTATCGATTTATGGTTGTTGGAACAAGGGTCATCATTTCTTTTAATATAAAAGAAGTAAAAATAATAGATAGCTATTAGATTATGACGATACAAAAATTACAATTATATTTGATGAGACATAGCCCCAAAGTTCTGTCATGATAGATTCGAAAATCTGAAGGCTAATGGTGAAATTTTCCTACAAACAACAATAAGGGATTTATCACCCTCAATAATAAGCGTAAGTTGACCCTTCAATTGACTCCAAATGGTACTAACTTAGTTGATCAATAGGAGCATTCGTAAGTTCGTACTGATGTCTTTCTTTGACTGATGACCAATAGTTTGTTAAAAAACCTATCACTCTTAGTAACGGAAATATTCGATTAAATCTTATATTAATCTTAATTTCTTAAATTAATATGAAATATATCATCTAGATAAGAAGAAAAGTCTTATAGATCTAATTGATAAGAAAAGAAATTTTCTCGTATAATCAGATTTTCTAAATGATAAAAATTTTAAATTTTTTAAAAATATTTGACTAAAATAATCCCAAAATTTTCGAATCTCCTCATAAAAAAGTTAGGATTGTAATACTCTAAATATATATGACTCTTACGTTAACTAGGTATATAACTTTTCGCCGCACCAAAACCCATGTATGCTTTCTGAGACCAAACACTTAACACACAAGTCACAGAATTTTCATTTTTTCTTTTCTTTCTTTCTCTCTCGCTTTTAGTCTATTCTATTGTAATCGAAAACTGCTTTTTATAACTTAAGCGTCGAAATTTTATTCGTTGGAGTACTATTCGATGGTTTTTTACAGATTTTGAATCATCTCTCGAAACAATCGTTCAAATAAAAAAGAAATCGGAATGTGTGAAATCATATAAAAAAGAAATCAGAATGTGTGAAATCGAAACCTATTTTCAACATTATCTATATTAGATTATAGAATGACAACTGATCCTAAAGTAATTTCATATTAATTACTTTTGTACTATTATTTTTAGTATCTAATGTCACGTCCCGATTCTCAGATTGTGCACGCAACAATCGTCGCGTTGTCTCGGTACACGGACAGAACCCCCCATATATCGGGACTCCGCAAGACTATATTACTGAACAATAAATCTTCTAGTATACAAATCTATCAAGATAAAAAAATTATGAAACAACACACATGTAAATGGCCCATCTGATCCATCCCTGTACATACAAGTATGCGTTGGCACACATTTGAGAAGAGGTTCCTGTACACGCATGCATGCAATGTGGCCATCCCAGCCAATCCAGAATTCTCAATCTAAATAAAGCATTCAAAATAAAAGAAATCACAAATCATAGTCGCACGATTTTACTCATACTTGCCTGAAGAAAACAAACCAGTATCAGTAGAATCCAAACGGTATGAGATGTATAGAATTTCATAATTCCGAATGTAAATATCGAAATTCAACATTTCAATCCAAATGTCATAGTACAAGATAAAACATTTTTCAAAAATAGTTCAATCAAAATAATGAACTTCCAAATCATAATCGTCGGATTTTATCAATACTTGCCAAAGAACTCAACCAGTATATGTAAAATCTGTACGATATGAGATGTACAAAACTTCATTTTTATGGATCTACGATCTATAACTCCTAAAAACCCTATACTACTAAATACCTATGCAAATCAGCGAATTATCATTCGCAAGCTCCAACGTCCAGTCTCCGAGCTAAGTATTCTCTAAAAAATGTGGAAAGATGGGTGAGTATTGGGAATATTCAGTGAGTTGAGTGCAATAGTATGATTGTGTCCATAAATGAGGGATAAATGTGGGACAGTTAAAGCATATCTCATAAATAACACTTTATATATATAAAAACATTTTCAACAAATCAAACAATTCGCAAAACTTGCATCCACATCAATCATCTTTCAGAAAATCATGAGGTCCCATCGAAAACACTTCCGTTCTAGATTTGGCCAAACTCAGACGAAAGTCCGCCAAGGGTTTTTCAATCCAATGTTTTCAAAACATATCTCATTGTTTGGCGTTGACTCGTATCTCACCGGGGTACAAACCAGATACAATATGACTTCAGTAGAGGGAGGTACATCTATCTCCCCTGCACATCCAACCCCAACCACGCCTCCCCGTCGGGTCGCTCCGTGATTGGAATGACTATAGCCATTAACTACCAGTACCATTCATTTCTCAAATATGTCATTTCTCAAATCATGTGCCATAATTTCCAGCAAATAATCATCAATATCATGTCATAGCAATTTAAAAAATAATATCAAATAATATATTGCACACATACATTTATAAATACAGTGGATGCATTCATACTTTACATTTCAGTTCAGATATTACACAATCACAAAACAATTTATATAAAACATGTAAAAATCTTTCAAAATCATTTATAAAACAATTTTAAAACAAATTACTCATTTAGGAACACAATGAACCGTCTACTCATCTCTAGGGAGGGTATTAACTCCCTATTTCCATGATTACTCCAAAATGACTCATTTCGAGTCTCCAAAAGATTAACCTAAACTAATTATCACAATTTATCATCAAATAAAGTCTCATTAAATGGTTGAATTTTCTCCTAATTTAATATAACCTTAATTTGCACAATTATAATTTTAGATTCTCATTTTATCAATTTAGGATTTTTTTTTTTGTCTCTTTAATGACTCTAATTCCTAATATTCTTCAATTTTTTCAATTTCCTCACGAATTTACATAACCTTAATATTTTCACGGATATTTCAATCAAACTTTAGAGAGAGCTATTCTAATCAACCCAAACAAAGTTTTATTATCATTTAACATATTCTCTCATATTAGACAGCCTAATTCATGTAAAATTCTAAACTTAACCTTAATAACTACATACAGAATTTCAGAAAAAGTGCATTTCTTTTGAATTCAACATATTTTCAGGATACATATACAAGACTCTCATCCTAAATTCAATCAGTTATTGAAGGGATTAAAAATTCCCTCACCTAGGGCTTTTCGCAGTTCGCAACCCTAACTTCCGTGTGCCTATAACTCAGTCTGGGACCTGCAGTGCTTCTAGACCAAAACAAAGTTCAGTAATCAGGCTCAATCACTATGAAAAATCGAAACCTTAGAATAAATAATCAGAAATCCGCCCCTTACCTACGTAGAGAATGGAGTTCGTGGCCTAGGGTTTTCAAAGGTCCAAATTGGGCGCCGGTTTGGGACTTTCGTGGAAGGTGCAGAAGAGAAGTGCTCACAGCGAGCACTGCGCAAGTGAGAGAGAGAGCGAGAGGGCTTTGTCGCATTCGAGAGAGAGAGCGAGGGAAAGAGAGAGAGAAATAGAGAGAGAATGAGACGTGTGGCCGCGTGCTATGGTCGGAGGAAGGCGAAGGAGCGCTTCGCCGGTGAGAGAAAGGGAGAGAGTGCGGCGAAGAGAATTTGTAAAGATTGTTTTTACGTATCACTTGATACTCATACAAACAAAATAAGAATTTGTAATATTTACAATTAAAAGGTTAATATTTTTCAAAAATCATAACTGTCCCTTAAACGTGTCTATTTTTCTGAGTCTCTCTCTCCCAAACAATGTACAAATTGATATGCCTTTCGTATGAATTAGAACTTACCTGACAAATAATTTTGCTACCTTAGAATCCTTGTAGTTACGGCCCTCATTCACTAGAAATACATTGTTTCCTCTTGTACTAGGGAAAGATCCTCTCAATATCTTAACGTTCACATGGAATATGAACCAAACTGTCTCACGATATTCTAAATCAACTGACATATCGCTTTAATGGTTGAAGCATACTACGGCCGCAGGTGCGCGAAGAAGAGTTCATAAGATGGATGGCTTGAATTTTGTAGAGAAAATAATGAACTTTCAAAAATTACACATTTGGATTTGAAAATTTTCCCTTAGGGTAAAAAATTTACAAAAGGAATCATTTTTTTAACAAATATTTTAAAAATAATATTATGAAAAAAATTTATAATAAATGGGTAATTTTTTATTTCATATATATATATGCACGCGTGAGCACAAACGATTCTACTTATTGTTTTACAAGAAAAGAATTTTATTCAAATTTAGATTTTACTTCAGGTTATTACAGTTGACTTCCCAAAAGAGATGCCATATAAAAAATTCCAAAAGAGAGAGAGAAAGAAAAAAAATAATCACAATTGACTTCCCAGAAGGTCCAAACCCACATTAATATATAAAATTCCATAAGTATTTTCACCTTATCAATAAAATAAAATGCCTCTTGACCAGGTTTAAGAAACCTTTATTTGGTCATAGTCATCTCTGTATATTTGGCAACCTTATAGGGAAAAGAGGTAAATAAAAAAAAAAAAAAGGAAAAAGGATGGAAAATGAAGAAAAAATAAAATAAAATTAAAAATTATCGTTTTATAACAAAACATATAATAAAAAAAGGAAAAAAATAAAAGTAAAATAAAAAATTATGTTTGATTAGAACAGGAAAAGAAAGAAAATATTATCAAAAAATACATAAATTTATTATTTTATTTTCTTCACTTTTTATTAGAGTTTTACGGCATATGTTATAAAAGTAAATTTAATATTTATAATTTTAAAAGGGAATTATTTCCCTCTAAAATTCACTGATTTGGTAGAATTAAAAAATTAGGTTTGGAGGGTTTTATAAAAACCCTTATTTTTTCTTTCCTCTAATTAATTGTTTTGTCAAATGTGAATAAGTTTTTAAAACCCCTCAATTTTCCTTTTTTTTTTCCTCACCAAAATTCTCCATTCAAACATATTGTTAATTTCTCAGTTTTTATTTACAGAACTTTTAACTATTAAAATCTATTTAGTAAAAAATATATAATTTTGTAACGAAAAGATCAAAATTTTTTATAAAAATCTTAACCTTGTCATTGTATTAATAATTTTCTTATTAAATTAATAAATCAATCAATTAATTAAAATCTTAATCTCAATAATTGAGATTGATTTTAAAAGTGAGTGTCTATATATACAAATTTCTTTTCATATTTTTATAAAAAAATTATTTTCATATTTTAAATTTGTAATTTCTAAAATTTATTTTAAGATTATTAAAAAAAAAAAAACGGGGTAAAACACCACTTTAGTATTCGTTCGTTTGTACTAGCTGGCCAAAACATCATTTAGCTCAAAAGATTAGCCCCAAAAGTTCGAATTAATGCTTCTTAATAATTTTTTTTTTTTGAATTTAAATTAAACTCGTTTTTTAAACCAAAAAAGTGTGAAAATTAGAAACTCGGAAGGGCGCGTTGGGAAGGCCCCGAGCTCGCCGAGGTCCACAGGCCCAAGCCAGCGCAGCGACGTTTAAAAATTCAAAATCGAGCGGAAAATTTAGCGGAGAGAGATGGAGGCGACAGAGACGAACAGTTCTCGTCAGTGTGCGTACTCGGTAACGGTTCGCCGGAACCCTCACCGGAGAGCTAGACCTACTCCATCCGCAGCCGCTCCTCAACAGCCTTCATTCTCCAAATCAATCCTAACCTCTATTTCTTCTTTTCCGGTGACGAGATCCTCTCGATCGACGTCTCTCAGAACCCTAGTTCTCTTCCGACCTCCACCGAAGACAACAGCAACAACAGCTTCACCGAATCTCTCAAAGTTTTCCTCAGGATCAAGCCCTTGACAACCCTGAATAATGCTTCACCAAAAGATCTGCGTAATCAGGAGCAACGGTCGAAAATCAAGAATGCTTGGCCTAAGGCCCAGATTTCAAAGGAGAGTACAAAGAAGAAAGTTAAAAAAAAGAGCAATAGTTGTATTACAACCAACAATTTTAAATCCGTGACTCTTTCGCCGCCTCCTGTGATTCAAGATTCAAAGCGGATTAAGTCTGAGATCTACGAAGGGTTTTCTCAAGTTTTTGCTCCGGAATCATCACAGGTAGTAATGTCTTCTCTAGGATTTTGAAATTAGTTTCATCTTTAGTGGCTTTAGGGTTTCTTATTTAGTGGAATTGATTTGAAACTGAAGGATGAGGTCTACGAAAAGATGGTGAGGCCTCTTGTGGAGGACTTTTTGAGAGGGAAGAGCGGAATGCTGGCTGCTATCGGGCACACTGGGTCTGGCAAGACGCATACAATTTTCGGATCTACAAGAGAGCCTGGTATGGCTCCACAAGCTATTCGACGCATTTTTGAGCGGTCTAAAGAAATTGTTTTTTGTCCCCCCCAAAGGGAATTGAGGAAATAGGGTTTTTTTTTTGAAAGGGGGGAAATTTTTTTTTAAAATAAATTCTTTTTTTTTGTTTTTTTTTTTTTTTTTTTTTTTGGGGTTTTTTGGGGGGGGGGGGGGGGGGGGGGAGGAAAAAAAAAGAACGTCATTGTCATGTCGCTTTTGGGTTCTTTTTTCACAGTTTATATGAACCCAGTTAAGGTATCGTCTGTGGAATAATCATTTGGCTTGGTTCATTTTTAGGATATATCTCTATTCTGAATTGAACAGAACATCCATCATTTAATGTTTGGTTGAACTGACGTTATGCCCAGCATGTTAAATAAAAACTATTTGTACTCCTATTTGAAATCCCATTTTATTTTCGAAGAGAAATAAGGAAGGATCTACTTGTTTCCAACAAAAAAAAAAAAAAAACCCTTCAATTACTAGCAATTGAAGCCTCCTTTGTTTGCCTTATTCAAAAATCTTTGCAGGAGGTTTTACTTTTCAATGTTTGGAATATATTCCGAACGAGGGAAAGGAGAGAAGTTGTATGATTTATCCCAGGAAGGTGGTGATTTGTTCATGCAGCAATCAACCATTAAAGGGCATAAAGAGGTGATTGACACCCTTAACTTGAAATAGTTTGTTATTTTTTTTTAATTTTTTTTCCCTCCCCTGTTATTTTTTAATGATTCTATTCAATTGACTAGTGGACCTCAGTAAGAATGTGTATGTGAGTGCTTGCTTCACAGGTTGCGATCTCTGATGTTGCAGAGGCAGAATCATTTATAGCTTGTGGAATGCTTAAACGGACCACTGCAGTGACAAAAGCTAATAGCCAGTCAAGGTACATTGGCTGTGAAATAACACTTTGGTAGTTCCAGCAGAAGTTCGGATGAATATTTTTTTTTTTTTTTTTTTTTTTTTTGTCCCTTTCTAAAATTTGTTATTATATATTTACTCATAACATGTCAGTTACCTTCATTCTTTTCTTGAATGCATGATTACTAGTCGCTGAATATTTTTTTGTGCATGTATTTATTTGTTTATCTAATTATGATGACTTACGGTCATGATTATTTACATACTTGCAGCCGGTCACAATGCATCATAAGTATCCGCCAAGCTTTTAAAATAGAAAATGAGGTGGGAATTGAGCAGAACAATGCCGTATTGACTATTGTTGACCTTGCTGGAGCTGAAAGAGAGAGAAGAACAGGAAATCAGGTCTGATCTTTTCTGTTGACCTGATTGAACCTAGATGTGGTTAAATAGTTGTTGGAAGCTAATTGTAGTTTAGATGTCAGTGATCATGTTGGCTAGGTGACTTCCAGATATGCAATAGTTGCTTTCAGATGCATGCAAGATAAATAGGTCTCGTTGCAGTTTGCAGCCTCTATTGCTCATTCTATATGCATATGTATAATTGTCCCTCTACTTAAGGCTCTAACTTGGGAGGTTTGCTTATGTCCTCATTGTGCGTTGGTTTTATCTGCCTGCAAGGAGCAAGATTGCTTGAAAGTAATTTCATTAACAACACATCCATGGTTTTTGGTTTGTGTTTGAGGGTATGTAATTATGAGTTCCACTACTTTGCTGCATAATTATTTCTCTTAACATATATATGCTATTTCTGATTGCATATTTTTAATTTTTTTTTGTCTTCAGTCATTGCTGGAACACCAGAAGAATCCAAAGAAGCCATTGGAGAAGCACTTTCAGAACTCATTGGTGATGCTTTATTTTAAGTTTTTTCATGTGTTGTTGGATGAGATAGGATTCTCTTTTACTTTTCTCTTTCCCTTGCAAATTGAAGTAGCATATTGTTGTTATAATTAAAATGAGTTCATTGACACTACAATGGGAGTATTATTTTCTAGAGACATGTGAAATCTGAGGTTTATATACATTAACTTTTTGTTTTCTGTACAGCTAACTAGTTATCTACGTGATTAACTAGAAGGCAAGAAGCGGATGGCATTGGTACGTCAGGCTTCAAGTCTCATCTGTAGTTTGCTCAATGGTATCATTTTTGTCCAAAGGAAAATAATGTATTTCTTTCTCTGGTATATTCAGCAGTTTTCTTGTCTCCTGTAGATTTTAACTGTTAAATCTGGGGAGGAAGACTATCATGATACATCTTTTCTACTAAGACAGGCTTCTCCTTACATGAATATCAAGTAGTTCCAGATCTTCCTTTTTTCCTTCATCCTACTTATTGTTTTGGATTTTTGCATGTGTATTACATCTTGCATCCTTTCGTTTATGCAGGTTCAATAATGTTGAAGAATCATCCAACCTCTAAGAGGACCATTCAAGCTTTGCCTAGGTTGGGGCAGCAGAAAAGGTTGAAGGTTAGTAATTTTCGAGTATTACTATTTTACAATGCTTCCAAATGCTTGTATGTTGTAGATGCACTTTGACTCATGAATCCCTCAGCTATCATCTATGTTTAGAACATCTACTGGCGTTCCTGCAATTAGACTAGCCTTTGCATATTTAGTTCTGGTAGTTTACATTGCATCTCTATGAATGCTGATTCATTATATTGAAGCAAATTTAGACTTTTTTTCCCAGAATTTTTGCATGCATTTGAACATATTCTTGACTTTTCAAAGTTCCAGTGAACACACGCGTGCAATGACAATCATATTGATTGAGCTGCTTGGTTTGTTTGTCCACTAATTGTTATTGTACATATGCATGCAATGATAACTTATATTTTCAATTTCTTTTGGTGCTATTGTAGATTTCCTCCATCTTAATCCAATGTAAAAGGAGTATCTCTTTCTTCACCTAGAAAAAAATTTATCCTACCATCCTTATGCAACTCCGAGCAGCTGAAAATTTTCATTGTCTTCATTTGGCTACTATTCTGGAATTCACATGTATGGAAAATTATGCGAAGCAGGTTTTCTGTGAGACAGTCAACCTGTTCACACTTGACCATGATTCTAATGCATTCATATCATGCAATGCAATCCTATTTCAGAATTTGACACTGGTATCTAAAGAGGTCATTAATAGACATCACATCATGTCTGTGCTGTCATATGTCTCCTTTTATTCACATATATTGCTTGCCTTGGTATTTTTTCTTGTTATTGATATTGATTTCATTTTTGCATTCAGATTGGTGAAGAAAAGAATACTGAAGATGGAGGCAGAATTTCCAAGGAAGGTCATCCCCATTTTCCATTTCAGTTATTTATAAGTATGCTTAGATCTGCCATTAATACAAATGAACATGGGGACAAACAGGGTTGAAAACTCAGAAACACAAAATCTAACGGTGATTTATGTACTTATATGTATATGCAAATGTACTATGTGCCATTATATAGGTTAATCTTTCATTTGCCCTTCTGCTGCTATTGATGTGCCATAATTATCTGGCTATGTGTAAGCAGAGACTAGTTTGGGTCACACCAACAATGTTCCGCCCTGGAATATCTCAGTTCAATCTGAAAACGCTACAAAAGTGAAAGTCGATGTGTTTGCACCAGCCAAAAGTAATTTGGTTGACAAGGAAAGAAATGATTTGATTATGAAAAATTTTGCCAAAGCTTTGTGGAATGTGTTGAAGCAATACAAGAAAAAGCTGGAGGTAATGATCATTTGTCTTTTGGTTAGGACCTCTTATCATGATATTATATTTTGATATGGATGAAGCATTTTAGATCTGGTCTCTGGTGTTTTGTGTGTTAAGCATGACAAGATTTACATAAATAGGTTGCTGAAAGTGAAGCATGCGATCTACGACAAAAATTGAAAAATGAAATGCTGCGATGTCTTGAACTTGACAGAGAGTTGAAGTATTCAAAGATTCAATGTTCCTGCAGTAAAGAGGTTTCTGCAAAGCCTGCTGAAGATGATATTATTGGTTGGGTAGGAAGCTCAACTGAGGCTAGAATTTCATCCCCTGGCATCAAGAATTTGAATCAACAGATTTACCAGGTGCAGATTTCGTAAATCCTGCTCTAGATGCCACCAAAGCTCTTTGTTATCGGTAGCATATGTATACTGATATGCCTTTTGATTTAATGTGTGGTGCAGAAAGATGGAAGCATGCATGAAATAAGTGCCAGTGCTGAAGAGTCTCATGGCTCATATTGTGTTGGGATCATGGATTCTAATCATGTTGCAGACAGAACAGGTTAGAGATGTGAAGGTTGCTTTTGCATTATCCTTGTACAGGTGCTATGCTGTGATGGATATTATTGGGTTGGGAGTGGAATATATTCATTTGGACACTATTGAGAAAAGTGTGCCAATATGACCTTTCCATTGGTTTAACAACTTGGTCAAAATCACACATGTTTTGTGACTGGAAGAACTAGTGTGATTCCTCTGAAATAAGTGGTAAACTTCCCAAGAATTTTGGTCTCTATCCACCTGGTTATTTGGTGTCATGTAAGCCAACATACGTCTGTCATGATAGATATAGAGTCAATCTTTTCACTGACATTATACAAACCAGAGATATCTAGTTTTACCATGTAATGATTGCAATACTTGAAGCCCACAGAAGAACTCCGTAGTCTATATTGCAAGTTCTTTCAATTTTGGGGCAAGTCTACTGAGCTCTTATGCACAAATTATAGGACCATATTTTTCAGTACCTTTTGCAATCATTGATATTGCTTTGTTTCTTACATATTATTTTGATTTCCCCACGCCCTTTTTATCACAGGTCTGAAAACTCCAGACTTGATTGATTGCTCTTCTGAATCACTTTCTTTGGCAAGAGATGATGGTGAGTGTTGCTCACAGTTGGAGAGGAACTGGCTTCAGAAAGAAGAGTGCAAGGTCAGTCTCTCTCCAATGTCATTGTAATTATGTCTTGGAATTGTGCTCCCTATTGGCCAGATGGCCTGAACCTATGATGCTATGCAAAAGTATGGTTTTTGTTCGTCAAGTACTTATTGAATTAGAATCATTTCTATTATTTGACACTCATGTCTGCCAAATATCGTATAAGTGACATCCAACTGTTTTGGTGCACCCAAATGATAAGAAATTGGTGGTTGTTTCATCGCTGCCATCAAATGCAGGACAAATTTAGTACTTTTATTCGGGGATTTGGGATTAGCACCTTTTCCTCTGTTGTTCTTGGGATTATACCTTGAAATTCAATCCATTATTGTAGGCATTAAGTTATTTGTGGGAAAAGCTTTGGTTAATGACTTTTTTATGTTTATTGTATTGGTTTCTCTCTCTCTCTCTCTCTCTCTCTTTTCCTCCTCCTCTCTCTCTGTTTGTTATGGAAAAAATAATATACTCTCAAAGCCTGTCTCCCCGAAAAGCTAATCATTGTTTATATTGGTCAAACCTTACAATAAGAATGGAAACCGAATGGATGACAATCCCAAAAAGAATAGAAAGAAAATGAGCTAAATCTATCGTAAAACTACCAAATATCCCAGCATCATCATAAATTAAATCCAAGGTTTAGTTTTGTTACTCAATTTTGTAGTATAATGTCAAAGTCGGTCACAGTTCGTTCTTTATTTGGTAGACAAAGCGGGTGACAGAATAGATTAGTAGACTTATCATGGCACAGGAGTCCTAGGCATTCTAATATATTGAAGCTTCATTTGTTGGCTTTGCTAATAGACAATTCTGCCATAGCCAGTGCCTAATTTGTTTATGTACTTTTAATGTGCTTGTGAAATACTTGCATATGTATTTTCCAAATTTGGTGAAGACTTTTAAAAATGTACCATCTAGCAAATGACAAGGCAAGATGTATGTTTTCTGAGCTGACCTCAGATTCTCTCTTCCCACCCAATTCACTCGCCAGTGCATTTGTTTGGGCTGTTTTTAGAAATTGAAGAGATTAAATTCTCTTGTCCAGATGGGGGGACCCCTATCCCTGTTGCCTACATACTTCCCGACTTATTTCCTCTCTGCTGTTATTGAGGCAGTATTCAGAAATCGAAGAGATTGAATTACATGGTTCAGATAGGGACCTCCTTACCCCTGTCACCTGCTGTATATATCTAAAAACTTGTATTTGTTCAGCAACTCTTTCATGCTTGACAATAAAGTCCAGAAATTCAAACCTCAAACCCTTGAAATTTAATTCAATGCACCAGTCTATGACTTTATCAACTTCCACCCAGTAAATTTTGCAGTATGTCAAAATGCAGCTTTGCACGTATCCATTTTAAGCTATCAATTCAGTCATTAACAATTTACAAGTACAAAAAATTGCTTCTTGTCATATTAGAATGGTTTTATCATAATATGGATGAAAATACAGTTTCTCATTTAAGTTGTGCAGGGATGCGATCAGGCTCTTCCTTTGCACCCAAAGGTATTTGTCTGCACAAAAGTTGAAGAACAACTTGATGGGTCTGCCAAGATAATTGATCCCCCTTCAATTGGGTCTTGTGCAAGTAGTGGTAATAACTCTGATAACACCAAGGATCTGGTTAGAAGTTCCATTAAAATTAGAGCTTCGTCCCTCGGTGTTGAAAGTTTAGAGCAGCAAATTGATCAGGTGTGGATTGTCATCTACTTTCATATTTATTATTGTACGATGCCTTTGCTTTTTCATCTAACATGTTAAAAATTGATATGCCTGTAATTTAGAGTGTTGATCAAAATGGCGAAACCTCTGTTGAGTTCAGTGGCAATGTGAGGGAATTAAATCATTCAGTCAAGGATTTGAAACTTGAAGCACTTGACACAGGTAAGATACCCAAAAGCTTGCCATTGCATGTTATAATCATTTGAACACTTTCAGAAGATAGACAAATCACATGGCTAATGGAGATATAAAATATTCCAGAAAGGTCCAACAGAAGTGGAGCCCACCATATTTCAGTAACATGATATGAAGACACCCGGAAATGGCAACTGCTGTTAAGACTTTCTAAATGAAACTAATATGTGTGTCCATTATATTATACGTATATTAATCATACGTTTACTGAATCTTCTAGCAAGTGAGATCTGAGTCTTTCGGGTTATTCAGCATCCTTTGCATCAAAGCAACCATTATATGCCTTGTAGTCATAGGAATATCTAAGATTGTCTAGATGGCTGATCTGGGTGCCATGCAAGCCCTTTTTTTGTAGTTAATCTCATCAAGTGTGTCTTTCTATGCAGCTAATTGCCTTTTTGTTTTGCTTGAGACAGATCACAGGTGTTCAGATCACCTTGACAGTTCTTCCGGGTTAAATTTTGTGCCAACATGTAGTAGTAGGAGAAGGTGTTCTTTACTGGAGAGTGGCGGGCCTCAAATTGAGGAGAGCAAGGTCAATCTTTTGATATGTTTTGTATTTTGTTTAGGAATCGTGCTTATAAGGTGATCTCCTTGAGTATCTATGATGCTGCCTAAATGCTTTACTGCTATTGATCATGTGCATGAAAACTAGACCATAATTGCTTCAAGATCTTTTATATAGGCAGCCTGAGTAACTTGACATGTATGTCTGCAGAATTTCATTTAGGCTAGGTTATCTGCACCCAAATAATATAATAATGTTGGATGTTTCATCCTGTGTGCACACTAGAGCCGGGCACGGTTGTTCGACTAATTATGGTTTACATTGTGAAGCAGTTTAGAAAGTTCTAGTGGCAGCTTTTGTAGCATAATTGTTCCACATAATAGACGTTGTTGCTGTTACTCATGAGCTTTTCATACTGATTCCATCTAAACTTGTTTAATCACGTCCCCACAAAAGAATGCACTCTTAGTATTCATGGAAATGCATGTAGTTGAACTTATCTTATAAAATTTATTTAAAAAGCCAATACATGAAATTGTGAGCAGTTAGTTAATTTAGCTGGTTATATTCCAGTTAATAATCTCTCTAATTGAAGAATTATGTTCTCATCTATTGTGAATATTTCCACTTTTATTGTGTTCACGAAATCATCATGCAGAACTCAACCTGTCATATATTAATCAACCTTATGCCTTTGGCCTCGTATTCCTTTTAAAAGTGAAACCCATCTCCGTAAATAAGGGCTACTATGGGGTGTTTCTTGGTTTGGCTTGATTTGTTATCAGAATGTGCAGACTCTTACATGTTTGAATTTCGCAATCTGTTCCGATTTAAGCACCTCTTGGTTGTGGAAGTTTAGCAATAAGAATTTCTGCACTGAAACTGTAATGCCAGAACTAACTCCTCTTGTCCTTATTCTTTTTATTACAGAAATGTCCAGAGCAACTTTTGACGCTTAAGGAAGAGGAACCTGTTGAAGGATGTAACAATATCAGATTAACAAAACCTGAATCACAAATCAGCTCTAACACTACATCATTGGGCCTGCAGAAACTGAAGAGGTGCCTTTTGGTATTTTATGTTTTATCAAATAATTTGTTGGTATTTTCCATGTTTCCCAAATCATTTATAATTCACGCTACAGCTTTTTCAATATAATGATACGCTAACTCCAGTCTGATGTGTTATAAACAGGAGACTGCTGCCTGCTTCATCGATTTTATTGAAGGATTTTTCTACTTTGGATCTTGATGATGAAAGTGAGAAACCAAAGGTGAAGTTTGTTGTTTCTGCTGTTGTCTCTTTGGATACCATTTTTGAAATTACTACAAATCTGGACATAAATCAAGTCTCAGTCTTGCCATTGGCCATCATGTACTCCAACTGTTATGTAGCAAAATACCAATCTTAGGGCGCCAGATGGGCTACAAAATTAAGAGATTGTATTCTCATGTGACATCTCAGCTTCGGTTTCAGATTTCCTGAATTCTCATATCTGGGTTTTTCTAAATATAATTGGTATTGCAACTTCCTGCCAATCTGAAAGATCAATGTATTGACCGCTTTGCAGGGAAGAAGAGGTGAGAAGAAATTGGCCGCAGATGAAAGAAAAAGAACTCAGGGGAGCTTGGCTCTCCTGAGATTGCTTAAGACCAACCTCCATGTATAGTATTGTACTAGTTGCACAATTTCGGACAGGCAAGGCTAATTTTTTGGGTGAGCCTTTGAAGATAAGTATGTAATTAGTCTTATCGTTTGCATACAAGAAACTTGGTTGAAGCAGTCAGCATTTTTTGATATCCATGAAAATGTTTATAGGATGTATGCCTTTATTATAGTCTATATATATACACTTTGTTCATATTCTGGGCCCCAAACAATGTTGGACATCCTTGTTCACCGCCAAATTCTCAATGGATGGGAGGCACTAGATGGAACCTAAATTTGTAGTTACGAGGGCTTGCAGATTGATTATTTCGTGAATTTCTCCTATCAATTTTTCATGATTTTAATGACTTTTCTACTGAGCTTTACAACTTTTGGACTTAATTTTGACATCCGAAATTTTAAAATCAGGTGTTTTTGGCATTTTGATCAGCCAAAAAAAAAAAAAAATTCCTATGACATTTTCCAATTTAGGTCACTTTCTATGATGGAATTTTCAGTCTTATGCGAAACTTTGAAATGATTTTTTCCATTTTATTCACAGCTTTGAAATGGTATTTTTGTTGCTTGTTCGTAATTGCAATATATAAATTGACTTTTTTTTTTGGGTGACATGCAGTGGCTTGCCCTCCTCGTGAACCCTCGAAGTGCTCCAAGGTTTTTCAGGTCATTAACAGTCTGTTGCTCAGTCCAGTCTCAACAAAATCGAACTACAATGAAAGCCCAAAATACCGCCAAACCCTGACATGCGAAGAGCTCAATTTGGACCTTTAGTGCCTTAGAAGAGGCACATGGATAAGAATAAAAAGGGGAAGCACTAATAAATAAAGGTGTAGTCATTCAGAGCGGGTTTCTTTTAGCGTTATTTATTTATTTTTTATGTTGATCAATCGGTATTTAATTTATTTAATTAATTTAATTTAAATACTGTAGATCTAATTTAGAGATAAATTCTTCAAAATATCTATTTTTTTTGTAAATTTGAATTTGATAGCTTAATTAAGAAAATATAATATCCTTTTATTAGATTCACAGGAGTGGTAATGCAGAGTGGGCTTCTTTTAGCATCATCGATAATTAGTGAAGATCTACCATACAATGGTACAGATACTGTCCATTTAAAGCCTCGGTTTCGTTGCACAGAAGTTTGTTGTCCTTGCGCGCAAAAGAAATGCTCCGCATGTTACTCGGGAAAAAACGCGGCACCCCAATGTTAATAATAATAATATTTTATCACTTGTCGCAAAATGATAACCACTTGCATTGTAGCTCAGGTGGTACATTCTTCCTCTTCTGTTATAATAGACTCGAGTTTCGAATCTCACTGAATGTAAAAAAAAAACAAATTCTATTTTATTGCTCCTATGATATTCACGCCTATTGTAGTCTATTTTTTTTATTAATATTCAAGATTTTTTTGATTAATTCAATTCAAAAATTATGTGACTCATTTTAGAGATTAATTCTCTTAAATATTTTTTATATTTTCATAATTTAAATTTGAGACCTCTAATTAAAGGGATAGAGTGTTTAATCACTCAATTCAAAATAATTTGATCTATTGTAGTCTTTCTCTCGATGACGCAAACAAATTGCTCAAGTTGTGTGATCGTTTATTTCTCGTTGAGTAGTTGCATGTGAGATTAGCTAATTTCACCAAATTTACCGATGACATTCACAATATATTGACTTATGCTCTTATCAGATTAATAATGTTATTGACCGAATTGATGCTGACTCTTTATCTTTGAATGGACATCATTTTAGGACCTTCATTGATTGCATTTATCTTTTGAACACGTTGCACCCCGATGGGCTCTATTTTGGGCCACGAAAGTCCAACTGCAAGCCCAGCAGGAGGCAACAGGCCGAACACGTGGAAGGCACGTGGGTTTGGACTGGGACAAGGAGACAGTGACAAGGGATGAGCTTCTCTCCTTTTCAACCAAGACCATGCACCCAGGTCTCTCTCCCTCTCTTTTTAGGAAAAATAATAATAATAAATCCAAAATCATTTTTAAAATGTCCCCGCAGCAACTGAACAAAACATCCACAAGCTTTCCCGGATTGACAGTTTCGGAGTCTTTATGGTTCAACTGCTGCCCGTTTTAATATCGCCCTTGACTCATGATCCAAAAAAAAAAAAAGCAGCCAATGATTCGACGTGCGCAACCCCACCTTCGCTTCGTGTGTGGCCTCTTTATCTTTTCTAGCCTCAACCATGAACATAGTCCATCCATACATACCATAGCTGTTGTGACTAAAATAGAAATGCAAATGACATACCATACTTCCATTTTCTCTATCTTTTGACTTGGATCAACTGCCATTTCTGCTTTTATTATTTTATATGCCTCAATTCACATAATATTAAATTATTTTTTATGAGTAGAATACATTTATGATACTTTATTATTTAAATTCTCGTATACAGATTTTTTACGTTGCACTATTATTTAGATTTGAATTATTTACATTGAATAAGTGAAATATGCTATAATTTAGCTTAGTATGTATTTTAAAATTTTATAAATTTTACCATATTTTTGTTTTATGGAAATAAATTTGAAAAATTTTTGACTTTAGAAAAAATTTCCTTTGATATAATGCTAGAGGTTCAAAAACAATGGATCCAACGAAACAAGTAATTTTATTTTGCCCTTCTTTTTTTACATTTACATTTTGTTGATTTTATTTGTAACACTTTTTTATCATATGGTAATAACAACGACCACCTAACTTTTATCCACTAAATGGGTCTGTGATATGAATTTTTTTATAACATTATATTTTATTTTTTATTACATACTCATTGTTTTTCTTATACGATAAAAAAGAATCATATTTTTATTATCTCAATAAATGAGATCAGTAATTTGGTTATTTTTATTCATTATACTTTATTTTGTATCATATCTTTATTTATATTTAAATAATTTACATTATATTTTATTATTATTATAAAAAAATTTTGCACGTCTTTTTTTTCAACTAAGATAAATATTTGTCATGATTTTGCATAGTCTAATCATAATCATAATCATGTATGTAATTGTCCATACCATGGACGTTAAGAAAAAATCTAAACTAATCTTTGCACTACTTATGGAATTTTATTATATGTTTTTTTTATTTATTATTGGAAATGGGTAAATATTAACTTTAAAAATTTTACAAATGGAAATTTTATCTGACGGAATGACCCTCTAAGCATCAACAGTTGATCCTCGAATCTTTTCCTCTTGTTTTTGTTATTTTGTATGTAAAAATAAGAAATATTTTTATTTTCCAGGTCACCCTGGACCTTTTCAGTTTTTCCTTTTTGTCAAACACAAAAATGAGATTGAATTGACCATTACTTGGGATGATTTTGACATTTAGAACCATTCTGTCACCGGACTTGCCGGTAGCTCGTATACCAGTCTGGCTACGCCGGGTCCCGTCACGGGACTCGCACGTGCCTTCAACTCGACTCAACACCAATACGCATCATCATTCATCAGAACTTAGAACGGACCAGAAAATTGTGAACAAAGAGGAAAGAACCAAATAAAAATAAATAAAATTTAAAGGGAAAAAAAAAGAAAGAAGAAGAAAACGGCGAGAAGAAGCGTTTGCTGTTTCTATCTCTCTTTTCTCTGGTTCGAAAAGACTTCATAGGCGACAAAACGAGGGTTTTAGGTCTTCTTCTTCTAGATAGAGGGAGAAAGAACGAAGAAAGCGAAACTCTAGAGAGAGAGAGAGAGAGAGCGAGAGCGAGAGAAGTGGAGGTTTTGGTTTTGAAGAATTTAGGGTTTTCCTATACTTCGATGAAGGTAAGTGAAGCTCAAGCCAATTCTCATTTCAATTCCTCGAACATTTCATTTGTGCTATCTTTCTTGCATTTTTTGAACTAAACGTGTTCGTTTCTCTTCTATTTGTCAATTCTTGATAAGAATTGGGAAGAATTGAACACGTTTATGTCTTTGATGCTTGAATTGATTCCAGAACTCTCGTTACTAGGAATCACCCAGGGTTTTCTTTGGGGGTTGCTTGTTTTTGGTCCTTAGTTGAATTTTAGGGTGATATCGTCTTCGAATGTCGTTGTATTGTTATAGATCCTTCTTTTGTTCCGGAGACCGATAGTTTTGCTAAGTTTTGCCTTGTTTTTTTGGTAGCTTTTTGATTCTTGAATTCTTTTGGTTTTGTTAGGGTTTGGGGTTTATGGTGATAATTTTTTTTATCTGTAGCTTTTGCTGTCTCAGGGTTAGCCCTTTTTTTGCGGCAGCAATTGTAGCCCGATATTCCGTAGCCCTTATTATTTGAACATATCCACAAGAATTTGAAGTCTCAGGTAGATGTGAGCTTTTGCGTACACTTAGGTTTTGTTGTGTTATTTGTAATGGTTGAATTCTGATTCTTGTTGGCTCTTTTATCCATCGATTTGATTTATTTTAGGTCATTTATCCATCTCTGGAATTATATATGTCTGTTTAGAATAACCCTGGGCAGATCTGGATGAGTATTAAAAAATTTGTGTTGAAAGTTGTGTTCTTATGTCAATGGATTAAGATATTCTGCACTACATATACATGGAAGTATAACAGTTGGGATACAAAGTTGAATGCGAAAGTGGAATGTAATTACTCCATGTAATAACCTTTTCCTTGATAGTTTCTTCCTTAAGCTAGAGGCTTCTGAAAAAGAGTCTTCCACTTTGGTTAAGTGTCATCTTATATTCAAAATTTTGTGGGACTTTATTGTGTGAAGGAGTTTCCTATCCATGAGATCAAATCTATTTGCTAGAACAAGTGTTTGTTAAATGCCAGTTGTATGGTGCTTAATCGGACCAGGTTGATTGGTAATGACCAGAAATTTAGAGGCACCATTTTTCTTACAAGGCAATTTTAAGGTCCTTGATGTTTGATAGTTTGATTTCTGTTAAATAAAAATCTTATTGTTGTTATGTGAATTTGTACAATGTCCAGTCATGTATATTTGGTTAATTGATAGAGAGAACGATGCAATATCTCTGGCAAAGAAAAAAGCAATGTAGTGGAGTAAATATCTGCTGGAGGGGGAGGGGGACATTAAAAGCCTGGGACTTTATTATAGTAATGAAAATCATTTGGTTAATGGAACTTTCTAGTTGTTGATCTTCCTGCATGAATTCTAATATGTTATGCTTCTAGAAAAGCCTGTCAGAGTGTTAAAATTTTATGTGTGATCACGATCGACCTCTTTATGAGTTCTCAGAGTTGCCATTTCTCACTGTGAGATAAGTAAATATCTGCTGGATGTGCAGATAGCAGTACCCATATAAACAATTTTCTGATGCATAATCTATTTCTGGTTGTGTTGGCCTTTCTAGAACTATCTTGGATTATGCTGAGTCTTGCTAGTCCAAATTAATTTCCAAAACCTTGATAGGGAATTTCTGCAGGGGAGGGATGGTTTTCACTATGTTTTCGTTCTAATCAAGAAGGGTTTCTCATTATTTTTGCAATTCTGGTTTCGCTCGCTATTGACCAGTTTCCATATTGTTGCCATGTGTCTTCTAGGGCATCAATCTAAACCACTTCACTAACTGTCCTCCATCTATATGCGACTGTATTCAACCCCATCCTTTCATCTCTTGCCAATTGTTTTGGTAGTGGTGGTGTTTTGCATATTGGTGAGCATCTTGTTCCCCATCATTCAACTCTTGCATGATGGATTTCTAATTTAGATGTATCCTTAAGAAACTTGAATTCTGGTAATGTGATGCAAGAGCCTCATGACACGTTGAAAAGTACATAATAAAATATCCATATTCATTGATTGTTGCAACAATGTAATTTCTTTTGCCAACCCCTACATTTTTTGCATGGTTTTTGAAGTGAATCTCATGCCAAATGGACCCAATGTGCCCCCTCCTTAAACCTTGCCTCTTCAATCAGATGATGCCAATTTTTTTTGACCTGAGAACACAAATGACTAAACATTACGATTGGTAGTCATCCTGAAAAGGTTAGATTACAGATGCAGTGTGGTGAAGACTTGAGCTAAAAGAAATTATACAAAAGTTTACTGTTACTAATCAGTTTTTACTTATGGAACTGGCACAACATTCAAATTGCTTATGCTAATGCCTTTCTAATTTTTTTGTTTTGCCATGTGTGATTTGTAAAATTGCATATATTTTGATTATCATGGTTATTTTTTATTTTTGTTTGGTTGTATTAATCTCGTAAGTTTTCTCTCCATTTGTGGGTTAATGTTTTATGTGAAACAATTCTTGCCCTCTAAGAAGCTACTTGTGGGAATTATTTGGTTCCCAGCTGGTTTCTTGGTCTTAGTACAAATAATGTAGCCTGTAAAGTCATTTTACATTATTTTACTGTGTTGTTCAGGCCTTCCATATTTTTTTCTTAAACAGAAAGTACTAGTGGCTTCTGCCTCAAGTTTTGCTGTGGTTTCAAAATTTGATCATTTGTGGTATTTGTTCGCAAACAAGTTCCACATGATCACCGTTGTTGGCTTTTATAGGCATGCCATTGTTTTTTTTCTTGTAGTAAGTTTGCTTTTAAGTATGTTTCTGATAGATATGGTATTCCTACGCTCTTTTTGTTATTAGTGCAACTTCATTTGGCCAGTAGCTGTTTCCGTTTGGCTGGTCATGTTCATTGAAATGAATGGTAAACATGGAAGTATGATAGGCATGTTTCATCTTCTGTTTTCAGATTATCTGATTCATTGTTAGAAGCATATGTTGCTTGTTTATACTAGATATGTCCTTTGCTTTGAATCTATGGTTGTTTTGGAAGCTAAATTGAGATAAGAGAGACATGATGGAAAGGGATTGTAGAGGGTGGGATAGCCAGCTGTGCTGTAGCTGGCTGGCTGCACAGGACAAACTTTACCTACCTTTTTGCCTACTTATTATCTTATGTGCTTCTGCATTATGTCTTCTTTCTCACTGTTGTGCAAGTTACTAGATACAACAATAACAACAATTTGAGCTTTAATCTCATTTTTTGGGGTTGGCCATTTGAGAGACAAATATTGAGAAGATAAAATAATAATAATAATAAAAATATAAGGGTGTTGATTTAATTTGTACGGATTCTCTTACGCCACTCATTCCTATCTAAGACCATCTTCTCAACTAAATCCTTAACTATCATGTCTTTATAGATAATTTGCATCCAAGTTTTTAACGGTTTATCTCTATTTTTTATTAAATCTTTTATATTTAAATTCTCAGTCCTCCTAACCGGTGCATTTTTAGATCTTTGTTGCACATGTCCAAACCATCTCAGTTGGTATTCTCGCATCGTATTCACAATTGAATTAACTCCCAACTTATTATATATCTTTTCGTTTTTAATTCTATCTTTTCTAGTTTTGTCATATATCCATCTAAATATTCTCATTTCAATTATAGTCATTTTATATTCTTGTTGATGTTTAATAGCTCAACTTTTAGTACCATGCAATAATGCAAGTTTTACTACGGTTATATAAAACTTTCTCTTCAAATGCAATGGTATCGTGCGATCGCAAAGAACTCCAGATACCCTTCTCCATTTCATCTAACCTGTTTGAATCTTATAATTCACATCCTCATCTATATTGCCATTGTTCTGAACGATGGAACTAAGATATCTAAAGCGTTCACTTTTTAGTATGCCTTTTCCTTCTAATTTAATTGTTTCTTCATCATCCTGATGATTGCCACTAAATCTACATCTCATATATTCAGTTTTTAACCTATTCAATCTAAATCTTCTGGATTCCAGTGTGACCCTTCATAACTCTAATTTAACACTAATACCAATTGAAAAGTATTGCTTGTGATGAGAGATAGAGGATCAGTGGAATACTATTCGGTTGCTTGGAGTTTGATTTGTAGCTTTTTACCAGTTGAAAATATTATGAATCTCTAGTGTGACACTAATAGTCATGTGTATTTAGGTGATTTGGCTGTGGGGAAGACTCTCAGTGCATGAACACGTAGATTCATGACCAGAGTTAGCTATGGGTGCTCTCTGGTGTCAGGTTTGAAAGGACATTGATGATGTGTGGTATTGGGTGTGCATTAAGGTGGGGATAGTAATGGTATTTTGGAATGTGGATTTAGTTCCATGTGGGAGATTGAGATGAGGATAGTTTCTTTTTCCCTTGGGCTGAATAGATGAAGAGTAGGTTAGATCGTTTGAACTACACAATGTTTGAGAGCTACTATAAGAGGGAGACAAATGGAAGGGGCAGAGAAAGGGTGGGGGTATTCCGATTTGTCCATTCCTTCATTTGGGAAGGAGAGAAATGGAGTGGAAAGAAAAGGTCAACTTAATCTTCGTTTGGAAGAGGGAAAAATTGGAGATGATTAGGGTATTTGATTAATCAATTTGTCCTTTGTTATTTGATTAAGACATCATCAGTGAGATAAGAATGTCCTTTCGTACTTTCTCATCTTTTTCTGCCCATTGGGGGGGGGATTAATTTAGATTGCCTCTCCTACACTTCTCTCCATTTTCCTTCCTCCCATACTTTTGGCTCTTACCCTTTCAAAAAAGAAACTGGCTTTCCTTTATACTTCTACTTCTATCTCCCCATTTTCCTTTCTTCCTTTACATTTTCCTTCCTTAAAGGTTGTTGATGCAAATTCTGTGAGAATGTCTAAGGAGATGAGGAGATAAATTGATCCAATTTTGTTATACGGGGCCATGTAATGTCAAATCTTATTATGAAGTATTTAGTCTAGTGGTTAATATTTTTTGTTTAAGGAGTGTATTGGATAATTGAGCATCATAGATGTTGCATTTTATGGTTTTTCATTTTTTGGATGGGGAACTTAAATCATCAAGCAGGACTTCTAAGGAGGAGATCGCTGCTTGTTTAGAGATAATGTTTGTGCATGGGTAGATAAAACTCAAATAGGCTGTGCTAATTGTTCTTGTCTACCACTTGATTTGAGAACTTTAATGTTGAATTAGGTAGGTGAAAAGGAGTGGATGAAATTTGAGCAGCCAGTTATGATGCAATTCTGTTGTGTTTATTTTGGTTTCTGTGATATGAAAAGACCAGCAGCATATTTCATGGAGTTGGTTGTTCATGAGCAAACTAACCCAACCTTTGTCAGAGGATGGTATCTTTTCCTTTGCCATTTCTCCTTTCACTAGTTTTGTTTAATTCACTTGGTGCTAAAGGCATCTCTCTAGAAACATGGTTCCGGTGTAGGGAATGTGTAGATAACCTTATCTTCCTTATATTAAGAAGAGGATGCTTTTAGGAATTGAACCTGAGAGCTCAAGTAAAGGTGCAAGGAACTTTACCATAAGGTCACAGGAAGGGGTACTTCTCTCTCTAGTTTCGAACGCCTTCTAAATAATCCTTGTAGTTATAGTTTAATTGAAAAATTTTTTGGATTCTTTGTCAAGATTTCTGCTGAATTTATTGAAAACTCACCTAGGTAGACTGAGCCCAACTGTGCAAGATTTGGCTAAAAATCTTGAAGAAACTAAGAATGCTTTCATATTTTTATCTACTATATTGCTTTTTTTTTTAATATGCCACCATCTGTCTCTCTCCACCCGAACTCTTCTGGTTGCGACTCGGGTTCATTGCTTGCAACCTGAGGTTGGGTTGGGGCTTGGCATCCATGCATTCAATCTGCGAGAGTTGCAGCCCTTACTGATGGTTTTTTCATCACAGTCTGCAGTTGTATAGAATCTATCAGTTCAAGCCTAGGCAGTGGATATTGCCAGCATCATCTTCTTTTGAGTTCAACTGATTATCATATCTGTTTGAAAAGCAAGAAGGAATTATTTTATTGCAAGGCTTCTGGTTCTGCAATGGGACCACAAGATGTGTTGGTTTATGCTCCTAGCAAAGCATAGAAAGAGACAAAAAATAGAAATTGTTCTGTGTTTCTAAATGATTGATGGACACACATTAGAACCAAATCATTGTTGCTTCCTAGTGAATGTCCTGCCATAAGTACTGCAGCCGTATCTTGATGATATTGATACTTTGTGGAAACTGATCAGTGATGATTATGATTGAGATAGCGAGAAGTTTCTTCTTTCCTTTAAAGGTGCTTCTTCAGGGCTGTCATTTTGAAGTGTTTTGGTATTGATAGGCTTGTTTTGCTATTTTTGTTGTAGCAAATTAACTTCTGTGCACCCAATTTTGCAGCCACTGCCTACAGCCGTTGACATAACTAATTCATGCCAATCTATTGCCGCAATGTTCTCAAAGCATTGCCAAATACTCATTAAAGTTCTTATTGCATAACTTCAATTTAAATTCCAAAATTGCAAATCTAACCCTTCTTTACCATGGAATGTAGGATTTGTAAAACTTTTTGGGGGAGTTCACTTAAGCTTTCCTACAATGAGAGAGAAGCTGGTACCATGCCATGGGGGACCTGTCTTATGTCTGAAAGTGATTGTTGTGTAAAGCACTATGACGCTTGAAGACTTCTTTACTCTTACTGAGATGAAAGATGGGCTTACTGCACCTGCCCGAGTTGAGGAGCTGCTCTGTGTAATGCAGAAGGAGAAGGATTGTGTTGCCAAGAATGTTAATGATGCAACCAGGCAATGGTCAACAGTGGCAAGCACTCTAGCAGCCACTGATAATAAAGACTGTCTAGACCTCTTTATTCAACTAGATGGACTCTGGTTTATTAATCAGTGGCTGAAGGATGCTCAGAATTTTAGTAATGATACAACCGATAACTTTGTTGAAGAGTCAATAACAGCGCTTCTACGGGCAGTTGAAAAGCTGCAAATAGACAGTGAGAAGTCAGTTTCTTCTGGAATCTGGAACACTGTTAAGAATCTTATTGCGCACAATAGCTCGAAGATTCATGACATAGCAAGAGCTTTGTTTGATGGTTGGAAGCATGGGGAGAACAGGGAAGAGGGTGGTAAGAATGCTGAGAAAGTTGGGACATCGTCTGAAGATGTGATTCCTGTTGATATGCATCATGCTTGTGATGGTGGGTCAACAAAAGCTGTTGATGATTCTGTTTCTAATGACAATCCTGATGAGCAAGATAAGGGGGGAGAATCTGCTAAAGATAAGGTCTTAGAGTTGAGCATTGGTGATAAATCAAAAGGCATTGCAGATGTACAGGTCCAAGCATCTAATGAAATAAGTAGTTCTAACAAAGAATTGGGTTGTCTAGATGTAAAAGATGGACTTGTGGAGTCTCTGGTCCCACTTTCCATGCCAAATCCCGTTCAAGGAAACCCTTCAAAGAAGGAAGGGTCCACAACATGTCCAGAAGAAGGTACAACATCCATGGAGAATCATGGCTTCCCGGAACGAAAAGACATTAATATGGGGGGAAAGTCTGATGTTACTGATAATGCAAAGCAGATACATCAGGTTAAAGGCTCCCCAGAAAAGCTGGGGCCAATAGAAAGTTCTGCATCTAGTACATTGGATCCCAGAGGTGCAAGTTCTAATAGTGATGCCAGTAATGCTGAGGAGTCAGTAGTGGAGCCTTTGCTACAAAAGAAAATTGTGGGAAAAGAGGGCGAATCTCATGTAAAATCTGCCTCTCGGGGTGACATAAGGGGACCTGTATCCATCCCAAAGAGTGGAAGAGATGATGTTAAGGTTTTAAATCATTGCAATAGTACTCCAATTCCCAAGTCTACTAGCCAGGGTAGCGAGTTTCTTTCTCCTCTTCTTCCAGATCCATCTAGAATTGATTGTGCATCTGGAAAACCACAGAATCCTGAAACTTCTTTTTCCCGGATGGAAGTCATTGGAGTTGGCAACAGAGTGACAGAGCGTGCCTGGGACAGAGGTGAGGACTTGCCAAATGGTTCTGATTTTTCAAAGCAGTCTGGGGTTAGAACTGATGCAATGGACACTAGACGGTCTGGTATGGAACTTGAATATGGCATAGTTGATGCTCTAGAAGTTGCACGGCAGGTTGCTAAAGAAGTTGAAAGAGAATGCAGCTCTTCCTCAGAAAAAAATTCAGAAGCAGGGATCAAACGCCCAGATAGTCCCGACTCTGTAAGTCGTGACCAAGTCCAACCCGCTGATTGTCCACCTAATGAGGTGCCAATGGGACAAAGTTCTTCAGCCGAAGAATCAACGGATGAGGAGCAGCAGTTATCTAAATCGGAAAACCTGGGCATGGAAGTGGACAATTGCATGCAAGAAATTGAATCCTCTCAAGTGACTGAAGCGGCTCAAGACCCGGAGCTCAACACAGAAAAAAGCATGTGCATCATTGACTTGAATCAGGAATTGTGCTCTGACGATATGGACCAACAAGTGAATTCAACATCAGCTCTCATTTCGGTGGTTTCTGCTTCAAGAGCACCTGCAGTTTCTGGATCCCCTGGCCCCCTTCAGTTTGAGGGGACTCTTGGCTGGAAAGGGTCTGCAGCAACTAGTGCTTTTCGCCCTGCATCTCCTCGCAAGATTCCTGAAGCGGAGAGGATTCTCTCTGCTGGGGTGACTACCAGTGGCACAAGGCAGAGGCAGAACTTCCTTGACATTGATCTGAATGTCACAGAAGGAGAAGGTGAGAAACCTACTGTTGTGATGACTGAGAAACCAGTCATCACGTCTGGCTTCCCTTCTGGAGAATCTTCTGTTGAAATGTGTTCACAAAGATCTGAGAGGCTGAAGTTGGATTTGAACCGCATTGATGATGATGTTGAAGTTCTTCCTTTGGATCAGAGGGTGGATGGCCGGTTATTTCTGTCTCGAAATGGTCATCAGAGTCCATCCCCCACTTCCTCATCTTCACTGCAGCCTTCATTGAGGAACATTGATTTGAATGACAAGCCATCTATAATGAATGATTCTTCAGAGCAAGGGCCCTTCCTTGGTAAGTCATCCTCTCATACTGCAGTCACTTTTGGCGGGCCTAAAGTAAATGAGCCCGAGATATCCATTATGGGCACCCGCTTCAAAGTCAGCAAGCACGATTTTGTCCCTCAAAATTCATCATTACCCAACGGCAGGTTGCCAGAGCATGCAATGGATGTCAACATGGCCAGATCTGGAGCAATTTATGGGGTAGGACCAACAGTGTCATACCCCCACTCTTCTGTTTTAGGGTTCAGCGGGCTTACATCAGGAACCAACATGCCATTCTCCTCAGCCATGTATGGACCTGGTGCAGTCCCTTTCATGGTGGATTCTAGGGTAGCTCCAGTTTTGCCTCAATTTCTGGCTTCTGCACCAGCCGTTTTGCCACCTTACTCACAACCCCCGTTCATAATGACCGGGGCACCTAATTTGAATGGTGCTGGGCCATCATGGCCTAATCTTGATCTGAATTCTGGATTTATCATTGAGGGAGTAAATCGTGACCCGGGGTCCATGCGGCAGTTCTTGTCGCCTGGTCAGGGCAGGTTAATGGAGGAGTCATCCAGGTCGTCACAGCCCTCTTCAAGTTCTGGAAGTGGTAGTAAAAGGAAAGAGCCAGATGGTGGATGGGAGCACTATCAATTTAACCACAAACATAATCAACCTCCGTGGAAATAAAGTCGGTGGTGCTCTTCTTCCTCACTCGCGATCATTTAGGAAATTAACAGAATATATTGATGGATGCATGGCTGAGCTGACCACGATTGTGACGGCTATGCAAGCCCATTGGCTTAAGTTGGAGGGAATCGGTAGATTGAATAAAGCTGGGGAGCAATGGATGTATCATGATTCATGAGATTAATTTAAGCGGGGATAAAATGTTTTTAGGTTTTTTTTTTATTTTTTTCTTATTTGGTGTATTCCCTTATTTTCTGTTTCTTTCGCTTCCATAGAAGGCGCTTGCAACCACACAAAGCTTTAGTACATTCAGCTGTAACCTTTTCTATCATATATATAACAGGAATCTGAAGGAATGACTGTTTCTTTTTCTTCGTCGGGTTTTGCTCTTTCCGAGCTTTGTATTTGTAGAAAAATGAAAAGTGGGGTGGCTTTTATATTCTGGAAATAGAATTCCCTTATTTTTTGGTCCTGTTAATTTAGGACCGTAATCAAGTGAAGTCATATTTTATATATATATATATTTAACCAACTAATAATCAGCCATGTTTCAATTAATCTAATCCAAGCGTTGGGTTCAATTTAAGAAAAGTTTTTTCAATATAATCTTTTTTATTTTTAAATTTGATTAAAAAATTAAGAACTCTTATTAGGAAGCCAGCCGACTGACCGATTAATGAAACTTATAGTTATTGCCTTCTCCACTTCTGGATCGTAGCGGAAGATCCGGACGGATAGAGGCATTGCCCGATATAGGCTTGGCCGAAACATACTGATGCAGCCCCATAACGATATTCGGCCCAAATCTTGGAGCACAGAACTAGTCCATATAAAGACGACAGGCCTGGCTTGATCATTGACCTCCGTCATGAACCCGTATCAGCTCAAATACAAAAAGGGCGACAGGCTTAGACCAATCATGGGCCTCATACCCGCCTGAGTACGCAACACGGCAAGCTCGGTGAAACCTGCTGAGTCCTCTGCCCATCCAAATAGGTACTTGTAGGCACCCGATTAAACCCACACCTGGATTTCGCGCCTGTTGGGGCTAACAACTCAACCGAGAGTGTGTGCGCGCGTGCAGACAACCGCAGGCACGCAGGCCTCTCTGACCGGCTTGGATTAGAGCCCATCAAGTCAATTGAAGCAAGAATAAAATGTTTGAAACACGATCAGATAGGAGATAAAGAAGATTATCATATTTAAGTAAAAGATTAGAGAAGAATTCCAAGAAAAGAGCTGATACTCGAAATGGTAGGAAATGATGCAGTGAATTCTAGTGCATTGCAACAGAGAACTGTTGAGTATTTTCAAAATGGAAAGAAAAGAAGGAACAAACAATCACACCAGGAGGGGATCCTCAACATAAACATACAGCACATCAAGCAAAAAAAATTTATCTCGTAGGTGACTCTTTAAATAAAGCCATCATCTTGCGACCATGATTGCATTAATGTGACCTCTAAACATTACAATAACATCAACCTAGGCCTTCATCTCAAAATTTGGGATCAACTATATGAGAAACAAATAATGAAATCAAAAAAAAAAAAAAAGATTTAGTTTATGCGGATTCTCCTACGCCACTCATTTCTATCTAAAACCATCTCCTCAACTAATTCCATTGCTATCATATCTTTACGAATACATTACATCCAAGTTTTTAATGGTCTATCTCTACGTTTTATTAAATCTCATATATTTAAATTATCTACCTTCTAACGAATGCATCTTTAAGCCTTCGTTGCACATGTCCAAACCATCTCATACGGTATTCCTGCATGTTATCCATAATTGAACTGACTCCCAATTTATTACGTACCTTGTCGTTTCTAATTCTATCATTTCTAGTTTTGCCACACATCCATCTAAACATTTTCATTTCAGCTTCTATAGCCATTTTTTACTTTTGTTGTTGTTTAATGGCACAACATTCAGTGTCATATTACTGCGATCCTATAAAATTTTTCCTTTAAATGTAATGGCATCGTTCGATCACAGAACACTCCGGATACCTTTCTCCATTTCATCCAATCCGCTGAAATTCTATTACTGACATCCTCATCTATATTGCCATCATTTTGGATGATAGAATCAAGATATCTAAATCGTTCGCTCTTTGAAACTTCTTTTCCTTCTAATCTAATTATTTTTTCATTATCCTGATGGTTGTCACTAAACTTACATCTCATATACTCAGTTTTAACTCTACTCAATCTAAATCCTTTAGATTCTAACGTGTCCCTCCAACCAAAACTATATCATCTGCAAAGAGCATATACCATGGAATTTTATCTTGAATATTTTTTGTTATTTCATTTATTACTATTGTAAATAATAAGGGACTCAACGTCGAACCTTGATGGAGCCCAATGTTAATAAGAAAGCTATCACTCAGCCCCCCGCAAGTTCTTACATTGGTCACAACTCCTTCATACATATCCCTAATAAGGTTAATGTATTTCAAAGAGATTCCTTTCTTCATGAGCGCCCACTACAACACGTCTCTGGAGACCTTATCATATGCTTTCTCAAGGTCAATGAATACCATATGTAGATCTATTTTTTGCGCTCTAAATGTCTCTATCAGCTATCTTAACAAGTGAATAGCTTTAGTGGTGGATCGTCCTGACATAAATTCAAATTGATTCTGACATACTTATCTCTCGTCTCAATTTATGATCTATCACTCTCTTCATAACTTTATCGTATGATTCATGAGTTTAATTCATCTATAATTTGAACAATCTTGTATGTCTCATTTATTCTTATATAGCGGGATAATTGTGCTCTCTCCATGGGTAGGGTATTTTATTTGTTTGCCAAATTTTGTTAAAAAGAGTCGTTAACATTGTTACTCCGAATTTTCCTAAACATTTTCACACCTCGATAGGAATGCCATTAGATCCTATGGCTTTGTTATTTCCCATTCTCTTTATGGTTTCCTTTATCTCATGAGGACGAATCTTACGTTTAAAATCTCTATTAATCTATTATCTAAATATATCTACATTTTTTATATTTACTGTACTCTCAACATTAAATAAGTTATTAAAATATTCTCTCAACTTCTTTCTTATATTCTCATTTTTTACAAGTATACTATTTGTTTTACTTTTAATACATCTAATCTCATTTAGATCTTGTCCCTTCCTCTCCTTTAGTTTGGCAAGTCTATAGATCTTTCTCTCCCCGTCTTGAGTCTCTAGTCTGTTATACAATTTATTATACACTTTACTCTTTGATTCATGTAGTCTTTTTTACTTCTTTTTGTCTTTTTGTATTTTTCATAGGTTTTGCTACTACTATTATTTTTAAGATTCCTATAACACTTTTGATTTAGATCTCGATTTTTATTTTTTCGTTCCACCACCATGACTCTTTGGCTCTTGGAGTCCTGCCCTTGGATACTCCAAAAATCTCTCTACCGATACTCTTAATATTATTAAACATATCATTCAACATTGTTTCTGAATTATCATTAACAGACCAATTTGTTACTCTAATTACTTTCTCCATAAAAATCGTCACATTTTTCCCTTTTAGATTCCACCACTTAATTTTTAGCTCCATATATGGTTGACATTACTTTTATCGTCTAGGCACTCGTACGTCTAAAACTAAGAGTCTGTGCTGAGTCGTTACACTCTCCCCCGGTATGACCTTACAATCTTTACAAATCGTTCGATCACCTCTTCTAGTGAGAAAAAAAATTATTTGACTAACATCTGCCACACTCCTATAAATAACTATGTATTACTCTTTTTTCTTAAAAAACGTGTTTACTAGTGCCAAATCGAACGCTACTGCAAACTCTAGAATTGTATTTCCTGCCTCATTTCTACTGTCGAAACCAAAGTTTCCAAGCACGGTTTCAAAACCCTCATTTTTCTCTCCCACATGTCTATTTAGATCTCCTCCAATAAATAATTTCTCGCTACTTGGTATGGTTTGTATAAATTCCTCTAGATCATCCCAAAATTGTTTTTTACTAATTGCATCTACACCTATTTGAGACGCGTACACACTAACTATATTAATTACGTTTACTCCATTTACTAACTTGACAAGTATTATTCTATCTCCCTTCCTTTTTATCTTTACTACATCTCCTAGTAGGTTTTTATGTACAATTATTCCTATCCCATTTTTAGTTCTATCTCTACCTATGTACCAAAACTTATGACCGTAAGACTCTATTACTCTAGTCTTCTCTCCCACCCATTTGGTTTCTTGAAGACACATGATCGTAATTTTTCTTCTATTCATTACTTCACCCATTTCTCATAACTTTCTAGTTAAAGATCCTATGTTCTAAGTGGCTACGCGAATCCTATATTTATGGACTATTTTATTTGTCCGCACCCTAACATCCTTTGGTAACTTGTCACTACACCCGGGATTCGATGTAGTGCGTCGCTGAGGAGGAAACGCACCATATATTTTTCTATAATTGTCTCCCATTTTAGTTTGACAAAAGATTTTTACACTAACTGTCAGCCTACAGCAACCCTACTCTTTCATCCGGGTTTGGAACCGACCGTGACAGAGTTCTTCAAATAATAATTAGATAGAACGACAAAATAAATTACTAATAATATTAATATTAACAAATAAATAATAAGTAACTAATAATGATAATAATGAACAAGTAACCAAAGATTGCACCTACTAATGCACATAAAATAGAGAAAAATGACAAGTAATAACAAATAAAATAAATAAATAATAATGAACATGAAACAAGAGAAAACAATATAAAGCGATAAAATAATAATAATAATAATAATAATAATAATAATAATAATAATAATAACTACTATCTCTATAGACACAGAAATGACGATAATTAACAAAGAATGAGTTGAGAATAAATATTGAATAAAGAATAGTGACCGATACTCATAAATAGAATAAGTAAATAATAATGGTAGCATATTAAATAATGATAGTAATAATATTAGCAATAATATTAATCATAATAATTTTTATACTAACAATATCTAAGGTGATAACGTGAATAATACTATTAATAATAGTGATAACCCTAATGATGAAATGTTAATAATGATATCAATAATGCTAACAATAAAAATAGCATTGAGAATACTAAAACATCTAGTAATAATAATAGTAGTAATAATCCTAATTACAATAATGCTAACAATGCAACAATACAACAATGCTAATAATAAGCAAACCAAAATCGCAATAATGCTACAACAACTAATCATCAGTAAAAAATAGTAACAATAGTGATAATAATAATAATAGTATTATAATTTGTATAATTACAACAGTAAGAAAAGTCGTAATATCAATGTTAGGAATGTGACTAATAATAAGCAAGGAGAGAGAGAGAGAGAGGGACATCAATAGGGGTGTTAAAGGTGACCGAGAGCATGGGAGGTGAGGACAATCGACAGTCGAGCGAGTGGAGGACAGTGACGGGAGTCTACTGTCACGACCACGAGGACTGCAGTTGGATACCTCTAGTCACGACCGCGAGGAATGTTATGGAGGAGCAGGGAGTTAGGTCTGGGTTTACGGCCGCAAGGAGATCTGATGTTGTAGTCAATCCCTACAGAAATCTGCAGCCAAATCTTAGTCTATTGAGAGAGCTGTGTGTGGCCGACGGAGGAGATTTGAGGTAGATCCAGTTTTGTGCTATTTTGGAGGGGGGCCGCGATCTAAGGTTTTGGTTGGGTTGGTCAGGGTATAGATCTAGCTCTGCGGCTTCTTCCGGTGTTAGATCTGGGTGAGGGGTTAATTAGGGAAATGTTTGGATCGTGGGAGTTAGGTAGAGGAAAGGGAAGGGCAAGTGAGACACTAGATCTGGGTGCAGAGATGGGGAGTCGTGGGTCAAGTGGGTGAGAGAGAGGGAGGTAGGTGTGATCGATCGAAGGAACAGAGTGAGTGAGAGAGAGTGAGCAATCAAAGTGATCGATTGAAGAGGGGGAAAGGAGCGATCGATCGATCAAACAGAAGGGATCGAGCGAGATAGATGGATCAATCAAAGAGTGGGAAAGAGAGGAGGAGAGAGAGGGAGAGGAGTACTTACCTGGTCGAGCAACGTGAGTGAGCTGCTCGATCGATCTATCAAAAACGAAGAAACTACAGCTATAAAGTGCTTCCATACCTTTACAATGGACTACATCTATCATTAACTTTAGCATCCAATCGACAACTTTATATTGTGTTATCAGGGAGAGGGATCAAATGCAGTGCATATCTTTGACATATCTGAAACCTTCTTATACCTCACACAGACAATTGCAGATTCAAAATCAACATTTTTACTTCAGTTGTTGGATGCATTTCTTTACACTATCAAGTGTTCAAAAAATTTTCAAAAAATGGCTTATTGAGTTAGAATCCATGCAACCAAAGCAAGTTTTTGACTCATCTTCCACATGCCCCATAAAACATCAAACTAAACTACAATGCCGATGGGCAGTAGGTAGAAATAAAGTGGCTTCAACAAGGTCTTACTTTATCAGATACCCTCTTAGCATTGATGATCTCTCATTCTTCTCATGTTTACCTTCACCTATTCTAAGTTCATAACAAATTCCACCCATACACGCCAGACTACTAAATTTTGCGAATGACAAACACTATAAACATGTCATTATAAATGGCCTTCAAAACATTCCCTTCCTTCTCTACCTCCCATGTCATTTACAACTATAACAAAATCTGCACAACTTTGCAAGACTTCAGGCAAACGAAAACAACATAAGATAGTAATGAACAAATGAGAGAAATCCCCATAAAATCTCCCTGGAGCAGCTCCATTTCACTACAAAGAGACACCTCAACATCCACCAAGCATTGACAGATTCCAAATACTCCTTTCAAGGAATAGATTGTAGCGGCACATAGACACATATGTGCAACTTTCACAACAAGATGAATGAATTGAATGTAGTTCAAATCTAGTTTAGTCCTAAAGTACCCCTTGAAGACAAAGAAAAGCTATGCATGCATGATAGATCAACTAGAAAACAAACTCAAATATAGATAAACATTATTAACAATGAAGAAAAGAAATTAAAAAAAAAAAAAAATTCTCATTTTCCTTCTACAAAGATTTCCACTTCACTTGCAATAGGCATGTTTGATTTTACATTTCAAGTTTCTTGAGCGAGAAAATTTTTCACTTAGAAACCCATTTCAGCTTTCTATGTTCCCAGTACATTATTCACCATAAGTTCTAGGTTTACTTCCACCTTATGGTTGAATCTGTAAATTAATGATATCGGCATCCAGAAAACGCATGGCAATTTTATTAATCAACAATAGTGGAAACCAGGGGCAAATGGTAAAGAAGAAAGTAACAATAAATATTGCAGCCAAATCTTTCTTTCCAGCTTGATGTAGCCTTCCGAACTATTTCATAAATTAATTTTTAACATCCTATCAACAAACAAAGTTTTCTGTAAAGGACCCAATCCACATATTCAATATATCTGAAGGCAAATTCAAATTAAGGCTATTACTTATAGTACGCATGCTTTATGCTATTTAAATGTCCAATGGTAAGTACAATCCATGCAGCAACGCCAAGCCTCTTGCAGTTAACCTCAATCTTCAATGCTAAAAATGCCTTAAACTAAGTATTGGATAGACGTATTTCTTGTGTGACTTAAAAGAAGAATTGAAAGGACCCAATTAATCATATATCCTCCTAGCAATAAAAATCTTCAATTCTTTTCAAATTTACTTTACTTTTCTATGTTTATTACAAGTTCGGTCGACAAATGCTACTAAATTTTGCTAAAGAACGTACAAAACTAAAACATTATGTCACTCTGGCCTCTACATGACCTTAACATTCATTTTTCTTCTCCCCGACCAGGTCATGCACAAGTAATTTATAACTTGCATATCATTGTAAGACCAATAAAAAGAGAGAACATTAGACAATGATTAACAAATTAGAAATTGACAAACACCCATCTAACTCTTACTACGGCAGCTACATTCGCAGCCAATAAACACATAAAATCTAAAACACTGCAATTCCTACACCCCCAGCCCCCAAAAAATAATTAAAAAAAAAATAAAAAAAAAACAGGCGTGGAAACCAACTTAGTATTATAATCTAGTTTAGTCGTAAATTACCTCCCAAAACAAAAGAAAGGCTATGCGAATGCATTCAACACTAGGGCAACAAGAACAAACTCAAATGGGGAAGACCATTATTTACATTGAAGAAGAAACTGGAAAGCAAAAGCATGTTCATTATAATCCACAAATTATCACTGCATGATCATGAAAACGTAAACGAAACCTTGAAAGAGAAAAGGTAAAAATTACAGACAAACCAAGTCATCCAGAGTCGGAAATGCTCCCGCCAGAACCGGAAGCTCCTCCGCCAGCATTTGCAGCCTCCAATCTCTTAGTTTTCTCCTCTTCATAATCTGGATCATCGGTCGGTAACTCGAACCTACAAACAGGGCAAGAATTTCTGGAACCTAACCAAGGCACAATGCATTCCTCATGATAACCATGACCGCAGGGCAATTTCTTTGCAATCTCACCAACAGGGACAACATCTTTGCAGATTGCACAGGCCAAAACCTCTTCCTCTGAGGCGATTTTTAGGGTTTCTAACCCTAAAATCGCCGACTTTGATGCCGGTGGAGCCCCTCTTCTTCCTCCTCCGTCGCTCTCCGCCAAATTCTGCAACAAAGCTTCGTATCCAGCGGCATCGACGTAGTCTTCGGGATTCCCGATGTAACCGTCTGAGTCAGGCATTTCGACGCGCAATTCGATGGAATTGTCCTCCAATCCCATCAGAATCTCCGCCCAATCGAGAATCCGATTGCGTCCGCTCGTCGTTCGCGACGCAAAATCTCGGATCCGGAAACGGAGAACATCACGACGCCTTCTGCGAATTTCCTCTTCTCGTTCCCCTCTCTCCCGATTCTCACTCTCCTCGTCTTCCTCATCAGATCGATCCTCGTCGTTGTTCTCAAGCTCGTTATCATTTCCATCATCATCTTCGTTGTCATTATCCTCGTCGTTGTCCCAACCACCGAGCTCGATTCGGAGGAAATCGTCATCAGGTTCACGATCTCGAGGCGGCGGTGGGGGCGCGTCTTCGTCACGCGCGGCTTGAGCTATCATCCTAAGGACTTGAAGAAACTGAGAACCGAAGGATGGTTCGTCGGTTCGGTCAGGGAACAAGGACGGAGAGTTTGTGGCGGCGGTGGGGATGAGCTCGGGAGGGACTGCTTCGACGAAACCGCTCTTGCAGTCGTTACAGACGATCTCGGGTCGATCGGCTAGGGTTTCAACGGAGACCCGTTTGTCACAGCGGTAACACCAGTACTGTAACGGATCGGATTCGGGTACGGACTGTGTTTCTGATTCGGTTTGAGATGGGGTCTCCGCCATGGTTTGGTCCCTGAAACCTTCAGACACCGCACGCACGAGGTGTGGGTGGGGAGAGAGAGAGAGAGAGAGTTTTGGGATTAGATTCGGGATAAAAATAAGAGATTCTACGCCGATGTCTCAAAAAGTGATTTTAATCCCGACGTGTGCGCTGCGTTAGAGCCGTCAGATAAAATCCGGAATTTTGTTGATAGCGACTTTTGAGAATGATCGAACGGCTGAGAGGTGGTTTTCCCTTGGATTTTGCCACTGTTCACTTGGATTTTTGAGAATTGGATGGACGACGTCGTTTTGTTTAGACTTCTTGCCTCCATTAAGCGAGAGCTAGAACTAGAATGCCCTGCCCATCTACATCTACCACACAACCGTATGCTAAGCCTGGCCCATGGTTTACTTTAGCCTGTGGTTGAAAGCCGCCCTTGACCCAGCTTGATCAGGGAAACAGAACACCCTCTGTCCTTGAAAACACCATCTAGCATATTACCATTTAGATCTTAAGTTTACTTCCTCACAGTCACAATATAATTAAATAATTAAATATTTTCTCGTGTTTAAAAATCGATATTTTCCTCCCAAAAAAACCTTTCTTCTTCTATCAATGTAAATTATGATCTTTTATGGCTAGAAATTCTGGATATTGTTGGATTGGTTAAACTTGTTTGGAAGCAGACTATATTTAGAGATTAGTTTGCCAAAATGATTAAATCCAATAGCATAACCGCGAGGATGCAACACAAGTAGGATTCAATCCTATCCCAGAAGTCAAACTCTTCCCCATCCCCGACTCACCTGCCTTGAAGCTGAAAACCTTCTACAGAGGAGGCTACTCGAGCAATAGAAAAGGTTTTAAGCGGGATGGAATGTGATTGGTCATGGATGGTGAAAATACTTTGTTTATTTCCCACATGTGTAGAAATGGTAAATGAGTTGATCAATGATCAAAGTGAAGATTAAACCGTAAAGTCCGGTGGGTATAATAATTGAATAATAAATCTTTTTAATTAAAATTTTAAATTTGAATTTTATAATTAAAAAAATAGATATTAAAAAAGTCAATCATTATTATATCTCATAGTATTCAGATCGAATTAATTAGATAATTTAAATATGATAATTTAAAAAAAATTAATTTTTTTGGTGAAGCTGGGTTGGAGGATATCATATGGGGAATTTTCGTTATGGTGTGAGGTTCAATACTATTGTATGGGGAATTTATTGAGTTGCCCTCGCTCTTCTATTTGTTTGCCATTGTGGAGAGAATTTTGAGGACTCGGGATTTACTCAGAAGTTACGCAAGGTGGAGAGTGGGAAGCGGGAGAAGTATTCGTTTTTTATAGGACAATTGTGTGGGCTCACTCCCATTAGCTCAGAGGATCCATAGAGATATTTTCCCAGATGTAACCAGTTTGTATGTTGATCAGTTTATTACCCTGAGCAGAGTTTGTGATTTACCCAGACTTGCGAAAATTCTCTCAACAGCCATTATCGAGAAGATTAGGGCAATACCTATCCCGTGGGATACAAATTCGGGTGATCATATATATTGAATTGCGAACCATTGGGGATATAATTTGTCAAATCATCTTACCTGGCTTTGTATGGGCCGGACGTCAATATGAACACATCAGGAAATTGGAAGTGGATTTAGCGGTTGAAGTGCCAGGAGAGGGTCAAATTTATGGTTTGGCTTTTGGTGCACGGGAATTTAATGACTAATGACACTCAATTTTGTCGAAGAATTGCAATGGACCCCAATGCCTTCTTTTCCATGAGTGGCCTGAAACCTTGACCCACCTTTATAGAGAATGTGTGATCACTCGGTAGGTATGGTTCATGACTATTCATTCTCCCTACTTAGCTAATTTGGTATTCTTCAGAAGATCGGTGAAGGATTGGGTAACATGGAATTGTTTATCTCATGTGGTGCAAAAAGATCTACCCTGGACTAGTGGTTTTTTTTATACACTCTTTGGTCGATTTGGAAGGAGAGGCATCGTGTAGTTTTTGAGGAAGATTCCTTCTCCATGGATCATGTTGTCACTATGCCCAATTGTTATCCTCAGGATGGATGGAGAGCATTCAGGAGGATGTCTTCTCATCTTCCGTGGAAGGGGAAATGGATTAGATGAATTCCTCCCCTAATAGGGGTGATGAAATTGAATACAAACAGACCGATAAACATCACTTCTTGATTGACAGGGCTGGGGGGTCGTATTCAAGATGAGTATCGACTAAGGGTGTGAGGCTTCACCTATAAGCTAGGTGTAATTGATTCCTTCATGGCAGAATTATGGAGAGTTAAAGAAGATCTCTTGTTTATTCTACATGCAAATCTATCACGATAATCCTGGAGCTGGATTCGACAGATCAAGTGAAGGCGCTTACGGAGGATCTTAACCATTACCATCCTGCTTTTAACATCATCTGAGAATGTATACAGTTAATGTGACTCGTGAGAGTTCATTTTGATTAGTTTGTCCCAAGGGAGGATAATGCTTGTGTGGGTATTTTAAATCGGCTTAGTCACTCGGTTACTCATGGATTTCATGAATTGTTGTCGCCCCCTAGAGGTGTATCCAGCCTTATTGTATGATATTCGAGGTCTATCTTTTTTTGGAGACTAGTGATCTCGTTCCATTTAACTTGAGGAGTTTATGAAAAAAAATATGATTATACGTTATTGAGTTAAAATATAAGTAATTGTGCTATGAGGATTTCTTGAGTCAATATCATATATATTTTATAAATATAAAATTTAAATCCAAACCTAATTAAGGCTGATTATATATGTGAGTAGGTGAGATATTTATCTCTCATATGATTGATTTTAAATTTTGAGATAGAAGGTTTAAATTATTGTTATTATTATATATATATATATATATATGCGAGTAGGCCAACCACACTTTCAGACATCTTGAGAGGTCCGCTTATCCTCCTACTAATTCACGGAGATAGGTTTCGAGGTTAAAAACTATAAATGGGTTAGATTTCTAGTGTGGCTAGCTTCTTATGGTACGCTTATGACTAATAGCACCCAATTCTAGCATCGGCAAACTTATGACCCCCTTTGTCCTCTTTGTCATGTGCTTCGAGGGATAGGTATCTATCTTTTTGGAGACTGTACCCTTACTCGCTAGGTTTGGACTCGGATTTTTTAAACTTCCCCCATTCTAAGCTGGTTTATGGAAGGCTACTGAAGGAGTGGTTGGTACACAACTGTCAGTCTCATGCTCTCCACATAGGATTTCTAAGATCTATTTTCTTTGTCTAGACGATATGACCCATTTGCAAAAGTTCGGTGTAAACATATATTTAAGGAGCTTGATTTTTCTCCGAAGAGTGTTGTGACTGTCGCTTCTAGTTATACTCAGAATGGATAGTTAGCGATTGCTAGTGGATCTTAGCCTTCTCCTCGCTCAGGCTCTTGGATTCAATAGTCTCTACCTCCTCCGAAATTTTATAAATTGAATACACATGGGTCCCCTAGTATCTATTCTCGTGTGGCTGGTGCTAAAGGTTTATTACGTGATAAGTCTGATTTATGGGTTTATGGCTTTACGGTGAATTTAGGCGTGATAGACTTCTTTATTGTGGAACTTGGTGCAGTTTGAGAGGGGTTCCTTTTTTTGCTTTGTACTAGGTTCATCCCGATGATACTTAAGACCGATTCCATCAAACTTGTGTCGGCCCTCTCATCCAAGGCAGATCCCTCACATATGAGTTTTCATATTTTCCGTGAATGTCACCAGCTTATTCACCGCACCCTGGTTCATGAGGGGTTTTTTGTTTCCCATGAGGATAATGCTTGTGTTTATATTCTTGCCAAATTAGGTCCATCGGTTCTCCTGATTTTCATGATTTTTATTCTTCTTCTTGTGAGGTGTATCGTTTCTTAATGCGTGATATTTGATGAATGTCCTCTTTTAAAGACTAGTTTCTCCCACTCCTATTTGTCACAAATATATACATATATATATATATATATATATATATATATATATATGTGTGTGTGTATGTATATGCGAGTATGTCCAAAATTTTCCAAAAATGCACTGTAATTATTTGACATTTCAATTAAGATAGAGAAATTTTGTCATAAGATTATTTATAACTTAATTTAAATATGTTATTAAAGTTAAAAGGGCTTAAATTGAATTATATTAAAGAAGAAGTGCGCTCATCTTATGGTAATATAGGAAGAAGTTGGTTCCTTATCGCATGGTAGCTCTCGAAAAGACCAAACCCTTCGTTACCTGTGTTAAAGCCACTTGCTTTTTTTTTTTTTAACGAAATCCGGTGAAATGCATAGCCCTGCCTAGGAAAATACACATTTTCATGTGAAATGCATAGCCCTGCCTAGGAATTCACTTCACCAATCTAACTCCTCCAAAATAATAATAATAATAATAATAATTATGAAAAAGGGAAAACAATATGGTAATGTTCAGATCAAAATTGAGCTTATTTTACATTCAAAAAACTGAGAGTCGCAAGTCCTCTTCCAACTTCGATACATATCACATGTGCAAAGTGACCATCATCCCAAAAGTTTGTGGTATTATTCCTTTAAGACTCATTCGGAATTTTAGTCTCCACCAAGGCTAAAAATGGGGCTTATGTTCCTGAGCTTGATTCGATTCTTGTGGGCATTTCTGTGGATGGTTTTGATCAGAGAGGATTGTGTTGGGGGAGTCTGAACCGGACCTGTGACGCCAGCGATTTAACGGCTACACCGTGCCTGCAAATCCCGCCTCGACAAATCTGGTCTACACGATCTCTTGACAACGCATACGTGGCCTTCCTAGACACGTCCCACGTCAGGGTCCCGATCAAGATTAATCCAACCAAGACTGTTGACAGAATGAGAACAAACCATACCGAGTAGCTCCGTCCAAACACCAGTGCGTAGGCTTTGATTGCTGGGATCATACCCAAATACAAAGTCGTCTAGTTTGAAATCACAGCATCAGAAATCGCCATCTCTCTCTCTCTCTCTCTGTTAAAGGAAACTGGTCTTTTCGAGTGAGTGAGACGAGAGATTTATGTGGTAAAGCAAGTGTGCGTGGTGAAAGCGTGATTAAGAGGGTAAGGCTATGGCTCGAGGTATCTTTAACGCCCCTTGGGAATGTCGGGGGGTGAAGGGAAAGAGTTGAAGTTACCAAATTAGATCCATCCATTCTCTCCTTTCTGTGGGCCTGTTTGGAGCTTCGCTTGAATTGGGCGTCGTTTTCCCCTTTTCTTTTTTTTTTTTTTTTCCTTTGATTCGATTTATCACTCTATATCTAAAATTATATCTCGATTAATCTAAATTTATCTGACTAAAATCCCTCATAGGAGATAAAGATCTCTTAACATAATCGATTTCATACCCAAGTCTTAAGTCGAATTCATGATCTTAATTAAGGGACACAGTAATCTATCAATTACACCAATCATTGATGTCATTTTCCTTTTTAATGTATTACTCTTGCTACATAAATTAAATAATTTAATTAAATGAATCAAGTACTATGTGAATTTATATTGGTCTATTTATTACTTTTTAATTATATAATTAATATATTTTAACTAATTAAAATGAATACTTAATCGACAATTCATTAGAGTTTGAAATACATAACGTAATTCCAAATTATAGTACGATTCATAATTTAAAGTTTATTTATTTATTTATTGTTAGTGCATCACTTTTCTACATTTCATGCCAAACAAGGCCCATGGGATTTGAGCTTATCTTCTACATAGGTAGCGTTTTAAGGAAGGGTTGACACATCAACCAACTATCCTGCACCCACTGATTCTGACAGCCCCATCGAATTCCGACTCGTTTAGCATCCTCCGCTTCTTTCGGTTTCCGTCACTGCCGTTTCCATCGCCCAAACAAAATAACGTTTGGGAATTTTCATGTTTCCTCCACTTTTGTTACTCTCAAGGATTTGAGACCGCACCAAATCTCTCCCTATTAATACTAACTTGGTGGTTCTTTAAATTTAAAAAAAAAAAGGAAAAACAACTTAAAAAATAAAAATAAAAAAAAAAAATATTTTAATTTTAAAAAAATTAAATAAAATTTATAAAAAAAATTTAAAAAATATAAGGGGGGGGAAAATTAAATATTTTTTAAAAAAAAAATAAATATATATTTTTAAAAAAAAAACCCCGGGGAGTGGCCCAGTGGCATGATTCCAGCTTATAATTATGATATTTTCAGATACTTGGTAATGCGCATTCGTTGATTTGGAAACGTAAGAAAAATGGCACTGACATTTGGTTGGTTTAATAAAAATGATATTATAATCTTATATTAAATATTTGTTTTTGATAATAATAAAAATAATATTAAAAGAGTTCTCTTCAAATAAAGATCTATAGTAAATTAATATAGATTAAGTAAAGTAAAAATTTAAATATTAGGTAATAAACTAAATCCAAAACAAAAAAAAAAACCGAAAAAATTGGTTCATAGCGGTGGTGACAGTTGGGAACATCGGATTTGGAGGTACCATGTTTAATGGACAGCGAGATGTTGGCTTAGGATTTTAATTTTCATATAGACCGTAGATATAACAGATAAAAGATATAAAAATTTTTAATCAGGCAATGAATTCAAAATTTTAAAAAAAAAATTATATTAAAAAATTATCTTTTAAAATAGGTTCAATAATTATTTAAATCAGATTAATCAAAATATAATTTTAAATATTAATTAATAAATATAAATTAAAATTTTAATTGACACAGAGTATAACTACTAATTTTCTCATTTGGTTGTGGGGTTTACACACGTTCATATGGTCGTAAAAAAAATAAAAATAAAAAATAAAAAATAAAAAATAAAAGAGAGAGAGAGAGAGGAAGTTGGGCAGGAGAGAGGTGCCAGGAGAAGGAAACTACAAAGAAATGTCCTTTAATGCACACGTCGATCCTCAATGCCGCATGCCAACTTTTCAACTATGCGATTTTTTGTTAATTTACAAAGAAAAATATGAAAGATATTATTTGATTTGAAATTTATTAATATGTGAATTGTTATTTATGATTTTTTTTTATTTTACTAATCGATATTCGAATTTAAGTTGATTAATTCGGTTTAAATATTATAAAATTTATTATAAAGTTGATTTTTTAAAATTTTATTTTTTTATTCTCAAAATTTAAAATATATAATTAAAAGAATATAATATTTCACACTAATGAAAGTTTGAAATGATTTATCATTTTTGTATCCATCTTAGTTATCCCTCTTTGATGGGCAAAAAAGAGAAGCCAAAACCGATGGACAAGGAAAGGGTCACATTACGAAAAGGAGACGACTCAGCCAAGATTTGACTATTGGTAATGATAAAAGCGACCTTAGGAGAACTCTATCCCGATTGAAACCCGATAGTAGTTTAATCGAAATTAGTCATAACAAAGTTCTGGATACTCGATGGTAAAATTAGTCCAAGAGACAAAAAAAATGTTAAATCCATTAATTAAGTGGAAATGGAAAGATGCCTTCTAAAATGAGATCTACAAGCATTTTAATCGAATTAGTCAGAACGCGGTTACGGATATCAATTAGTATAGTATAAAAAAAAAAAAAAAATCGATTGGGCCCTAAAACATGATAAGAGGTCCATGACCGAGGCCCATAAGTGCATTCTCCGCCTCGAAATCGAAATTCAAAAGCCTAAACGGTGAATCCAATCCATCTACCGAACTCCGCCCACCAAGTTGTTTCAATGCCACAAGCTTATGCTCTTGGACCATAAGGTGTTCAACTTTTTATGTATAAATTCACCCTCAGCCATGTTTTGAATTTGACATTATAAATATTCATGTTCACCTTGCAATTTCTATGACCCTGTCCCTTGTCTCAACCTTGTCTTACCTTTTCAGTTAAAAAAAGAAAAGATCATCGTTTTAAAAAATTTTAATCCAGTGATAAAGAAAGTTTTGCTGCATATTGGTGTCTTGAATTTTTTTGATATAAAAAATTCTGTTTGTTCAAATATGTAATTAAATTGGGAATATAGCAGAATATCAGTAGAATGATAATTTGGGAATATGTAAATTCTGCTTAGTTTATTTATCTAACTAAATAAATTAAGCACATATAGAATTTCTAGTTTCTATTTGAATTTAGTGTTCATGCTCATCTATACTAAAGTATTTATTTAGAAGTTAATTTGACTTGGTGGATTAATTAACACAATTGGACGTACTTTTAAGATTTATTTGCAAAATAAGGCTTCGTTGATGTAAATAGTAAATGAAAATTCGAATATTTTCTAGCTCCCTTAATAGCTTTTATGAAAATTCAAAATTTTTACTTGTTTACCATATGTAATAATTTTTTTCTTTATGATTTCAATATATATTATAACGAGTTTCTAAAAAATTAATTACTCAAAATTCTTGCTTTTGAGAAAAATTATGAACCTGAGTCGTGTTTTCTCCACTTTTGTTAAAAATAATAACAATAATAATAAAATATTATTGAAAATTAAGCACTTTGGACGTCCCCAAAGAAAATGCAGCTGAGTCAATAAGTTAAAGCAGGTATTTATTTAGCCGTTTTTGTCGGTGTTTTGAAATTCGAACCAGAATATAAATCGACCGTATTAGGGGATCGATAGGTCATTAGATTAAATCAATTAGACCAGACGAAAAATCTAAATGACGTCATAAATAAATTTTATTTATAATATATTAATAATATAAAAAATTTATATATCTAATCATAAATTTTTATAAAATTATATTTAAAATAATTAATAAAATAAATTAAGGTACGGTGCAAAAAAAGCATGATTTTGTATTTTCTCAACAAGAATGAAGGAAAAAAAAAGGAAAGACAACAATGAGACGTGGCCTTAGTGGTTGTGGTTCCTGAAGGCGGTTTGCTCTTGAGATCGAGCCCACAAGTGCAGTTTTTGATCTTTTAAGTAAAAAGGAAAAAATCCGGGTGATCGGTTCAGATCGGTTCCCTGTTCAATTCGGGTGTTGATCGATTTTCACACAAACCGATTTTATTAAATAACTCAGATCAATTATCGATCCGGTCTCCGATAAGGCCGGTCGATTTGGCCCGAATTTTAAAACACCGATTTTTGTTACTTCAAATAATTCAAAATAATAGCAGTGGGCCCAATTATATTCTACGGCAACGTGTATATTGTACCATGCGGCAATTCCTTTTCCTGAATTTCTGTTGGACATTATGACGTGGTTAAACTACCTCGTGATGACATGGCACTAGATGATTGGAAGATAATGTGGAGAACAGCTGTCGTGTTTCACACGCCATAAAGTCAAGGTTTCTAATTTTCTCAGGTCTTCCGGGTCGTCCAGAACATTTGGTTTCTCCACGTCAAGAAGGCGAGATGAAACCAATAACATTTCGCCACGTTGAATAACTCACATCTCGACCGTAAGATCGTCCACGCTGGCAAAAAGCAGCCAATCACAAAGAAATTAAACCGGGTGCTATATAAATAAGCTGGATAAGCGAAACGGGATTTCAGAGTCTCTTAATCTAACACAAGACTGATTGTGAATCCGAGTCACTCTCTCTCTACTCTCTCTGAGAACACGATGAGGAAGTGGACGATCCCTTCCGCGCTTCTTCTCTTGCTCCTTCTCTCTCTCCTTCCTGATCAAGGTTCCTCTCTCTCTATTTTTCTCTCTGTAAGCAATTTTAGTTGCATTGATGATTTTAGGGTTTTGGAGGTTCCGATAGGGATTTGGCTGATCCGATTTGTAGGATTACTTGCATCAGTTTGTTTTCTTTAATGGCCGTTGAGTTTGGTTATTGATCTTTGAGGCTTTCGGCTCGAAAATTTGTGGGTGCAGGTCGTAAATTACAAGCTAATGCCGAAGATTCGGAGGAGTTAGTAGATCCACCCAAGGTTGAGGAAAAGATTGGCGCCGTTCCTAATGGCTTGTCTACTGATTCAGACGTCGCCAAGCGGTTTGTCCTTTCTTCTTTCTTTATCCCTTACTCTCTCCTTCTCTCTCCCCTTCTTTCTAATTGTATAGAATGATCTGGGCCTAGGGAAGCGGAGTCGATTTCGAAGAGATCTCTGCGGAGTAACGCGGAGAAGTTTGAGTTCCAGGCTGAGGTTTCTAGGCTTATGGACATCATAGTTAACTCTCTTTACAGTAACAAGGACATTTTCTTGAGAGAGCTCATCTCCAATGCATCCGATGTAAGCATATGATTATTACATTTAGATTTGTAGCATTGCCTTTCTGTATAATTGAATTCAATTTCTAACCAAACCATGTACTGGGGTTCAGGCATTGGACAAGATTAGGTTCCTTGCCCTAACTGATAAAGAGATCCTGGGTGAAGGTGATACCGCGAAGCTCGAGATCCAGGTTAGCAATGACTCTAGTTTTAGTTAGTAGTAAAATATTAACAATGGACTTCCATGTATAACTTTCAGTAGAAGCGTATAGATGTGTAATTTAAACTTGATGTGTATACAATGCAGATTAAACTAGATAAGGAAAAGAAAATCCTTTCCATTCGCGACAGAGGTATAGGAATGACGAAGGAGGATCTTATTAAGAACTTGGGAACTATTGCTAAATCTGGAACTTCAGGTATGCCTCTGTATATGTCATATATATATTCCATTTATACTTGAAATTAAGTGCTTATCTGAACATAAATTTGTCTTTTGCAGCTTTTGTGGAGAAAATGCAGACAGGGGGAGATTTTAATCTCATTGGACAGTTTGGAGTTGGGTTCTACTCCGTATATCTTGTTGCTGACTATGTTGAAGTTATCAGCAAGCACAACGATGACAAACAGTAAGCCGCATTTTATATATATCTGAACTGAGGCCCATCATGATTTTCTAACTGGGAAATTTTGATTCTAATGTTCTCTTGCTTTAAGGTATGTGTGGGAGTCAAAGGCCGACGGGTCTTTTGCTATCTCAGAGGATGTATGGAATGAGCCATTGGGTCGTGGAACTGAGATCAGACTACATCTCAGAGATGAGGCTGGAGAGTACTTGGAGGAGAGCAAATTGAAGGTGTGTACATTCTGTACTTTATTGAATATCATTTAAGTTTCATCTTATATTCTTCTTCTTGGTTGCTTTTGCTTTCATTGGCTTGGGTTATAATTTACCTATTCTCGAATAGGGATGTAATATGCAGTTAATGGGAAGATGATCTTACCATCTCCTGAATTTTTTATCATTCTCAATGATTTAGATATAATTTCACAGATAGAGCTTTGTTCCATTATTTGTCCATTTTGTTATTGATCTTTCTTTTGTGGTTGGTTTAAACCAATGCTTTACTTCATGTTTCAGATCAGTTTTGTCTCTGTCTTATGTTCATTCTTGTTGAAATTTGACTCTAGCATGGACATTCAGTTGGACATGTTCCGTGTCTAGGCCTCCTAAGCTTCCAAAACCACCTCCCTTACTAAGCTTCATTTCATGAAAATTTTCTCAATTATTGTGCTGCTCAGGTCACCACATGGGTGGTAGTATTTGTTTTCATGATATGACATTATAGTTGCTCTAGTGTGGCAACACCAGTGGATTCAAATCATCAATATGTCTCTCTTGTGTGATAAACTGTTGCTATTCATCTCAATTGGGTGGCATACAAATGATTTGACACCCTAAATTGTGCCTATATATTTCATCCATGGATTTGAACTGCACTTCGCACTTTTTTTAGGTTTATATGCATGAGTGAGCAATTTATTTGAGAATCATGCCAATAAAATCTTCAAGTGATTTGGATTGAGCAATTTGTTTTGAATGCTTTTTATTTCAATACTTGTGATTTTTAATTATATTGTTATCAAACTGAAAGATGGCTGTCAATATCATCTTTCATTGAGTAGTGTTTTCATGGAGCTTATGCAGTTCCACTGGATTATTTCTATTTTTTTTTAATTTTTTTATTATTATTTTTTTTTCTGTTATGGTTTCTGATTTCTTATTGGTTTATCCTTGGTTGCAGGAATTGGTCAAGAAGTACTCCGAATTTATCAACTTCCCTATTTATCTCTGGGCAAGCAAAGAAGTTGATGTAGAGGTTCCTGCAGATGAAGATGAATCAAGTGATGAAGATGAGACATGTACGATTTGTTAATTAAATCTAAAGCAAAGAATTATGCCATAGGTGTTTGCTTTCTTCATTTCTTGGCAGTTTGGTTTGTATTTTGGAATTGAAATTGTTCTATCTCCATTTTACAACAGCTGAAAGCAGTTCGTCAGAGGAAGGAGAGGAAGATGCTGAGAAAGGGGAAGATGAAGCAGAGAAGAAACTGAAAAAAAAGACAGTGAAGGAAACAACATATGAGTGGGAGCTTCTGAATGACATGAAAGCCATTTGGTTAAGAAATCCAAAGGAGGTCACAGATGAAGAGTACACAAAATTCTACCATTCTCTAGCCAAGGTAAATAGTCCGACTTCAGTGGCTGTAGTTGTTGTTCCTATGTGTCCTTCAGAGACCCGTTGTCCTGCTTAGGACAAGCTTCTTCATCTGATACATAATTTGATTTGTCTAATAGGACTTTGGAGATGAGAATCCCTTGGCATGGTCTCATTTTACTGCTGAAGGTGATGTTGAGTTCAAGGCTATATTGTTTGTGCCTCCTAAAGCTCCTCATGACCTGTATGAGAGTTACTATAACACAAAGAAGTCCAACTTGAAGCTGTATGTTAGACGAGTCTTCATCTCTGATGAGTTTGATGAACTTCTTCCGAAGTATCTCAGCTTCTTGTTGGTAAGTATTCTTTGTTACAGTTCCTTCTGCTTTACTATAACCGTGGAATATTGTTCTTACGTGAAACTTGAGCAGGGTCTTGTGGATTCAGACACATTACCACTCAATGTCTCCCGAGAAATGCTCCAACAGCATAGCAGTTTGAAAACAATCAAGAAGAAACTAATCAGGAAGGCTCTAGATATGATCCGCAAGTTAGCAGAGGAGGATCCAGATGAGTCTAATGACAAAGATAAGAAAGGTATGGTATAAGCAGTTGGCATTGGTATAACCCATTGTTCGAATTTCATAGTTTTGTTTAATAAATCAAAATATTTAGTTCTGCAATTCTGTTTGATGGCTCGGTGGTTCAAGTAAGTCACTGACTAATTACTGCCTCAGCTAACCTAGTTTGTATTATATGCGGAAGCAGATGAAGAAAAATCTGATGAGGATGAGAAGAGAGGTCAATATGCTAAGTTCTGGAATGAGTTTGGCAAATCAGTTAAACTTGGCATCATTGAGGATGCATCTAACAGGAACCGTCTGTCCAAACTTCTAAGATTTGAGACGTAGGTTTCATGATATCTGCAGTATTCCTTGTATCATGCAGTTAGGCTATATTTTGTCAGCTGATGCAATTTTATGTTAAACTTGTGCTTCTCTTTTCAGCTCAAAGTCAGATGGTAAATTAACTTCACTTGACCAGTACATATCAAGAATGAAGAAAGGACAGAAGGATATCTTTTACATTACGGGAACCAGCAAGGAACAGTTGGAGAAATCTCCATTCCTTGAGAGGCTTAATAAGAAAAATTATGAGGTATGCTTTTTCATTCTACATTCAGCGCTCTACATGACTGAAGAAATTGAGTCAGAATCAAATCTTTTTTCTTTTGCAGTTAATTCTTATTCATGAGTAGCGCTCATATGTTTGTCTATTTTTTTTTCCAGGTTATCTTCTTCACTGATCCGGTTGATGAATACCTGATGCAATATTTGATGGACTATGAAGACAAGAAATTCCAAAATGTGTCCAAGGAGGGCCTGAAACTGAAAGACTCAAAAGACAAGGACCTGAAGGAATCGTTCAAGGAACTCACAAAATGGTGGAAGTCTGCTCTTGCCAGTGACAATGTTGATGATGTCAAGATTAGCAACCGTTTGAGTGATAGCCCCTGTGTAGTTGTGACCTCAAAGTATGGCTGGAGCGCGAATATGGAAAGGATCATGCAGTCACAGACATTGTCAGATGCCAGCAAGCAGGCATACATGCGTGGAAAGAGAGTTCTGGAAATAAATCCAAGGCATCCAATCATCAAGGAGCTTCAGGAGAGAGTAGTCAAGGACCCTGAGGTACGTTTTGACATTTTTTTTTTTTTTGTATGCACCACATTTAGCTTTTGCATTGTTTCGGACAACTAGTCTAAAAGCATCTGTGCATGCTTAATGGTAAAAACTCAGAAAATGTGATATAAGAAGTATCATACAGAACATCAAGTTGATGCCTGGTAGCAAACTGAATCATATCAGAACCATAGGTTTTGATTTGCTAAATTAACTCCACTGGTTTCGCATGACCTGAATCAATAACCGTTGTTAAGTTGTATTCATTGGATGTATTATTTATATTAAGTTCGGGCCTTTTTTCGTTGAGGTTTACATTTATTGCCATTGGTCCTTGTCTGATTAGTTTTGAGTTGACTTTATGACCCCATTCTTAGATTCATTAGTCTGTTTCCAAGGTTCTACTCTGAGGCTTTGCAAACTTGAGTTTTACACAAGGACAGAAAGATTAAGTCTTTGTTCATATGCATTACAAAATTAACTATGTATTGGGCTTATGATTTGTGGATACTGCTACTGCCCAATTATTAACCATTGTTCTGGAGTTGTATTTAGGATGGTGCTTATGTAATAGGTTGTTCAGCAAGAGCCTTTTGCTTGCTAGTGTGTTGATGACTTTGATTTTGTGTTATAGGATGAAGCCATAAAACAAACTGCACAGCTTATGTACCAAACTGCGCTCATGGAGAGTGGTTTCTTGAACAATGACCCCAAGGATTTTGCCTCTCGCATCTACAACTCAGTGAAGTCTAGCCTAAATATCAGTCCTGATGTGGCAGTGGAAGAAGAAGATGATGCAGAAGAGGTTGAAGCTGAGGTGGCCAAAGATGCATCATCGACTCCTAATGCCGAGGATGCAGACTCAGATGTCAAGGATGAGTTGTAGACGTCTGCCCGAAAATTGGAGGCTGTATGGCTCCTGTCCTAGTAAAGAGTAGTGTTATCTATTGTTCACTAGGCTCCTTCAAGGGAACTGAACCCTTTAAATCACCTTGTGCTACATTTAGCCCAATTTTCTAAAACACCATCTTGAGGGAGAGAACTGTTAGATTGACTTTCTGTAAACATATCCGTTGGGAATTTTGTCCCTTTAGCATCTAGTAGAGTTTTTGTGCCACAATTGTCTTGATCTTTATCTTAATTTTCTGAGCAGAAAAATTTCTGGTTGACCGTAATTTCAGGTGTCACTTTCTTCACTGCTTTATCTTGCGGCTATTCATTTAACTTAGAAAATTTAGATTGACAATAAGAAGGGTTAATGTGACTACGCCGTTGGAAGAGCTGCTTCTTTCTTCCTTCCATTCACTAGAGTAAAAGTGCTCTCCCAACCTTGCTAGATGGTCTCCCAACCTTGCTAGATGGTCACCTGTCCCACGGCTCTAAAACCCAACCTGTGATGGATTCGGGGAGACAGTCAAAGCCCTTCCACCCAACCTGTGGTTGATCCAGGGACACAACCGAGCAGTTTTGAGCTGCTCAACTACTTCGTTTCATTCATCTAGCCTCTCTCTCTCTCTTTCTCTCTCTCATGCATCTGTTGTGAACTACGTGTCTCGTTTGACACTGACAAACATTGTTGGGAGACCATTTTTCTGGGTATGGAATGGACATAAGAGCTTCTAGGGCCCAAAACCTAATTCATCTGTCGAATCTTTACGCCAACACAAACCCAAGCACCTGCAAAATTTGGGTTTCTTGGGCCACTTATGTCTCTCTAAGATTAAGAATACAAACATCTGCATCTGGATTCTTTAATCCAAAACACAGCAAATATGTTTGCCGCCTTGGACCATTTTTTTTTTAGTACATGATGAGGTTCGAATTTGAGATCTTAGGATTAGGGATAAAGGAAGGTGTTACTTGAGCTAAAGCTGATTGGTGTTGGCAGGGCCTTTGAACAAGAAAAGGAGCACGGAGACAAACAGCTACAGCACCCCTACTATAGATGCTGATTTATTATCATTGATGATCTTCAAAGGAACTTTTCACAGAATTGTGATTAGATTTGTCACTTAATCTACCAGGTAACAAACACTAATTGCACCTTTTTTGATACAGCACCAGATTCCTCAAGCTTCCTTTTTCAACCGTCCGCCATTAAACAAGCATTAAAACGCACCTATGGTTGTTCTGTCGACTGAGGAGGTTGAGAAAAGAAAAGGGGCAGATTTGATTCCCTGCAGATCAGGTTAATAATGTCCATTTATTTTATTAGGACAAATTTTGTGCTTGAAATATTTCAGCTTTTCAACATTTGGTGTGGTGGTTGTTTATATGATTCTGCCCTTTCTTCTTTTCTTTCTTTCCTTCCATTTTTTTGGGTAATAAGAGAAGGCAACAAGGCCAGTGAAATGCTATGATTGGACACCCTTTTTCAAATTCCAGTGGAACATTATTTGGTAGCCATCTACTTTGTGAAGTAGGAGAACAAGATCATGTTTGTGCAAGTGCAGTGTATCAAGTTAATGCAATAGAAATGCTTTAAGCTTTTCAACTTTTTTAAGGGGGTGTCTTTTGGTTTGATTTGCATGTTCCCTTTGGGTTGAAGAGATGTTCCATGTAGTATATTCACCAACTTGTTCACTCTCAATAATTTGGTTTAAATTAAGTGGTGTAATTTTTAAATTTTATAAACATATATACGTCAGTTTCATTATATTATATAAATAGATTTAAAATATAACTTATTTTATAGAATTGAATGGAAAAAGCAAATTTATATTGTTGAATCTAATTAAGTATATACAAAAATTCAATCAAACTACATTTGTGTTTGAGTATATATTTAGTAATTTTAGATTTATATGTTTGTAGAAATCAGCTATAATTTATAAACATGATTGCAGGGGCTGGGAGATGGCAGGCAATGGAATGAAAAGAGGATAAAAGAGAGAAATTATCATTGACATAAGTCTTATTTTAGGTAGATATCATAACAATTTCAGGATGACAAAACAATGATCCAACTGGGTGGAGGGCCAGTTCTCTTTCTTTTTTTAGGAAATCTTCATATTTTTGTTCCTTTTCTTTCCCTTCTTGTTTAAATTTTATCCTTTTTTCAGTGATTTTTTTTTTTAAATTCTTGTGGAACACATGAACTCCTCAATAATATCTCAAGTGAGCTTCCAAAGGGGGAAAAAAAAAGGAGAAGAACAAAGCAATGCACATGTTTTGGTTTTGCTAGCATCTGGCCATCTGCTATTGAGCTCAAATCAAAGTCTTCTAGGTGATTCATATGACAACTAACCAGTCGGACCCTCCATACCTTCACAATGATGGAGGAAAGCATTCATCCAGGGAAAATCCAATGGTCACATTGGGTCACCTTCAGAGCATGGTGTGGTGTCCCATAAAATCACATGGAGACGCACCCTAAAGAAGGTAACATAGATGATTGTTTGTAACATGGTCCTTTTCTTGGAGACACCATTATTTCACATCTCACACATTTATTTACTACCAAACTTGTAAGTGCAGCAAAGTGGGCCTTCATTAAGGGGGACACCCACCAACACAGTCTAACGAAGGCAAACACTTTCTTATCATTTAAAAAAAAATGGGATGAGCATACGATTCTCAGAAAGCTCCTTTCTCTTTTCAATTTCTTTCCTTAAGTTACATCTCCATTGTAAAAAAGACAAAATTGAGAAAATATATATATAAAAAAAACCTAAAATAAATAGTAAAATGTATGTAATATAATGAGGGGTTTGATTCACTATACATGGGGTATTGGCTTGGGAAATCCAGAAGGTGGGTTCTGATCTGAGTCTCATCAGCCTTGTATACAACGCAAAGCCTAACTAGCTCAGCTTCATGTGCTTGAGAGTTGACCAGAGAGAGAGAGAGAGAGAGAGAGAGAGAGAGGAGGTTTATAAGCAAAGGGAAGAGAGGATCAGGAAGGTAATTGTAGAGGCAATTAATGTTAAGTGTGGTACAGAAAAGGTTGAGGTCTTCGATGAACCTCCCGAATTGAGTCCTGGAAACCGCGGGGATGCTGTTCCGGTTCCAGTTCCAGTTCCCGTTCCCGTTCCCGTTCCGGATCCAGTTTCGGATTCGGATCCGGATGTTGATGTTGACAATGGAGGCAAGTTTTTTGAACTTTTCAGCGTACTATACAAAAAAAAAAAAAAAAAAAATCAGTAAGGTATAAAAGGCAAATAAAAAATAAGGAAAATAGAGAGTGAAACGTAATGCATGACTGTTTGACAACCAAGAACATCCTACAGAATTTTTTCCCCTTTTCACCCTTTCCTTTGAACTATAATTTTATTCCCCCTTCCATTTTTTGGATTGCAAACAACCATTTTCTTTGAATTTCATACAGACACCACAAAATTCACGTTACACAGACACTACTTGCTGAATATGCTCCAGAACTTGGTCATCTCCGGAATCAGAACAGAGCACAAGAAATTCAAAACAGACCATGTGCATATTGACTTCGCATACCACAGGAATTATTACTTTCTATTTTCAAGGCATATGACTCCCCACAAGCCCCCCCAAAAAATTAAAAGAAAAAATGATCATGTATTATTGTGCTGTTTCAGATTAAAAATTATAATCGTAATTAGGTCGGTGTAATATAATATAATATATATACATATATATTGAGCAGATCACCAAAAGCTGACAACTGGTACCCTTAATTTAAAAAGGAATTAGGAAAAAAAATTATTGAAATCCTTCCCTCTCTCTCTCTTTTCCGAAGGAACATAGAATTGGAATGTAATTCTTACCTTGTTACAGGAGGGCAGAATGTGATGACATAGTTTGCACCCGTGCATGTGAAGGTACTTGTGGCATCATCGTAAGCATAGCTATAGGCTTTTGGACAAGCAGTTTTAAACATGTTGGCGTAAATCGACGGTGAACAAGTGCTGGGTGTATTAAACGCCCCGCTGCAGCAATACTGGTCGCTTCCAAATGCCTCGCAGGCACTCTTACAAGCCTCGCCGCTTTCGACCCGTAACTCAGTCGGGCACTGCCGGTTCAAGTCGGCTGAGCACCCGGTTGTCTCACAGGAACCCGACCCTCCAGTTGCTTCCACGAGCATTGGTAAGTTATATCCATCAACTAAGCTTACATCATAGAAGTCTGGAGAAGCCGACCCGATTGTGAACTCTGCCAATGTTGCGGGAGGGGCTGCACCTGCCCCATTGCATTCAGCCTGACCCGACCCGCAGTCGCCAGTTACGCAACTTCCTTGGCCGGTACTCGGGTCGAATTTGCAGCCGCTTCGGCCCCAGAATCTTCCGGACCAACCTGGTGGAGAGTCTAGAGCCCGAGATGCGCCTGGGGGTAGTTCAAACCCGGTGGTTTCTAACCCGGATTTGTCAGCATTTGCTAGAACTCCGGGCCATACAGTGTAGCCACAGTTGTTTACTATTGTAAATGTAGCCCCTGATATGCCTAATACAAGAAAACTAAGAAAATCAATTGGCATGAAATTTACATATTTGAAGAAAATTACATAGAAAATATTCACACTTAATTACCTCTGCATAGAAGAAGCCAAAGAGCTAAGATCAATGAATTGGAAAATGAATTCATAAGGAGATTCAGAGTGATCTATTCTCTTGTTGGACTTTCAATGCCTCGAGAAATGATGATTCAAAACTCTGTTCTTGAATTGATTTTGTGAATGTGTGTGTGAGAGAGAGAGAGGGAGAGTGGAGATGGAGGGGTGGCAGGGGAAGCCCAGTCGTAATAAATGGGAGTGAAGGAATGGAGAGAGAAGGAAACTGCTTAGTGGGAGAGAAGGTTCGTACAAGCCTCTTTACACCTCCATTTACATAGAAAGGGGAAAAAGGATTGGGAATAAAAAATGCACTGCCCTACGTGACTAGCAAAAATAAATAAATAAAAGATTAATTAATTTTGAGACGGAGACCTTGTTTTGACACAATTAACCATATTTACAAACACTAAACAATATCAACCAATAAACAAAAACTAAACAAATTAAGCAGCAATAGCTTGTAAGGGCACTAAAGCTGTCGAACTCCTAATTCTAATTAAAATTTTAATTAATTTTTATTTTTAAGTAGTTTATGACTTATTTTTTATTTTGAGAGTTTGAGTAGTTATATTAGTATCATATCGGTGTTACTTTTCAGACTATTTGTAATTAATTGATTTGACTATATTGTGACGTAAATGAATATATCACTATTAGAAAAACGAGTATCAATGAATGATTTTCATCGTTAAAAGTATTAACGATGAAAAATTAGTGATAAAAAATTCCGTCGCTGAAAGTTATCTCACTAATTTAGTGACAGAAATTTTTTATCGGTAAGAAAATCAGTCGCTGAAGTGAATAAAAATAAATCCAAGTGCACGATCCTGGACGCCCGCCCCGGCTGCCCGACCCGCCCTCGAACGCTCCTGCCTCAGCCCCCATCCGCCAACCCGCGATCTAGCTTTTAATTTGTTGAAAAAATAATCACACCCCGATTCGAAACTGAGTGTGAGAGAGAGATCTGGAGTTTTAACTGTCATATCACTATCACTTTTGTGTTATTAGTTTATTTTTTTCTATTTCTATACTTTCTTTCTAATTCTCAATATTAAAAATACAATACCTTAATTTAATAAAAATATAAAATTTTATTTAATAAAAACATAAAATTATATTTAATAAAAACACAAAATTATATTTAATACAAATACAAAATTATATTTAATAAAAACACAAAATTATATTTAATAAAAAGACATAATTATATTTAATAAAAATAAAAAATTATATTTAATAAAAATAAAAAATTATATTTAACAAAAACAATTTTTTTTCAAGTTTTAGCGACGGAAAAATTAATGACGGATTTTTCTGTTGCTAAATCAGTCGCAAATTTATCCAGAAAAGTTTTAGTGATGGATTAACGATAAAAAATTTCCGTCGCTAATTTTAGCGATGGATTTTTCTATCGCTAAATCCGTTATTAATTTGTCCTGAAAAGTTTTAGCGACAAATCAGCGATGAAAAAAATCTGTAATTTTTATCCATCGATAATTTTTGTAATTAAAGAGCCGTTTTCTAGTAGTGAATCTCTTAATTAAAAATAATTTTAAAATTTTAAAAAATGCTGGTTTGATTATATTACTATTGTAGCATTATTTTGTTACCTGCTCTGATATTTTATGATTAAGTTGTGCTTCCAAAAAAATTTTCAAGGGGCCTGAGCGTAATTACCCTGATTCCTTCCTCCCCTCAGTTTCTTTTCTTTTTTTTTTTTTCTTTTAAATTGTACTATTAATTATTGTATTTTTAATGTTGTGAAAACTTTTAGCTGCTCCGAGAGACCCTAGACCTGAACATAATTTTTTTTTTAATATTACCATAATTTTAAATACTTTGAAAAATATTAAAATCAAATTGTCTAATCCAAAAAATATTGATTTTTTATAATTGAAATATTAATGCTGTTCGAATTATTATACTAGGAGATTTTCTTTTGATTTGATATTTTAAAATTAAATCACAGTTTCCTTTGTAAAAAAAAAAGGGAAAAAAAGTATTATAGGATTAATTTCTACCAAAGATTGTTTGAGTGATGGATATGAATGTCTATGTTATGGGAATGGACTCATCACAAGTATGTATAAGTTTTTTTTGAATAGGAAATGATTAACAATTTGAAGGGAAAAGATAATTTTTTTACTCTTCATGGGTTTGACCAAAAATCACTTTTACTTCTTTGCTCAAAAGGGGTCAAGGTGTCCTCTGAAATAAATTCTACTATTTATTTAGAGGTTTAAATATCACAAAAACTAAATAAAAATAAAAATTCACAAAGAGCAAATAATAATTTGGGTTCGCTTGCCAAGGCAATTTTTTCTCTGAATTGCTTATGTTTCACGAGTTCAAATACTTTAATTCATTTAAATTTCAGATTTGAAATTATTTCAGAGAAAAACCTCAAACTCTAAAATACAAAAGCCAAAAGATTTTATTTAAAATTTAACTATATAAGCATAAAAAAGAGATATTATATTTATTCATTTATGATTGTGATATTTGGCATTTGGAATAGGGGGTGATGATGGAGGATCCAACAGAAAATACAAAACGGTGTTTGTATTTGTAGTAAGGGACTAGGTACAATTTTTTCTAAAATTATTTTTCTTTTAATATTTTAATTTTTTTTTTTTTTTTTATAATACTTGACAATTTTTGAACTATTAAGGTAATAAAAGTAATTTCGAATCAAATTACAAGATACCAAATATTATCTTTTCTTAATTTTTAACGTTGTTTATTATTTCAACAATTAATAGAAACTTGACAAATAAACAAAAGACTTTTGGCCTTCAATGTACAGCTCATGAATGATACAAAAATTTTGGATCTTTAAATTCAAGAAATATAATGCATACGCCCATTCAATTTCTACAACGAGATTTTATTTTTCATTTTTAATTTTTTGAATTACCATTTTTTCAAGCAAAACATTACACTTCGACTGGTGCCTCTATTAGGCCCATTTCAGCGGACAACATAAAGTACGTGGAAAGAATCGATGGATACAAACCAGAGAAAACCAAACTTTGAATAGGAAGAGCACCCAAATCAACATTTTAAGAGCTCTATTCCCCACAACCATTTATTTATTTTCAAAAAAGGGCACAGATTCCCATTTTTTTCAAGTCCAAAAACATTTTTCTCTCTCTCTCTCTCCCCCCCCCCCCCTTTTTCTCTTGACAAATCCAATCATAAGCTAATTATCTGTCATGCACATACCCCTCTTGTAAACAAGTTTTGGTCATTTTAGACCAAACTGATTCTGCCAAACCAAGCTTGTCCAGGAAAAATGGCCTTAAGAATCGAAGCTTTCACATCTTGCTTTGCTTGTATCAAAATCCAATTTGTCTTTATAACTTTTCAAATGGAATTAGATACCCAGAAAATTTTATGAATAAAACGTGTGGAACTGTGAATAGGTGAGCTTAGTACATTATAATCACGCATTTGAGTTTCTGGGAATCATGAAGTCTTCAAGGATGCAACTGGTATTAGTAGTAAAGAAATCATTCAAATGTATTAGTATCAATAAATAAGGATTCGGTGATACAGTTGATTAAGTACAATCTCGTGCAGATATGGCAATTAAGTGTCTAATTGCTTTAAACAAAAAATGTGTAAGTTTCCGATGGTAGCATCAAGAGTGAGTAATCATGCTGGTGTAAATAGGAAGACTAGACCTTTGGTCATTTCAAGTGACAGTTCAGTTGTGATCACTTTGGTTAGGCATTTGGAGAGAAGCGCCCGATAGAATAGGCGAGGAAGGTGTCATTAGACAGTTCTAAAAACTAAATTTTCAATGCCATAAGTCTTATTAAATTTCGATCATTATACAGAATGTAGTAAAATATGTGCAGCTTGACAACTTTATGACAAGTTAAATTTTAATCATTACACAGAATGTTACAACAAAAAATAGTGAAATACGTGTAGTTTGACAATTTCATTTGCCTGAATTCTCAAATTATATATATATATATATTGTCCTATTTTTTTCTTTTTTTTAATTTTTTTGTTTGGTTTTTTTTTCTCTCAAATTATATATATATATATATTGTCCTATTTGCTTATGCCTAGGCATTTCCTTTCCCAGAACCCATGTAAGAGCTTTGACACGCCATTTATATATATATATATATTGTCCTATTTGCTTTTGCCATTTATGTACTAAGCTCTGGATTTATTAGGCATCCCATAACTTTGAAGAATATAAGTATAAATACCTACCTTTATAAACCATTTTCGATCAAGCAAGTCCAGGCAATGCAAAAGTAGTTTCAAATCCTCTCTGGCAACTTCTCTTCTCTATTTTTCCTCTTGATTCAAGAGAATTCAGAGTTTCTATGTCAGAATTTAAGGAAAAAACACAGAATCCAAACCTCCGCATGAACCATCCAACAACATGCAAATATGGATTCTTAAATCGCAGTAAGTTAGAGTAGTAAAAGTTACAGAAAGATTATTTACCACAGTTTAGAGAAAAAAGGAGGAAAATTTAGAACCAACGAAAAATATTATTGTATGACAAAATAAAAGAAGAGGGCAGAGGGGAAAAAAAATGAAAAAAATGTACTCCATCCTAATTGATGCAAGTTACTAGCAGATAAACGGAGACAGCTTATCATGTTTCAAGAAACACCGAGAGGAACGAGCGTACGCTACAATGCCAGCGAAGATCCGCGTCCTCCGCTGATGGAGTCGGCAGTCGGCACCGTCAATACTGACGCTTTCTTTTTTTTTTTTTTTTTTGCCCTTTTTTTGGCTCATTCATAAAAAGTTACTTCGTGTCCCAAAGGGGTCATCCCAGTGACTACAGTCCTTTTCCATCTTCCCATCTTCCCATCCTCCTGTCTTCACTGAAAAAGGGTCAAGAAAAAAAAATTATAATTATAAAGCAAATAATAAAAAGAAGAAAACAATAAGACACTGCATGCTATGCTCATCCGCCTGAACTGACTGAAGCGTCTACATGTAGCATGAAGACACATACCAGAATCCATACTCTGTTTTGGATGTATATATTTATGTGTGGATTATACATTTTATATTATATATGTTTCCACAGATTGAATTGAAAATAAAAATCAATAATTTTTAAAAAATCGTAATTTTTATAAATTTGTTAGTAATGTTTAGCTCTGTAATCAGAGAAAAAGCACCAATTCAAATAAAGGGCCCACTTTACCAAGAATGAAATTGTCGCTATTTTTCTTTTCCTGGGTCCTGCTACACACGAAACAATTTAATTTTTTATGATTTACTATTCAGGTATCTCATAATTGCAATGGTCCAATCCAGTCATCACATGATTTAAAGGGGGGGGGGGTAAAATACAAAACTTTCTTTAATTCCTTTTTAGAGTGTTTACTGGACATTGTGCTCTTCAGGTGCTTAACATCTTCGGTGGCCAAGAGTGCCTATCCTGCAGCCACATCCACAAAGGGCCATAACAAGATGAGAATGAGAGACATCATTTTCATTAGATTATAGGGTTGTTACAATCGGTAAACACGAAGTCAGGATGGCCGAGTGGTCTAAGGCGCCAGACTCAAGTTCTGGTCTTCGAGAGAGGGCGTGGGTTCAAATCCCACTTCTGACAATAAATTTAATTTTTTTCTTATTTATGGATTTTCTACCTCAGACACCCTAAATTTTGTTCTTTTTCACTTTTGTGACCCCCCAAATTCGTTTCTGGCTTAGAATTAGATTCTTGCTCCTCCCAAGGAACACTGTGTCAGGATGGCGGAGGCGACAGTCTGGTCTTCGAGAGAGGATGTGGGTTCTAATCACTGACATTTTCTTTCCAGTTTTCCCTATTGCCATTTATCCACTTAAACACCCCCCGAAACATGTTGTGACCCCCCCAAACTCTCTCTCTCTCCCCACACCCTCAGACATTTTTTAATTTCCAGTTTTCCTATTTCTACTTGAAGGACCCTCCAGTCTGTTTCTTTTCACTTTAGTTTTGCTAGGTGAAGTTAGCCACAAAGTAAATAGTGGCTATACATTTAATTTGGACAAGGGAAATCTTCTTCTAAAAATTTGATCAGGATTTTCCAATGTCAAATTTATATTCTACTCTATTTTTAGTTTGGGTAAAAGTAGGATGGTGATGCTTAAACAGCTGCTGACGAGTTTCAACAATTTTTAGCTCAAAGAGGAAGATGGTACGATGCCAATTAGTGGAATGCTTGCGTTGCATATCCTTAAAAAGGCTTTGAGACTTATCCGATTGAATGCGCAGTTTCCTGGTAGGTCAGTTTTTTCTTCACATGCAAAAAAAATTGTACCTGTTCATGACCTTACGGTGTCTTTTTTATTATTTTTATTATTATTATTATTATTATTATTATTATTATTATTATTATTATTATTTTACTTTTATAGGATGATAACGATGATCACATGTTAATTAATTTAAAAGTTTGTTAATGCATGTCTAAATGTCCTCATCGTCATTAGTTAGTTACCAATTTAATCAAACAACAAACAAAATGGAAACATAGTTGAGAGATACAAACAGCAAACACAGGTGATCAACACATGAAGGATTAATTTTCCTTTGCGCTGGAAATCAATGCCAGGTGACAAGAGCACATCATTGTAAGAACCAGAGTTCGAGTATAAACCAGAATTAGAGGCAGATTCAAAACCAGAATCAGAACCAAAACCTAGAGCCAGAATCAAAGACAGAGTCAGAGCTGATGCGCGAGAGCTATATTCAACTATCTTCAATATAAGTTATAGTAAGAGATCAAGACAATCACTCACGCATTCGCACGTAATTTTAGAAAACTCTTGATTTGTTCCCAAAAAAATTCTCTTCAACATCATCACTAAAATTTTAGATTCTCTACCTGCATTTTCTTTTAAAATTAAATGGTTTGCATTATATTATATCAAATTTGAGATGAGATGTTATAATATACCATGTATCAAAATTAAATCAATAGTTGATTTTATTTTGAAAATATTTGAGATTCTTTATTTTTATATTTTTATATTTATAATATAATGTTTCCATATTTGTTGTTGTTGTTTACATGTTCATATTTCTAACAATAAATTTTTTATATAATTTCAATTTATTTTAATACTTCAATTAAAATTATGAAGTATTAAATTTCATGTTATTTTATTATTTCCTATTCTTAAAAGGGTAGGATAGTGACGTGTAAATCTATTTATAATATTTTGTCAAAAGCGAAAAAAGAAAAGTCTTTTGATTTACAGATGTGCCTTTCAACATGACACACTTGGTCGAGAGAGCCGAATCATTTTTTTCTTCTACGTACGATTTTAAAGGTAACATCGTTTCCTCTAGAACGTACCTTGTTTTAGGATAAGCATAGAAACCATAGTCCTATGCTGTGTGGATGATGGAAATTAACTGATAGTTCGAATATACTTTGTTAAATTTATAACTGTTTTTTTTTATACTTATAATGATAAATGCGCATTATATTAATCAATCTTATATTATTTTGTACTGAAGACAAGTATAAGCCATATAAAACTTATATATTTGAATATCTATAGTTTTTTCTTTAGTGTTAATGGACATTTTTTTTTTCTTGACTTGATCATCGATATCCAGAATCATACTCTAATTAATTCAGTTCAAATTACGATTAAACCCAAATTAAGAGGAGCTCTCTTAGCGACATTTTCTCCACTCCTATGACTCAAACTCGGTGTCAATGGACGTTGCATGTGCCTTCATGGGGCTGTTCAAGAAATATAACTCCAGCCTCCAATAAATGTTGGAATCATATAATTTTCATTTTATTAAATGTCATTTTTTTTTTGGACCAAAGAGCGATTCATTTGGATGACATGCATGCGACTTCCATGGTGTCTGTCACCTTTAATTGTTGATCATGATCTTAATTTAATCAACTTCATCATGGACAGAATAACCAAAAGCAAAAATAAACACAACTACCCCATAACCGAAGAGTTCTTCTTTTGGTTATAGCTTAGCCCATGCATGCATTCAACAGTCAATACTCGTTTCATGTTGTCTGTCGTGTAAAGCCAGTTTCAAGAATATGGATAAACGTTTTCATGGTCGTTAGGTCCATTCTGCATTTCTGGAAATGTCAAAATTACACGTTATCCCTCGTGTAAAGCTTCCTATTGCATATGGATAAAACGTTTTCATGGTCTTCTTTTTTTTTTCTTTTTCTCTCTCGTCTCTTGTCTTTTATAAAGTTGTGCGTCACCATTGCAATATACGATGGCTTTCTTCTCTCATTCAAAAGCTCTTTTTGCATTGTCAGCTCAGCTTATGAAAGATTCAAAGACTATTTTCTTCTTCTTGCCCCTTTTGTCTTCAAATTTATATTGTGCGTTCCATGTTTTGTTTACCGAAAAAAGATCTTGGAATCTTTGTTACAATTATCCATCAGGGTAAAAAATGTTTAAAAAAGTTGTGTGTATATATATTTCATCTTAACCGGTATCCGGATTACTAGATTAATTCGATTCGAATACTATAAGACCCAATTTAAGATTGACTCTCTCAATATCTGTTTCAATCCAATTTAGGGGTCCAGTTTAGTACTAATGTTTGGAAAAGGTATAGATTCCCTGTCTCAAAATTTGCCAAGTGGACTAGGACTTTGTTATTATTTTCTTTTTTATTGAAAAAGTAATAGAATAAGTCTCTTTACATTTATGTGTGTGTTTGCATCGATTGATTTAATTAAAAAAAAAATTAAATTAAATAAGAAAAGATTTAGAAATTAAAATTTTATTTATAATTTTTTTAAACCAAATATATTTAGATACACACATAAAAAGTTAATGTTACACTTTGACAATTTATTGTTCGAGTTGACAGGGAAATGCCAATAATGGAATACATAGAAATGGCTGATCTCGCGCCAGAATATAAAATTCCTCATAGTTTGACTTCTAAAATCATTCACTCACTGACATAACATGCATGGCACATAGTCACTTTGTGACTAGTTGGTCACATATGAAGAGAGTGATAAAAAAGCTTTTGAAGCCACGTGGCACGGGTCCATGAGAAGCTATTCAAACCGAGAGATAAGAGAGATTGATAATGGGGATGACATATGAAGAAGGTTTTAATATGACAAAAGGAGGTGAAAGTGTTACAAAATTTGGCCTTTGCTTTTGCAGTGTCTAATATGGGAGGAAGAAGGCAGTGTCATTTTTACTTTTTGTCCCCCACAAAATAGAGAAACAGAGAGAGAGAGAGAAGACCAATGGCATATTCTTTATGATGGCATATCTTCTTAGTAAGTGTAAGTGTCTTTTGGTTTACCAATTACCACCAATAGTAAGCCTGAATGGAGAGCTCAAGCTCATGTTTTGGACTTAAAGGATTTGGTGATACGACGTTGCCTATCAATGGCATAAAACAATTAAAAGGATAATGATTGGCCACAATTTCATTTTGTCTCCCTGTTCTCCCCTTCAGCACAATCTAAGTGGAAAGTTTCGAACTTGAAACGAGAGAAAATGTGACCTACCAATTCTGAATTTTTAAAGTTCCCATAAGATTGATTTTGTCCCCGTGAAATATGAATATGAGTTGAGATTAGAGAGCTAGGGTGTGAATAATATGTGATTGGTTGACAAATCTTTGCACCCTTAGAATTGATATGGCTATTCAAAAATTATAAAAAGCCATTTGTTATGTAAATTTGAGCTTGTAGAGCATAAGCCCGCGAAGGTCGTACTATGGAGTTTTTTTTTTTCCAATAGAATTTGAACTCGAAATCACCAGGTTGAGAGAGGAGGTTGTGACTACTAAACTGTCTCTTTAAAAAGACGAATATCACACTATGGTCAAACACTTGGAAGGAAAGAAACGTGAAGGTCTCGATTTGAGTTTGGAGCATGGTGCCATAATGTGAAACTTTCAAATTTAAACACCCCACAATTCTAACTAGATGGTCCAACTAAAATAATATTTGTACTAAATAGTTTGAGTTGTCCTATAAATTATTTTAATTCATCATATTTTTCAAGCAAATCTAATAATATTTGATGTCATAAGGAAGATTTTCCCATTCTCGTGAGTATTAATATGTACGATAGATTTATTCTAACCACATACCTATGGGTGTGAATATCTTTAAATGGTAGAATAATCATTAAATTTAATCTTGACTAATATCCACCCTACAAAAATGTACTAAATAACCAAAATAATATTAACATCCTATAGGTCTAGTGGTATATCACTAGACCCCTTTGATCAAGATTTTGAATTAAAGTCTTAGAAATAAAGAGTCAATCCCTAAATTTGACCCCATAATATTCAAATTAGATTAATTGTATAATCCAGAAACATGCTAGTTTAAAAAAAAAAAAAAAAATACTGTATTGACATGAAGATCCTTTTAATGGGAGGTACAATATTGGGCTTGGGCCCTCCAGTACACGCTGTTTAGGCTGAGGGAGTCCCGCGATGAGTTGTTCACACTGAGTTAAGTGCAAGCCCAACTAGGCTTGGGCCACTTGATATCGTTGAGGCATTTCTAAAATGCCTTGACCCTAATTTTGGCCCTTGCGGAAGCGGAAGAGAAAAATCCCAGCGGCTTGATTAGTTTCGAAATTAAATTTCTTCATGGCGGGAATCATAGCATTCTCCCGTCACGAACTTCACGATCCCCAAACTCTTCAACTCCAATCTGTTCATCTCTCTCTCTCTCCACCGTTCAATTTCTTCGATCTGCATTCCTCATCTCATCTCTCTTTGTTTGGATATCTTTGTTTTGAAATTGCTTACATGAGACATGCATCTCGGCGACGAAGATCTAGAAGCAATTCAAAGATTTCTGCGAGAATTGGACTATATATTTCTTCAATTTCATGCGATCAGGTACTTGTTTCTAGTTATCCTTACATACTTTTCAATTGAATTGATTCTCTTGTAGGATAATTGTGGTTTGTGTGGCAATTTTGATTACTTTTCTTTCAGTTGAGTCTTCAATTAGGTTTCTGCTTTTAGATCTTACCTTCGACTCTCTGCTTATTAGTTGTTATTTGCATACTTTCTCTGTAATTTCTTAATTTGTTACCTGAATATTGTTGGAATTAAGTTTCAGAAGAATATTAGCATTTTCTTTATGATGTTAATATTCCGAGTTACTGTGTATATATACATCCTCACTCTCTCTACTCCCATACTAAGCCAATGATCATTTTGTGTATCGGGTAAATCCTATTATGTTTGTTGAAAGATATAATTGGATTTGGACTGAATCTTGTAAATCATTTATGTTGGAGGTTAAGTGATGATTGGATCAGGCTACTAATTGGATGATGAATTAGTTAAAAACATTATTGATGAGACACGCGCACAACAGGCGCAAATCCTTGGAACTAATATGTGTCGAGGAATAGATTTTTATGGGAATGAATGAGGAATGTGATTATCCAAAAGCTATGGAAACATTGTACTGCCAAAGACATGTGAGTGCCACGGGAGTCTTTATCATATGGCATCTTAGCAGATTTTTGTAATAAGAAATCCTTTCAGATGCTTTAACAAATGGGTAGAGGTGGAGAAATTTGAATTTCTGGTTGTGCAATAGACTGAAAAAAGGGTAAAAATTGTCCAAATGCCATCTTTGTGTGGACATCTATCAATCATAGATCAACAATAACAAAAATCTGAATTTTAATTCTAAAATTCGAGGTCGATTATAAGAGATAAATATCAGATTTAATTTGTGTGAATTCTCATACATCACTCATTCCTATTAAAAACTATCTTTTTAATTAAACCCTTAATTATCATATTTTTACGAATAATTTATATTTAAATTTTCAATAACTTATCTCTACATTTTACTAAATTTCTTATATTTAAGTTTTCGGTCCTCCTAATTTATGCATCTTTAGATTTTCGTTGGATATACTCAAACCACCTCAGATGATATTCTCGCATCTTATCCACAATTGAATCTACTCTCAACTAATTATATATCTCTTCATTTGTAATTCTATTTATTTTAATTTTGTCATACATCCATCTAAATATTTTCATTTCAATTATAGTCATTTTATACTCTTATTATTATTTAATGACTCAATACTCTGTATCATACAATAGTATATCTCTTATTACAGTTCTATAGAACTTTCTTTTCAAATGCAATGGTATCGTGCGATCGCAAAGAACTCTAAATACGTTTCTCCATTTTATCCAACCCGTTTGAATCTTATAATTCATATTTTCATCTATATTATCGTTGTTTTGAATGATAAAATCAAAATATCTAAAGTCTTCACTTTTTGATACATTTTTTCCTTTTAATTTAATTGTTTCTTCACCATTCTTGTAATTATCATTAAACTTACATTTCATATATTTAGTTTTTGATCTACTCAATTTAAATCCTTTAAATTCTAGTATGTCGCTTTATAACTCCAATTTAGTGTTAATACTTTTTCTAATTTTATCAACTAACACTATTTCATCTGCAAATAGTATAAACCATAGTATTTTATTTTAAATATTTTTTATGATTTCGTTTATTATTATTGTAAAAATGGTCAAACTTAATACCGAATATTGATGAACTCTAATGTTAAGGGAAAAAACAATGGATCAACCTTTCATAAGTTTTTACATTGATCATAACTCCATCATACATATTTATGATAAATTAATGTATTTTAAGGAGATTTCTTTCTTCATAAATGTCTACCATAATACGTTTCTAGAAATCTTATTATATGACTTTTCTAGATCAATAAATATCATATGTAAGTTTTCCTTCTGTATTCTAAATGTTTTCATCAAATGTCTTAATAAATGAATTGTTTCAGTGGTGGATCGTCTTGTCATAAATCCAAATTGATTTTGACACACTTATTTTCAATTTCAATTTATACTCTATTACTTTTTCTTATAACTTCATAGTATGACTCATAAGTTTAATTTCTTTATAATTGGTCCATTTCATCCAATCTGTTTGAATCTTATAATTCATATTTTCGTCTATATTGTCGTCGTTTTGAATGATAGAATCAAGATATTTAAAATCTTCACTTTTTGGTACATTTTTGCCTTTTAATTTAATTGTTTCTTCACCATTCTTGTAATTATCATTAAATTTACATTTCATATATTTAGTTTTTGATCTACTCAATCTAAATTTTCTAAATTCTAGTATGTCGCTCTATAACTTCAATTTAGTGTTAATAGTCTCTCTAATTTTATCGACTAACACTATTTCATCTGCAAATAGTATAAACTATAGTATTTTATTTTAAATATTTTTTATGATTTTTTCTATCATTATTGTAAAAATGGTCAAACTTAATGCCGAATATTGATGAATTCTAATGTTAAGGAAAAAAAACTATCAATCAACCTTTCGCAAGTTCTTACATTGATTATAGCTCCCTCATACATATTTCTGATAAAATTAATGTATTTTAAGGAGATCTCTTTATTCATAAATGTCCACCATAATACGTTTCTAAAAATCTTATTATATGATTTTTCTAGATCAATAAATATCATATGTAAGTTTTTCTTCTATACTCTAAATATTTTCATCAAATGTCTTAATAAATGAATTGTTTCAGTGGTGGAACGCATTGTCATAAATCCAAATTGATTTTTGCACACTTATTTTCAATTTCAATTTATACTCTATTACTTTCTTTTATAATTTCATAGTATGACTCATAAGTTTAATTCCTCTATAATTAGAATAATTTTGTATGTTTCCTTTATTCTTATATAGTGGTACAAGTGTACTTTGTCTCCATGTTTGAAACATTTTCTTGGTTTGTCAAATTTTATTAAACAGATCCATTAGCATTATTATATCAAATTTCTCTAAACATTTCCATACCTTAATAAGAATGCTATCAGATCCTATAGTCTTATTATTCTTTATTCTCTTTAAGACCTCCAATACTTCATGTGGACGAATTTTACGTTTAAAATTTTTATTAATCTCCTCTACCATAAATCAGCATTGCAAATTCTGTTTAGACTAGATTAGCATGGCTTATATAACCAGTGATTATATGTGGTTTGCGCCTCTATTGGCCTGTGGTTTGTCCTAGTCCGGTTTGTGCCCAGTTTAAACTTTGTTTTGATGGTTGTTGTAGATTCTTTGTTTGGGGTCGTCGCCTCTCTTCCCCTTATCTGACCAATATGTGTGTGTGTGTGTGTAACCAGAAATTCTGTCTTGTCGTAGATTAGCATGGCTTGTAGTAGCAGCACTCTGGCACAACTGTCATGTTTTCTCATCCTGTTTTGAGTTCAGGGTTTATGATTCCAAATAAATCCTTAGTGGATCACGACGAAGAAAACAAAATTGTGAAATCATAAACTTGTTAAGAACAACAGTTCTAGCTCTAGTTGGCATGGTGAAATATAAGATCTTTGTGGGCTGTTATTTTCACCATAAACTAGATGGTTCTGCCTTGTCATCAATGCGGAATCTACAGGTCATTTTCCCAAATAAGTTGCACCACATGCTTTTATATATTCTCATATTACATTGATATCATTTTAAACGTTGCACACACTTTCTATCTTTTTCATGCTCAGTGTTTGTTCAAGAGTAACTTGTATTTCAGCATGCGTTTGTTGGCTTGTCCAACAACTTATATGTGAGAACTCAAGAATGAACAAAGTAATTTTACTCATTAAATCCGTTTGGCACTATTGATTGGTCATGGGCATCAGGTCACAGTAATGAATCATTAATTTTGACAAAGCATTTATATTTTACTTTATGTTGAAACCAGAATCAGAGAAAAGGTTTATGTAGGCTCATAGAAAATGTCCTTTTCTTTGAAACTAAACTAAAACAGGACTGGGTCAAATAACGCAACGTTTAGCTATAGGTTATAAAGTTTGGTGGGTGCAAGGCGACATCATCTCATGATAGTATGATCTTAGCACTAGCAGTAAATTTAAAGCACTCAATCATATTGACCAACACAAACAAGTAAAAATCAAAGACAAAGAGGAAAAAGTGTGAGATGGAGAGAGGACAGTGTAGGCCCCCAAGGTGGCTAGCATTCTGGTAACCTGTTCTGATGGCTTTGAGATCCAATATTGCGTATGGATTCAACTTGTATTGAAGTTCGATTTTGGACTCGGTCCAGGCCTAGAAGTGAGAGGTGTATCCGTAGTCAACAAAGCATCCTGTAGGTCCTATCTACTCTAGCTGTACTGGCACATGAATCATGCTGAACATGATTTCCTTGGGAGTCCTTTTCCAGTGGAACCTCATGGTTTTGAATTTGCAAGTTATCAAACATAAATAATAAAAACCTGTGTTTTAGGGTTTGTCACACCTCAACAACAGCCCGTGCTGCAGTCAAAGAGATCTGACATGGTGCCAACATATGCTTCTTGTCGGTTGGTATATCAAATTTATCACATTTTATGTCTTCAAAGCTAAATGTGACGTACCGGGGAACTCAACTTATCATTAGGAAATCGTGTTTGTACTAACTTCTCTATGGTACAAGTCAACAGTCTTTTCCTTTTTCATCTCCTGCAGTGCGGATTACCTTTAATTTATGGCCTTAGTTGTTTTTAGTAGTAGTACTATGATGTCATGGAGGGTAGGGTCTTAAATTTACGAAGCTGCTATGGAAATAGAAACATTTTGTGCTTTTAATGCCTTTAGTAGTCAAATGGTTCAATCCAACCTTACCATTGATTCATCCGCCTAAGTCTGGTCTCAGCCACCTGATTTAACTGTGAAAGAGTAAATTAGTGGCGTAAGTACCATTGGTTCGTTGGCCTTGTTTAGTGTCAATACATCGCTTGGCCTGGTTTGGTGCTTGATTGCAACGGCTATGGTTCTCTTCATCCCGAAAAAAATGTCTTTCAAGAATGGGGAGATAAACGTGTCTGTTAGTCTTCAGTGACAAAAGAACCATTATTGAAATGCAAGTGGACCATAGGTACCAATAAGTGGACTCCTTGGCAGATTGTCCGAGTCCTTTCCACTTCCTCAGCAGGCAGGAGCTACTAAACTATACCCAAATTTTGGAATTACCATTATGATCAAACGAGGTCTCTTCCTTGTGTCTAGTAAGTAACTCGGAAAATTTCCTTGTCATGGCGCTTGATTAGCTCGAAACCGTGAGTGTGACGGAATCCACTGCAGCGATCCCTTGGGGGCAACATGGTTGATTTTGACCAGATTTGGTTGTCCTTTTGACTTTTGAGTGATTGGGCAAGCACCAAAGTGAGATTTGAGGACAAGTTCATTATATCAGCCATGAATATTGTAATAGACCTCTTTGCTAGGTGGAAACTTTGGTTAACATTAGAGAAGTTTGAGACCCTTTCAAATTGTTTCAACCCCTTTAATTCAATACCAAAAAGTCATTTATCTTTTGGTCTTCACTGCTAGTATTGGCATGTCCTCCCTCAGCCAGCACCAATCATGCAGTCATCAGCTAATTATTTTCATAAATCTTATATTATTGTGCAAACAACTATGCCCAATTAGTGTTTGTCTTTCCTGCTCAATTTGGATGGTGTTAGGTTGGTAGACCTTGTCACACGAATAAAAAATTAGTTATGCCTCTAAAATCTTTTTCATTTTGTTTGTATTGTACAAGTAATGCGTCAGCCGCTGTTGGGTTTTTTTTTGGGGGGAGGGGGGGAGTGAAATTTATGCAATATAAGAGTTGCATAAGTTGCTAAAACGGGTAGAAGTTGATTCCCTAAGTGGGTCAACCAACCTTGACCTAAGTGCCATCTGACCTTGCACAATGCACATGAATTGAACCAGCTAGCTAATTCTGTACTTACAAAACTAGCCACTCCATCTGCAGTACACTGAGGATCCTGAAAAATGAAGTGGTCTGGTACCAATTAATCTTGTCCAAAGTACAATTAAGTCCATCTGCAGTACACTGGGGTTTTGGGTATTGTTATGAATGCCACAGCGTAACTAGCGGAGCGGTATGAGTGGCATATCTTATACTATTTTAAAATATTAGTATAAAATGATAATAAGTTTATTTTATCTCAATTTAGATATTGGTTCATTTCAGAAATACTAGCTAAATCCTAGTCTGTATGCACTTATACCATTTCAATTTTTTTTTCTTTTTTATCTAATGTTATTTCTTTTACTCAAAATCTCTAATTTTGTTGAAATTTGCCCTAAAATTCTATTGTTCGAGAAATGATTTTCTAAGCAATCAACTAAACAATTAGATTTCCACACTTGGCTCAAATAATGATTGTATAACAATACCACAATAGCACTTTCAAAGTCCTCTTCAATCACACCGACCTCAACCTCAACATCATTCAGATGTTTCATATCCAAGTCGAATTGTGGAGTTTCAAATCAGATTTTTATGTAATCTATACAAGACCATCGAGAAAATGAATAAATTTGCATAAGAAAAATTAACAATTTTATCATATTTCCCTTTAGGAAGTTAGATTGATTGGAACCATGACATCGCCTCTTGTTGGAATGGTAACATTAGTAGCACTGTCCGTGATTCATTTAGAGAGAACTTCTTTGGTGTTTATTTAATATTTTATTTGTGTTAACCTATTTTAAATTTTCTTTTAATTATGTTGTAATACTCTAATTTTAAGAATTTATTTTTATGTAAATGATATTTTATTTGAATTGAATATTTTAAAATTTATCTAATATGACATTTGAATTAAAAGTTATTCATCTTAATTTTTAGATTATTATTTTAAGTTTTAGTGTGTAAATACATATGTACAACTTTTTTTTAACATTATATATAGAGTAGAGGTCTGGTATTGAAATGTTCTGGAACCAAAATATTTCATCCTAATAGGAAAATGGGTATAGTCATCGCTATTTGACGACTATGGGTTTGGGTCATATTGGCCGTCACTTTTATGTTTTTTATGTTGAAAAAAAAAAAGAAAAGAGAATGATGCTTCTCCAGATTAACTTCACGATGGATAGTAATTTTATTTTTTTTCTCCCGTGTCCACGTGTTGGAACCACAATTTTTTGAGTTTTTTTAATGAAAATTATATATGAATATAGTGATAATTTTGAAAACACTAATTAATATCATTTCCTTTATGCTAAGATATTTGAATCATAAGTGTGAAGAAACAATGTGAGAGAAACATATGTTAGTAATTTGTTAATAATATTATCGTCGCTGACTAAAATTATAATGTTAATCATTTTTTTTTAATTATTTTTTTAGTGAATTATGAACCCAAAAATTTTATCACAAGTAATTGTTTAACAATAAATTCTACTTCATGCATCAAACATAATTATTACTTTGATGTATCGTTGGAAAAGTACTTCTAAGAAAACTTCAGTTTATAAAGAACGAATGTATAGAAACTTAAAAAAGAATAGCATGAGTAATAATAATAATACTATTAATAAATTAACAATATTTTCTTGTGGATTTTCTTTAAATATATATATGATTTAAGTACTTGAATAACATTTATTAATATAATGACACTCATCGCTATCTTTTACTTATATATCTTTATTTTTTTAAAAAAATAAATAATAATAATAACCTCCCAAATTGTGACTGGGATATGTAAGTTAATATGTGCAACTCCCTCTTTGCATTTGGCATTTATTTATTCCATGGGCCAATATGATAAGAAATATATATATATATATATATATATATATATAAAGAAATGTAGATGATAAGTTTGTTTATGCGCGAAAGCGTGCGTTAGCACATCATATAATGCAAACAAAGGGACAAAATTGTAGGAATAACAAAAAAAATAAATTAGTATATCTTTTTAGCACTAAATGTTGTAGTTGCATATGGTATAGATGAATTTTTCCCCCAACCAAACAAATGAATTCTCGTCTCATCCTCCCCCCCCCCCCAATACAATCATTATAAAAACTAAAAATGCTAAAAGAAGAGAAACAGGTCCTCCTTGAACCTTTACGCCACACCACACATTTCTGGAATTGAGAGCGACCCAAAGGCATTTTCAATATGACATGACTCCACGTCAAAATGGCCCATACTCGGGGACCCATGGCTGCATAGTAGGTCACATGACTCATTGAGAGTGAAAGAGTTGGGATGCATGTGTGATGCTACCCTTGACTCTTTCCTAGAGCCATAAGGGTTGAAAAGGGTGTTTGGATTTTTTTTCTTGTAGTGATCAATTTAGAAATGCAGCACCAACCGCCAAAACGTTGTGAGAAGTGCAATGCCACCGGCAATGAGTTGGGATCGAAATGTGTGATTGTTGGGAGCTGCAGAATTATATTCATCGCCGCCATTATCGGCACCTTCATATGTCATTGTGCTGTTTGTCACTTGCGGTAGGTCTGCCGCCTGCGGGTTCGAACCTTGATTTTGGTCACCCCCTTGAGATGATTTTTGACTGCACCCAAACATCAAGAGAGAGAAAGATTAATTAAAGGAAACAGACAAAATATCTCACGTTTTTGAACTGTGTGCGTTTGTCGGCATTAGTAATAGTAACTGATAGTTACACTTTTAACCATTTGATTTTGGACTAATATCTTAATAACTTCCTACGTGTCGTCTAATGATTTGGTGCTCGAGACTACGGGTCTCTGCTACAGTCGAGAGAGAGAGTCAGAGAATATCGCCGACCGTTGGGAGATTTTGCGGTGAGGATGTGATTGGGAAAGTTGTGCGCGAATCCCAGTACGCAGAAGTATAGGCCAAGTATAGTAGATTGTGTACTACTGTCTCTTTGTCTGGATGTACAGCCCATGCCTTCAAGCCGTTTCCTCATTTGACAAAGACGCTTGTCTCCTTTAAAAACGTGGGTCCTACCATGCTCAGTCCTAGCCCGAAAAGTCCATTTTACCCTCGTGAAATACGAAAAGGACATTGTGTTCTAAAGCTTTGTTTTACTGCAAAAGACGTGAAAGGGATTGAATTCGAACGTTTACTTTTAACTCGTGGAGTATGACCCATCTTTTTCCCTTTTAAGGCTATCGTAGTGGTAGCACTTGCAGGTTGCAACGTTCATAGAACATCATTAAAAATCTATAATGGTCATATCTGGACGAAACTGCCGTTGCAAGTAAGAAAGGGCGGAGTAGGGGTGTTATGATATCGGGCCGAGTTCGGATACCATGACACCCGAACTCGAATCGAGTTTTATTTAGATGAGTTCGAGTTCGAATTCGAAGTGTAGTCAGGTGTCAATGTTATTAGTGTCATTATTTATTTTAAAAATTATTTTTAAAAAACATAATTATTTTAATAAATAAAAAATATTTTTAAAATAAAAAATTATTTAAAAAATTAAAAATATTTTTAAAAATATAATTTTTGAATTTGTCGAGCTTTCGAGTTCGATTTGAACGAACTCGAATTCGAACTCGAACTCGAGAATAGTGTCACGCGTCCGTACTCGAATGTCATAACAGGTAGGGCGGAGGTGGTGAACAAAGAGAGGAAATTTACCTGGTGTTAGGAGAGGGGCAGAATGTTATAACATAGTCGGCGGAAGCACAGGTGAAAGTGCTGGTCTTGTCATCGTATGCGTAGCTGTAAGCGCGTGGGCACGCACTCTTAAACAGCTGTGAGTAGGATGTTGGCTTGCACGTATCTGGACCCCCGTATTCGCCACTGCAGCAATACTGTGGCGATGCAAACGCCTCGCACGCACTCTTGCAAGCCACGCTCTGCCCATCCGTGCCCGTAACTCGTAACTCAGTCGGGCACGACTCATTTAGGTCCACCACACAACCCGTAGATGAACAGTTCCCTGCTGAGCCACCCTGAGCCACCACCATCATGGCCAGATTATAGCCGTCAACCAGGCTGACGTCGTAGTAGTCAAGACCACCTGAGCCATCAAGTGTGAATTCGGCGAGTGTGGCAGGTGGGGCGGCTCCACTACCTGAGCATTCCACTTTGCCTGAACCACAGTCGCCTGTGAGGCATGAGAATTTGCCGGATGAGTCTTGGGTACAGTATGTCCGACCCCAGATCCGACCTGACCAATTTGTGGGTGTTGATATGGTTTTGGATTCTCCATTCTGAAGTGAAAAGCCTGTAGTGGAGAGAGGAGGTGTTCCAGCTCCTGAGAGAAGGCCTGGCCATACCGTGTAATCGCACTTGTTTGCTATGGTGAAAGTTGCGGAGTCCACACCTACAGAAAGAAATTTTTTTTTTTAAAAAAAAAAAGCGCACACAGACACACAAAATTAGTTAACAAATTAAAAATGGCTTATGGATAAAGATAATAAGTGGGAAAGCTTTGCTTTTATAGGGACGTTTCTTTTACCTGTAAGGAAGAAATGAGGAATGGCCAGTGATAGCATAAGGATTACGAGGCAAACTTGAGCCATTTTGGAACCTCAAAGGTTTAGGGTTGGGGTTGAACCAAGAAGAAGAAGTTGCAGATTTGAAAGATATAATGCTGTTCCTCCTTCTTGGGGGTATTTGAGAGGGGAGAGTTTGAGATTTTCACAGCTGATTTAAATGGGATATTTATAGAGGAAAAAGGTCGGGATCCTTTCCTTTTTTCTTTTTTCTTTTTTTTCTTTATGCTTGTGTCAGCGGAGGTGTCTTTATGTGTGGTGGGCCCAAATCCCATATGTAAGTTAGTAATGGGCATTTAAGTCGGCTCTGGCCCGTCTGATGTTGCTTGGTATATCTCCCTGTATTTTTTTTTCTCACTCTGTATAACGAGGTTAAGATTTCCCCTCCCCTTCGGCTTAATACATATGGAGACAACCTTTTGCCAACCACGATAAAACAATTTCATATGCAATTTCTAGAATAATTTACAAAAGGCATGAAAAAAACCAGAAAAGACTCTACATATAAAATACTTATCTTGACTCTCTCTTACCGAGCTAATATGAATACTGCTGACCAAAATGTATTTGTTCACATGAACAATACCATCGCAATAATGTATAGTAATCAAAATTTTCCACACACTCCATAAGGTAGGTATTTTTTATTTTATGTTTATTCTATTATTTTTATAATAAGAGTTCAGAATGCTTGTAAATTGTTAGTGGTGTTAGTCTTACTTACTCTTAGCCAACCTCATTGAGTTAAAGACGTCTGGGAAAAGGGAACCCAAACAAGACCGGCTCTCTTTCTTCTTTCAAAGGGAAATTGAATTTCTCAAAGCACGGAGTCTACAGATTAGTTAAGCTATTTATTTTTGGATGGGTTAATATTTAATTTCAAACGTTGAATATGTCAGATACTTCAGCTCTGATTTAGGCATGTTATGATTACGAATTGTAATATGAAAGGGCAAAAATGGTTTAAAACCTAAGTCTGGTCTGCTTCAGGTTGAAACCCGTTTAATATTTGGTATTGTGAGAGTAAGAACTGGGTATACTGATACGATAATCTGATAGGTCGATTGACTAATCCGTTTTGAGAACGAGTAAGAACTTTTTGCTCCTTTAATGAAGCGGTGGCGGCAGCCCCTGAAGTACTGCAAAGTCCAATTTGACTGCAATTTTCTCCCCCCTGTTGACGTATTACTTTTTGGCGGAAGGGTGTGGGCAGGAAGATAGGTTGAGATCAAGGGCGAAACTTAAATTTTTGGAAAAAAAAATAATATCTTTACTTGAACAAATACTACTAAAATCTCAAATATAAGAATAAAAAGTCTTAATAATAATATTGTTAAAATATTTTAATTTTTTGTTTTTTTTTCGGAAGTTATAACTTTTGCTCTTATGCTGACGTTTGTCCTGTACATGGTTTTTATTCCTTCATAAATTTCATGCTTTGCCCTTGGTCAAGACATTACTGATGTGATTAATATTGTAGATTTCATGTCTGATGGCTTTTTTGGTTTTGACAATTCTTCCTTAAGTTTTGCGAGAGACATGAGAGTGCGAATTGCAATTGTCATTTTGATTTGACTACAATTATATAATAGCGAAGCCAATAGGGTCCGACTGCATAAGACCAGGTGCACCAACATGCGGAATGAGAAATACGCAGTCAAGTTTGTTTCAACTTCCAACTGTTTGAATTGCTGTTCGATTTGTTGAACGGCCTTGGGTGTTTTGCTGGCAACCATATCTCTTCCCAGAAAATTCTTACCAGAAAACAACCACTCAACGCCACCAGCTTATCTTTCTGGGAAGATTAATTGCACCTTATAACAAATATCCCATGTTGGAAACTTAGACAAGAAATTGCCTTGGGAGTACAAATTTGGTCGAGAGAGGAAGGCATGACCGAAATTTCACAGTACTTGGAAAGAATGCCGCTAGAAAAATTGAAAAATTATGAAAAGTCATAGGCCTTAACAAAAATCAAACATGCATTTGCTACTAAATTTCCCAAAGACAACACAGCGCGATTCCTTCATGGACGAAGGAAAAACTTTCAAAAGAACTACTCTTGTGATTGGTCATTCTTGGTACATGAACAACCCAGATGATATATCAGAATCTGAGATAGAAACCTGTAGAATCTTTCTGAAAAAATTTCAACTTGTCTCATTTTACCCTTCCTTAATCTTAGTCAACACTTTTACATTAAACAATATTGAAAAATATAAAATTTCTATAAGAATAATTATCATTATATTAATAATTACTGTATTGAAAATTTTAAATAATCTTAGTTAAAACTAATCTCCTTCTCAGCTTTCCCAAATGACCTAGAAGGCCAACGCTATACCAGAAACCAAGTCCAATTAATCGGTGTCACGTGCAATTAAACCAGGTGTTGTGTATTATTGTACAAGTAGAGTTATTGTTAGATTTTTTCGTGACTCACCGTGCAGCGGAAGCATCAAATTAATTTTCGGAATCGTAAAAGTTTAGGATTCGCGATATACCTCAACCGGTGATGTAAAAATCGTCGGAACCGCGAACTTCCGATATGAATATCTCGTAGTCGGGACGATAGTCACGTAAATCGAACTATCACCGTAATGCCACAACGATCCAACCCTTAACTCGGTGATTCGTAGACGGATCGGAAAACGCTCAATAAATTAATTGTTCTACACAACAATTAATTTTCCTTCTCAAGAAAATATTTTTCCTCACCGAAAAATATCTCCTCTCTTAGTTTTCTCTCTAAGAAAAATAATTGAGTCTGCACAAGTTTTCTCTCAATGTCTTCAACAAAGGAGAATACTCTCTCTTCTCGTGAAGAACAGAAGGAATGCTTGCCTTTTTTTTTTTTTCAAAGAATAAAGAGCCTTCATTTTCCACACAGTCAATTTTTCATTTTAGGAAAATGTAACTCCTATTCAGTTATGGATAGTGAGAGAAACATGGAAAGTGGATAATGGGTAGTCAAAACAACCCATTTTGAATATTTACTAAAAATAATCTTATGCCCCACGTGGGCATTTCCAACATCTCCCACTTGCACACGATGGCATTTTTACTTCCGTCATAAGATCACAACTCATGCGATCTACCATATCACCCTACAGGGTTTTCATACAGGATTGGTCGTCGTGCGACTAGCGAGTACACCTGCAAACAAAAACTTCTCGATACACCTGTTAGGATGATCAAGTAGTCACCGTTAGTATCAAAAGAAAAACTCGCAGTACCCCAGATCCAAGACTAATTGCATCCATCGAGCTACTTTCCTCATCGAAAGTAATCCCCAGATATCGCTCGACTATGTATTCACTAGTATGTTCAAATCCCTGCATGGATGAACATAAAAGACCGGTCGGTGAATACAAAATAGTGATACAACGTCAATTGGTCTTCATTTTCCCAAACTAGAATCTATCGATCCCAACTCAGCTGCTTTCCTAGACCTGTCCCTCAGACCTCAATTTATCTTCCGGGTCATCGGTAAACAGACTAAAGTAGCAAACACTAAATCAGAATCTCAAGATATAGCCGAAAGTAATAAGGGCACTAGAGATCCCACCCAATGGATCTCGGGTCTCACACAGTGGGGCTCGGGGATAAATATCAAGTATTTGTCTCAAATCATATAGCTCCCACTATCCCAAGTCGTCTTTTCACACGTGGTATGAAACACGTGCCACAGTGTTATTCCCCCATCTCTCAAAAAGGGCATATGTCAGATTTCTCTAACACTGTGCAGGTATAGGGACTCAGTCTACACATAAGACTTTACCCAGAGATCTCAGAGAGAGTACCTCAGAGACAATATCACAAAACGCAGGTGATATCTGAGATCTCAAACCTGGCTACTCACAAACAACATGGATGTGGGTACGTCCATGTCGGTCATGTCGCATATGACCTCATCCTGAACACGTATCAGGACGACTTATGTTCTAGCAGGGCTACTCTCAAAGCCTCTTACAGCTAGAATCCGTCTCATCCCCGCTCACTCAGAGCTGGAGGTGGTCACTCGTGTGAGAGAGTCGACCTCGCCTGCCTGACATATCTATTATCACATCACATAATATATATGACAATAAAAGCGAGTGCATTAAATGTAAGTATAACACAAAAAGTGACTGAATAATGCACTAGAATCATATATATATAAAATCAATAAACATCAACGTCATCAAAAGTACAAGCTGAGAAATGTCAGAAAATACCAAAACTCAATGACTCTCTATGCCCTAGAAAGGAGTCTCTAGTGATGGGTTTGGTGAAGGGGTCAGCCACCATGCTGTGTGTCGAAATGTACTTGACGGTCACTTCACCCTTCTCGATGATGTCTCTAACATAATGGAATCTGGTGTCAATGTGTTTGGTCCGACTATGAAACTTGGGATCTTGTGTATAGGTGATAGCGGCCTGATTATCACAATAAATCATCACTGGCCTCCCACTATCCGCTACAATCCCTAAGTCATCTAGTAGTCTACTGAGCCAAACACTCTCCTGAACTGCAACTGAGCATGCCACGAACTCAGCCTCCATCGTAGATAGAGCAACACAAGTTTGCTTCTTGCTGCTCCAAGAGATGGCCCCGCCATTGAGCAAGAAAGCAAAACCTGATGTCGATTTGCGCTTATCCAGATCGCATCCCCAGTCGGCATCTGAATACCCCACAAGGCGCAAATCACATCCCCCGTAACACAAGGAGAAGTTTGCAGTTCCTTTTAGATATCGGAAAATCCTTTTCACTGCTCTCCAGTGACCCATTCCAGGATTTGCCTGATATCTGCTTACCAGACCAACTGCATAACAAATGTCCGGTCTTGTACACAACATTGCGTACATTAAACTTCTCACTGCACTGAAGTAAGGTACTTTACTCATTTCCCTTACTTCTTCCTGAGTTTTCGGACACATTTCCAGGCTCAGGCCCTCACCTTTGGCGATCGGAGTATCTATGAGATTACAATCACTCATCCCAAAACGTTCGAGAATTTTCTTAACGTAGATCTCTTGTGAAAGAGCTAACGTTTTTCTCGAACGATCCCTCTGGATCTGAACTCCGAGGATGAACTCAGCTTCACCCATGTCCTTCATGTCGAAACTGGATAACAACCATGCTTTGATGGTCATTAAATACTCAATGTTGTTCCCGGCCAATATTATGTCATCCACGTATAACGACAGGATCACAAAAGAGTTATCTGAACGAATCAGATAGACACAATGATCCTCCTCGACCATTGTAAAACCGTAAGATATCACCTCCTCGTGAAATCTTAGGTACCACCGCCTGAATGATTGCTTTAGGCCGTATATTGACTTCCGAAGTCGACAGACCTTATCCTCGTGACCTACTAGAACGAACCCAGGGGGCTGTTCCATGTAGATCTCCTCATCCAAGCTCCCGTTAAGGAAGGCGGTCTTAACGTCCATCTGATGTAACTCTAGATCCAAACTAGCGACAATCGCCAAAAGTAAACGGATCGAAGTAAACTTGACCACTGGAGAGAAAGTCTCCTCGTAGTCAATGCCCTTAGTCTGCGTGTAACCCTTGGCTACCAGACGGGCCTTGTACTTCTCAATCGATCCGTCGGCCTTTCTTTTAATTTTGAGAACTCACTTGTTCCCAATGGCCTTTCTATCCTCAGGTAGGTCAACTAGTTCCCAGACTTCGTTGACTCTCATTGATTCCAATTCTTCGTGCATGGCCTGTAACCATTGGTCCTTTGCAGAACCCTCGAGAGCCTCCTGTACAGTCCTCGGCTCTCCGTCGTCCCCGGGAGTCACAATGAGGATCTCATCCTCAATCGGGAAACGACGACGAGGCACTCGTCCCCGACTACTCCTATGAGGAGAGAGAGAACCCACACCTTCGGATGGACCGCTCCTACTAGGACCAAGATCCGTAACAGGGTCTTGCGTCCCGCCGCTGGGCTCGATTGAGCCACTAGGCTCATCCATCTCATAGAAGGTAAAATCTCGATCGATTTCTCCTCTCTTAGGGAAATCACTCTCGAGAAAAGTGGCATCACGAGACTCTATCTCAGTGACAGTGCCGTCCGTATGTTTTCCTAGGAAAACGTATCATTTGGAGTGTTCAGAGTATCTAATGAAGATACACTTCTTTCCTCGTGGGCCTAACTTGCCGTACTTATGCGAGGAATCGTGAACATACGCGGCGCAACCCCATGGCCTCAAATGGCTAAGGTCAGGCTGTCTCCCTGTCCAAAGCTCGTATGGGGTGCTGACTACGGACTTCGTCGGAACACGGTTAAGGACGTGTGTTGCAGTCAACAACGCATCCCCCCAATGGGAGATAGGTAAGTTGGCCTGCGCCATCATCGACCTCACCATTTCCAACAGAGTCCTATTCCTTCTCTCGGCAACTCCGTTCTGCTGAGGAGTAGCAGGAATAGTCAACTGTTTAGTAATGCCTCTATCGAAACAGAGCTCTTTGAACTGCTCAGACAGATACTCGCGCCCTCAATCGGTTCTGAGAGTTTTCACCCTCATGTCTAGCTGATTTTTAACCTCGCTAATAAACCTCCTGAAGCACTCTAGCGCCTCAGACTTGTGCGAGATCAAGTAGACATAACCGAAACGCGTGTAGTCGTCTATGAATGTAATAAAATACGTGGCTCCGTTTCGGGCTCTCACATTCATGGCTCCGCAAATGTCGGAATGGACCAACTGCAATGGAGTCCCAGCTCTCATTGCTTTCCCAAATGGTTTTCTTGTAGCTTTGCCCGCAAGGCAAAACTCACATACGGGCAACTGGACCTTGGTTAGCGGGCCCAACAAACCGTTCGTAGCTAACCGGGTCATCCTCTCTTGCCCTATGTGGCCAAGTCTACTATGTCATACATTCACATCATCCACTACACTATCAAATGCAAAAGCAATAGTAGAAGAAGAATAAATTTCATAAAATGAAATCATATCCAGTACATAAGTCCCTCATGGACCAAACCGGAACAAATCAAAGAACTGTCATAAGTAATGGAAACTCTAGAGTTTCCCAAAAACACAGAATATCCTAACAAATCCAAACATCGGACAGATACAAGATTCCGCCTAATCTCAGGAGCATACAACACATCATGAAGATACAAGACTTGGTCACTTCGCAGCAATAGCTTGCAAGTGTCAATCCCTTTCACTTCAATAAATGCTCCATTCCCCACGTACAGCCTCCTCGCCTGGGGACTCAATCGGCGGAACTCCACGTATACGCTCCTGTCCCGAGCTACATGGTCCGTGGCTCCTGAGTCTACAATCCACAAAGGAGAAGAGTTAGCGAGCATCACACTAGATGACACGTAACTCAAACCATGTAAAGAAGAATGACATACCTTTCGCTCGCCACACTCGCGCGCGAAATGCCCAGGCTTGCCACACACGTAGCACTGGACTTTGCTCTTATCGAGCTCCTTCTTCTTGCGTTTCTGCCCTTTGTTGTTGGTCTTGGCAGATGGCTTCATCTTGCCCTGGCCCTTGGCCTTCTTCTCATGCTTGCGCCACTTGCGCTTCATTCCTCGGGAGCCCTTACTCGACTCCGCAATGTTAGTATAAGCAGAAGAAGACCTAGCCACCTCCTGACGCTCCTCCTCGAGCTCACAATGCCTACTCACGTCCATGAAAGTACGAATACTTTCAGTGTGCGTGAGATAGGTCTTAACCACATCCCAAGAGTCAGGCAAGGACTGGATCACACCCAGTACTTGAAGCTCGTCAGACATCGGCTCCCCCATATTCCTCAGAGAGGCGATCATACTCGACATATGCATTAAATGCTGTTTCATAGTATGATCGTGCCTCTTCTTGTAAGTGATGAACTTGTAGGTCAGCATCCTCAACTTAGAAGCTGACGGGGCGCCGTACTGCTCTCTCAGAGCATGCCAAATCGACTGTGCAGTAGGATACGGCTCATAGATCGGAATCAGCTCATCGTGCATGCTGCTAAGAAGGATCACCCTCGCTAGGCCATCCTTCCTTTTCCAAGCACAATACACCTCCTGATCCTGTCGAGCCTGTGTCGTGGTACCCTCCCCGGGGTCCATCTCGTTCTTAAGAACTTCCCCGAGTTTTTGTTCCTCGAATACGAACTGAACCTTCCGGTGCCAAATCTCATAATTGTCACCGTTCAGCTTGTCTCCCTTCACGAGATCTAGAACGACATTCTTCGTTGCAGCCATGTCTCTGTCACACAGAAAAAAGAGACAATTAGTGACAAATTGATGCTTAAATCACAAATTTTACGTACCCTACGAATCATCATAACCAAAATGACTCGAATACAGTCCCAAGACGAGCGTATGAGTCAACGGACACCATACACCACAATCCGGGATTGCATCTCACCACTTGGAATGCGATTCAGTACATAAAAACCCACAATAAGTCACTTTTATCACAAAAACCCTCAAAAAATCAGAAAATTCCAATTTTCAGACGACCTACGCGCCGCCGGGAGGGTTCACGCGCCGCCAGGTCCCCGGCGGCACATCTCACGCGCCCTCACGCGCCGGGGAGGCGACTGGGCGCGTGCAGGACGCGCTGCACGTCCCGCACGCGCCTGCACGCGCCCGACGCGCGGGCGCGCGGGCGACGCGCCCGCACGCGCGTGCCCGCGTCATATGGGCCGGACCCGGACGCGGGTCCGGGTCTGGACCTGGAACCCGATCCGGATCCCCCGGTTCGGGTCTGACCCCGGTCAGACCCGGTATCCTCACGCGCCTACGCGCGCGTGAGGTGCACGCGCCCGGGCGCTGTGCACTGACACGCCTTCTCGCGCGTGTTTTGCACGCGCCCGCTCATTTCTGCGTACACGCGCCTCCGCGCGCGTGTTTCGCACGCGCCTGACTTTCCTGCTTCACCCGAACAGTCTGCAACGCGATTTTTTGAGTTTTTTCTCCGACCCGGTTCCGAAATCTCATATTCCGGTGTCAAATGCTTGCAATATATATATCATAATGCAGATCTAATTGAGACAAATGCAGATCTACAATTTTTATTAATCGATTTGACCTAAAACTCGCCAAATCTGATGTTAAAAGGTTCGGTCACTATTCACGGCCGAATGCTTCAACCGGAATTTTTATGGCCTAAACGTACTCAGAAAATTACGAAAAAAAAATTTTCGTGTTCTACGTGATTTGGGTAACACAGTGGTATAATCGGATTCACGAAACTCATCCGTGATCCGGACCCCAATTTTTATACCCTATATTTTTTTTTATTCCGAAAATTATTTAAATAATTCTAACCTGGCTCTGATACCAATGTTAGATTTTTTCGTGACTCAACACGCAGCGGAAGCATCAAATTAATTTTCGGAATCGTAAAAATTTAGGGTTCGCGATATACCTCAATCGGTGATGCAAAAATCGTCGGAACCGCGAACTCCCGATATAAATATCTCGTAGTCGGGATGATAGTCACGTAAATCGAACTATCACCGCAATGCCACAACGATCCAACCCTTAACCCGGTGATTCGTAGACGGATCGGAAAACGCTCAATAAATTAATTGTTCTGCACAACAATTAATTTTTCCTCTCAAGAAAATATTTTTCCTCACCGAAAAATATCTCCTCTCTTAGTTTTCTCTCTAAGAAAAATAATTGAGTCTGCACAAGTTTTCTCTCAATGTTTTCAATAAAGGAGAATACTCTCTCTTCTCGTGAAGAACAGAAGGAATGCTTGCCGTTTTTTTTTTTTTTCGAAGAATAATGAGCCTTCCTTTTCTACAAAGTCAATTTTTCATTTTAGAAAAATGTAACTCCCATTCAGTTATGGATTGTGAGAGAAACATGAAAAGTGGATAATAGGTAGTCAAAACAATCCATTTTAAATATTTACTAAAAATAATCTTATGCCCACGTGGGCATTTCCAACAGTTATAATGGCAGCACAAAGCATCATCTGTTAGTTGAAGGATTTTGCTCTGTCGGTTACCTCCTTTGACACCGAGGGTTGATGCCCCAGCAATTTTTTCAGTTGCTCTTTGGTCCTAATCTGCTAGTGAGGAAAGAAAGAAAACAACTACCCCTAACCAATGTTTTTAAAATCGAATCGACTCGACGAATCTAAAGATTTATTGATTCATTGGTCGGATCGATCGGACTGTTTTATGAATCAAATAGCATCACCATGATGTCACGTATATAATTTATATGTTATATATTTTAAAATAAAATAAAATTTATATATTTCTATGAAAAAAATATATTTAAGTAAACAAAATAATGTTATCTTTATTAATTGTAATAACCATTCATAAAATTAATATTTAAAAAATAAAAATAAAGTAATTAAATCATATCTGTAATTGAAAAAATAGAATAATATTTCTAAAATATAGAAAAATTATGTACAGATAAAGTATATTTGTATTAATTTACTTAATAAGTGATAAATTAAAAATAAAAAAAAATCAAATTATGGCTTGTAAAAATAAAGGAAAATTTTTTTCATGAAATAAATACATGTGTATATTTTTAGTATAATATAAATTGAATGATATAATTTAAAAAAAAAAAAACTTAGAATCATAATTTTATTCGGCCTAATTATTGAATAAAATATTAAAATATTTTTATCCCATATCGGATGAATATTAGAAAGAATAAAGAAAGAGAGGCGTGTATAAATAAAGAGAAATGAGAAATGAGAAACATGCTTTTCTAATAAATTATAATGATTTGTGGTTGAACTATATTAATTTGTGATTCGATCGATTTGAACGGTTCATCAATTTTATCGACTTTGACCGATTTTGATTTCATTTGATTTAATAATAAAAATCAAATCAGATTATAAAATAATTTACGATTAAATCGATCGAATTGATCGATCCGATTCGATTTTAAAAACACTGTCCCTGTAGTAACCCCGAGGCTAAGGAACAACCAAACATTTAATGTATGTATGTGCCTATCTTATCCATTTGTCCCCCCCCCCCCCCCAATGGAGCTCTCTCGGGCTAGTCAGCATATTGAAATGTTGTTGTTGGTTAAGTACACATCATGACAGCAAACGGGAGATAGAAAGCGAGAGAATTCAAATACGTCGTCTCTAATATAGGGCAACAGAATTAAGACCCATATTACATATGATCCGAACCATAAGGCGTGCGTGTAGGTGTAAGGTTGACGAACCTCAAGAACTGGGAGGGAAAATTCCAAGGCTGTTTTTAAGTGTTTAGTCTACCATTAATTGGAGCCACCACAAAAAGCCAAAAAAAAAAAAAATGCCCATCAATTGCATCACGGTGTTACTACTAAGAATTTTACAAATCAGCATGAATATAACATTTTTTTATATATATGAACTGCCTAGAAATCACTTTATCAGTAGCCTCAGACCAAAACTCGATCAATATCTATAGAACACAAAATTTTATTTAAATAATATCAATATTCAGATACTGAATCAATTAGGTATTGATAGGAATAAATATTACGTAAGATAGATGATTAAATAGTACTTTGGAAAACTGCTTTCAAAAAATCTCGAAGGATATGGACTTGACTCTTCTCGTTCCAAAAATATTACTTAGGAAAATTCAAATTAGGTTGGAAAAAATAGAGAGAAGCAAAGCAAGAACGTGACCTCATCTAGAGCATGAGCTATGGTTCCTATTATCGCGGCTGAGTGAAATGGCCCCACACGTTGAATATAATCTATCGCCCATGCTGGAAAAAAGGACATCGAAATTGAGGTAAAAGGAAGGACATCAGCTGATCCAAAAGGCAAGCTTGGTTTAAAAAATAATGGCATAGGTGATTACTTTATTAATGACTTGTCATTGTAGTTTCGATCAAGACAAGAAAACTCATGTCCTGATGTGATGCATTTTCATTTCTTATTATCCTCCATGCATGTGATGTGCTACAAAAAATTTAATTAAAAATTACAAACCAAATAACATTGCGATCTGTGAGATATTCTAATTCTTTCAAGATAAACAGAAGACTAATCTCAGATTACAAAGCAATCAATATTACTAAGTTCTATTCAGCAGCCAATTGCATTGCCAGAGAGCAAAGGAAACAGGTGAGAGACTTTTTTGCCCATTTTCCTTATCAACCTCATCTTCATTTTTGGCCATTTCATCTAGTAGTAACTGCACCTTATGGACGGGTTTACGAAGCTCCTGTTAGATTGTGAAATTTAAGAATGAGCAAGACCAAAGATGAACATCCTCAAATATGAGGAGTTTACTGACACATATGACATACACCCAAGTTTATGTACAAACATAGATCACATCCAACAGTCCAAAGTCAAGAAAACACCCTCAAACGATCTAATACAGGGAGGGAAAGAGACACAGAGAGAGTCAGAAATTCTTGTGCACAAGGATGCTAGTTTCTCTGTAAGAAGGAAAAGCACCAGGTTTTATGAGGTCAGGATGGAATGACAAACAGTCCAGCAATCCTCAAGGGTAAACAACCAATGCATGTGCATTGTTAATATCTATTAACTGGTAATTCTCAATGGAGACAAGTTTGAAGAACAAACTTTATTATTGCAACAGTATTATATCTCAATCAGTATAGCATGGCTAAACACTAATTTTGAACTCCAACCTAGAAATTCTGAATTAGAACACTACTATCGAAATGAGGAAGAAGCTTAAAATTTCTTCCAGGGCTGGATAGGATATCAGAGTACAAGTAAATCATAGGCCCCAGGCCCAACCCTAGGCCAACAAGGAAGACCTAAGCCTATTTTGAGAAGGCAAATTGCAAGTTTTTGTATCCTGCCCTGCCCATCCATTGTCCAGCCTTCTCTTGTAATATCGGCAAACTAACGCTAATTGGGCAACTTAAACAAGAAGAAGCAATAGAACATTTTAGAAGTCGCAATATATCAAGCAATAGAGATTCCACAACAACTGCCACTTGGACTATTATGGAACCCCTTGGGGCAAAAAGGCAGGCAGAATGATCACTATGCAATCTAGGTTGGGAAAAGCAAAGGACCTGGTGACAATCCATGGCCCAAACTGACCTATGACAATGGATGATTTATGCTGATAGAGGCAACAACTACATGGAAAAATACATAATAGGGGAATATCACATGGAAATATTATTTCTTAGGTTGCATTCAGCAGCAAGGATTTCAAGATAGAATGCCTCCCCTGCATTTGTCTTCTGGATTTCAAAGTTGTAAGAGTTATCCAATATTGACATTTATGTGTCGCATGAACTTCAGACAATGAACGAACTCAATGCTGTGAACCGAATAAACTTCATTAGTAATGTCACTATCTCTGTTCACTAAGCCGTCAAACCATCTTGCTGCAATTTCAATGTGTTCTTGAGAAACCTGTCGATAAAGCCTAAAGCTTAATCAACCCCCAGAAATACCAGAAACATCACAACCCTGACGTTGTCTTAACCCCCCTACCACTTAACTGAAAGAATGAAGAGCAGAGCAGAACATATTTGGTGGAAGCATGCTTATCGAAGTTTACAAGTAGACGGCTGTAAGAAGCTCAATTTATCAAGCAATAAGCAGCTAACTATGTTTATCATCATAGTTTCATGCTCAAAATAGTATATCAACTATGACCCTGCCCTACATGACCCAGTAAACAACACAAAAAAGACAACATAAAGCATAAACTGCCTCCTCTTCTTCCTCTTCACATTCAGCGTCCTTCGATTCATTGTCATCATAATCATCAAAGTCCGATGCCCTAGAACTAGAGAACGACTGTAACTTACTCTGGTCTCCAACCTTCATTGCCTGGATTAAAGCATTCATCAGTTCAGGCTCAGCATTCCCCAGTAGCCTTCCTAACAGTCATGTATTAACGAAGTTAGAATAACATGCTTCTAATATCAACTTAGTCATTAGACTCGGCCTCTATCTTTACCTTAAACCCCTACCTTCTTATGGGCTCAAAATTGAAAATTTGCAAAAGAAATTATATCTTTGTGCAAAAGGTTAACAACAAAAAATTTTTTGCATCAACAATTACGTAATCAAGATTGCTGGAATATGCATTGGCTCTTTTATTCTCCGGGCCATGCAAAATATAACGTGATGAATTGCAGTTCATGAACCACCATTGAATTAAGATTCCAATGGAGCAACATCAAAGAGAAAAATATGAAATTCACAAGAAAGGAAAAACAGAACTAAACCTATTCATCAATAAAAATGCCAAAGGATAAAGAGACAAGCTCTATGTGAAGTATAATTTGAAAGAAGGAAGAAGATTACCGATATAATTGAACTGTCTCCGCTTTCCTTCTCAAACATTAGGTCCTAGTCTCTGCGAAATTACAACAAACACCTTATCTATACCGCCATGAAACGCACCTTCACCAACATAAGAGCCTCAGATACTTATCTCTCTGGTGAAGCTGCTCTACAAATACCGTTGGTCTCTGTAACAACCAGGATTGAATTGGTTATCTAAATTAATCTATAGATATAAAATAATTTTATGATCAATCTAAATATATAAAACAGAAAATAAAGATAAAATAAAATAAAATGATAAAGAAACAAATCAAATTTTATAGTGATTCGGCCTTTTACCTACATCTACTTTTTTCGGCCAGCAAGTCAGATCTAACAACTTGCTAGTCTTGCAATATAATGTGAAATTACAAAATACAATCCAAATACTGTTGACTTCTGATCTTTCTTACATGAAAATATCTTTGTCCAACAGAAATAAACTCATAATATCCACCAAACTATCTCACATAACTCTCTGTATAATACAATTTTAGTTTTCAAGTGGCCAAATTCAAGAATAATTTTTTCACATCAAAAATATCGAAATTGCTCTATAAAACTTACTGGATATTCTACGTATATCACACTTTAAATTCCAGTAAAGCTCCCTTGCAAAACTAGTCTCGATTGTGAAAATATATAAACCAAAAGTTATTTTCACAGCACTATTTTACTGCTATAAAATTGTGATAACTTTCTCATCTTAACACCACGAATCAAATCATTTGTCTTTGGATTTTTCAGGAAAGATCTTTATTTTATTATTTGAGAAAATCAATAATTGTAATTGTCATGTTTAAATTTAAAACCATTTGAATTCAAAAACTTTCCTGTATTGTAGCTTAGACTTGGAGACTTTCCCCCTCTGGAACTCTAAGGAGAGATTCTTTTTTCCTTATTTGATGAAATCACTAGTTGCAGCCGCCATATTTAAATTCAATTTTATTTGAATTTAAATACTTTTCTGAATTGTGATTTGGACTTAAAAACCCTCCTCTTTTGATTCTCTTAGACTTTTTTTTCTCATAAGATATTCCTTTAATCATGGTTTGGTCAATTATATTTTAACATATTTTAAATTAAGTGTAGTTTTCAATTTACACTTAGATTGCTGAGTGGGTCTTCAATTAATAAGGAAAAATATATTTTGTTTTAATAACAACACTATTCTCCAAAATGCATTGTCTCCATATCATCTTTTATAACAACCTCTATGATCAACTTTTATGAGAATTTCTAAATAAAATTTAATCTGCACATTTAGTAAAAATATTAGAATATTATGAAAGATTTTGTTATCATCAAAACTCTAAACAAACAATAATTTCCTTAACAATCTTCTCCTTTTTTATGACAATAAAATCATAAAAAATAAATATTCAAAAATATCAAGAATGTATATTTCCAAATGAATGCACATTTTCGAACTCTCCCTCAATTTATGAATTTATTAAATATTTTCCCCGTGCATATTTGTTATTTATTTTTTATTACATATTTCTCCTCCTTTTTATTTCATCAAAAGGAAAATAGAGAAAATATTACATGGAGAAACATAGAATAGTTGAGGAAATATTTCAACAATTTCATTGATTTATACAAATCTTATTTTTAAAAAAAATAGAAAGCATATTCTAATTTCATTTCTAATATTTTCAAACTTCTCCCTAATTAAGGATTTTGGACACAATAATTTCGTATTAAAACATATTATGATTCTACCGTTAATAAGGTAACTTTTACCCTTTTTTTTAATATCCAACTTACAATTCTATTTCTTAAATGACTCAAATGGGTCTTATTTTCTAAAAATAAAATTCAAATAAATCTAAAAAAAATTATTTGTTTTTAAGTACCCAAATAAGTTTTGATTCTCTAAAAAATAATTTTATATCACAATTAAATTTTTCTTGAGATATATTGAGCCTATTCATGAAATAAGTTCTAGTAAAGTAACCAATTTTATGACATATATAGTATAAAATATTATTATTTTTATTTCTTAGATAATTAAGTGTATAACCAAAATTATTATGCATATTTCTAAATTTTTTGTACCTATATCTAAAGTTAAATTTTTTGTGAAAATTCAATTTTTCGCCAGAATTTCTATAAGTGTTTTTATGAAAATTTTTGTATGATTTTCTGTAATATTTTATTGCTGTCTGTGAACAGTTTTTGTAATTATATTGTGTAGTTTATACAAAATTTATAAGCAATCTTGGTGCAATTTATGTGATAACAATTTTACTATTGTTTACAATTTTTTGAACATAATTGTGAGAATTTTCAGCAATCCCAGAAGTGCCTATTTTCTCTAAATTTACTATTTTGACAAAACTATCATTTTTAGAGTTTGAAGTCATTTTATTGTCACATGCATAATTTAAATCATTTTCAAAAAAATCCATTTTTTGAAAAAAAAAAAAAGTAATTTTGTCAATTTTTTATCACTCTCAATAAATTTTTGAAAAGTGTTTTCAATTATATTTGATAATTCATTTACCCTATTTTTCAAAACATTTATATTTATTTTTAGTCTATTATTTTTTGTTCTTGTAACTTCAAACTCATAATTCAGCAATATAGTTATTTAGCTTAACACATTTTTTTCATTTTCTAAATCAATTATTTTACATTTTAATTTATTAATCACATTAAATACATTTTGAGTATCAAAATTAGAATATGTAGAATTTTCAGATTTAGTGTCAGAGGTAACATGTGATTTTGTCACGAGACAAAAGTTGATTTCTTCTGCACTTTCTGAACTTTCTAATTCTAAATCGATTTTATCCAAATAACTCCAAGTTGTCATCTTAACCTCTTCATTTTTTTTGAAATTTTTATAATTTTTTAGTAGGACAGGAACACTCATATTTTATGTGTCTCGATTTTTTACATTCATAACAAATTATTTCTTATTTCTTTTCTTTGTTGTCATTTTTTACACCAAATTTAAATTTTCATAAGTTATTAGATTTTTTAAATTTGAAAATTTTCTTACTCTTGTTTTTAAGAACACAATTGAGTCTTCTTGTTAGTATATATAACTCTTGATCACTTTTTTCTTCATTTATTTTGCCGTAAATGCTATAGTTTTCTTCTTGTTTTCAGATTTAGCGGTATTGAAGATTTCGGTTTCGTAGGATATCAATTTTTCTCTGAGTTCATTTAAAGACAGCTTATTGAGGTCTTGGGCATCCTCGATTGTAGTTTTTTTGGCATCCCAAGTCCTTAGCAATATCCGAAAAACTTTGCTTACTTAATCTGCATCTGAAATCTTTTTTCTAAGAGAATCAAATTTATTAATAATAATAGAAATCTGTTAAACATATTTTTAACATTTTCTTATTGTTGAAATCGGAAAAGTTCATATTTTTGCATTAATAGGTTGATTCATGTTTTCTTCACCGTACTAATCCTTTCATGAATGATGCATAATCTATCCCAAATATCTTTTGCTGTAGCACATGAAGAAATCAAATTAAATTCAGTTGGTAAGTTAGCACATAAAAGTAAGTGTTTAACACGTGAATTAATTAACATTTTTCTTTTGTCATCCTTAATAATTATTGGTATTTTTACTTTTAAATTTCTAGTAGTTATAACTTCCCAAAACTCATAATCAGTAACTTGAATAAAAGTTTTTATCCTACATTTCTAATGAGAAAAATTAGTGCCATCAAAATATGGTATCCGATTTATGGTCTGACCATAATTATAAGAAAAAGTTATGAATCTTTTACTCTAAAAAGTTCTCTTTAGTGGAGTAGAGTACTTGACTCTGATACTACTTGTTGGTTCCTGTAACAATCAAGAAGGAGATTAAATTTGTTGTCTTGATTGACTTTTAAAAAAATTAATCTAACTCTATTTAAATATAAAATAATCATATGGGCAATCTAAATATATGTAGTGAAAAATAAAAATAAAATAAAATAAAAGGATAGAGAGACAAATCCAATTTTATAGTGGTTCGGTTTTCTTTTTACGTTCACTCTTCCAGCCAGCAAGTCAGGATCTAACAATTTGTTAATTTTTCACTATGATACGAAATTACAAAGTACAATCCAAATACTGTTGACTTCTGATCCTTACTTGAAGATATTTTCGTTCAACAAAAATAGACTCACAATATCTACCAAACTAACTCACATAACTCTCTGCACAATACAATTTTGGTTGTTCAAGTGACCAACTTCAAGAATAATTTTTTCACATCAAGAATGTCGAAATTGCTCTATAAAACTTGCTAGATATTTTATGTATATCACATTTTAAATTCCAGCAAAGCTTCCTTGCAAAACTAGTCTCGATTGTAAAGATATATAAACTAAAAGTTGTTTTCTCAGCATTATTTTACTACTATAAAATAGTAATAACTTTCACATCTCAGTACCACGAATCAAGACCATTTATCTTTGAACTTTCCATCCCTAAGAGAGATCTTTCTTTTCTTATTAGAGGAAATCAATAGTTGCAATTGTCATATTTGAATTCAAATCCATTTGAATTCAAATACTTCCCTATATTGTAGTTTAGATTTGAAAACTTTCCTCCTTTGAAACTTTTATGAGAGATCCTTTTTTTCTTGTTTGATGAAGTCAATAGTTGCAGCCACCATATTTAAATTCAATTTCATTTGAATTTAAATACTTTCTCAAATAGTGATTTAGACTTGAAAACTTTTCTCTTTTTGGTTCTCTTAAACATTCATTTAATCATGGTTTGGTCAATTGTATCTTAACATATTTTGAATTAAGTGTAATTTTCAATCTACACTTAGATCGTTGACTAAGTTTTCAATTAATAAGGAAAAATGTATTTTGTTTTAATAACATCTATTATTCGAAATGCATTGCTTCCATGGCATTTTCTATAGCAATCTCTATGACCAACTTTTATGAAGAAGAAGGGCATACTCAGTGTCAAAACTCCCACATTGTAGGTTCTGGGGAATGGAATACATAGACAGCTTCCCCTTGCTTTTTTTGCAAGGAGACTGATTCGAACCCCGAACCTCCAGGACACAATGGAGAGACTCCACCATTGCGTGAGGTTCGTTCTTCGTGACACAATATGACCAACTTTTATGAGAATTTCTAAGTAAAATTTAATCTGTATACTTAATAAAAATATTAAAATACTATAAAAGATTTTATTATCATCAAAATTCTTAGGGGGCAATAATTTCCGTAACAAATACAAAACAAAGACATCTTTTAGTGTTACCACAACTTTGAGACGTAGATTCCACCACCAAAGCAAATGCTGCAAGCGAATACCATAGAATACGTTTGATTTGAGGGGAAAATGAAGCAAGGTCCATGCCCCAGCGAATGACGCGACGAGCCTCTCTCTTCTTCTCGTTGCGGCTCTTCTTTGCATCTGAATCTGAATTGTTGTTGCTCTCTTAGAAATCTAGATCGGATGATGATGGAGAGTCCGTCAACCAGAGACCGACTGTGCTTCGGCTGGAGGGTGAAGGAGAGACGAGAGTAAAAACGAGAAGTGGTGTTGTTGGAAAAGAGTGAAAAGAAGAGGAGGTGATGAATTGTTAGATTCAAGCAAAGGCATTGATGTTCCGGATTGTTCCACTGAGACCATTGTCTTAACGGCCTTGCCACTTGACTCATCATCATCCCTCTCCCTCTCCCCCCTCTCCGTAAGTTTGAGCTCACCGTTCGTGATCGATCGAATTCGAGGCGCGCTCTGCATGAGCATGACTTGTGAACCAAACCGCCCTCTAGTTGTTGAGAGCCCGCTTAATTTTAAATTGGGCCGGTAAGCCCATTACTGTAGAGAAGCTACTCCGGCCGCTTAATTTTAAATTGGGCCTTAATTGAAGAGTGTGGTTCAAGAGTGGCCCAAGTTAACGAGGGCTGGTTAGATTTCCTCCTGGCCCCGCCAAAACCCAAACGGGGGAGGGAAAAAAAATATATTAAACAAATATTTTTCATTTGGAAAATGGAACTCGTTGAAAAAGAAACTAATATGGTAACGAAACTTTGTAAGCTTAAATGTCTTGTTAATATGTGTGAAGTTAGATCATTAAAAAATTATGGTAAAAAAAGAATTTTAGAATTGTTTAACATTAATATGCTGCTTAAAAATCTCGAAAAGGAATAATAATTCAAATTTCTTTTGGGGTCTTGTTTGACTGTTTGTAACTTGATTTTGTCTGCAAAAAAATATATAGGTAATCGCACCAATATATATATGTAAGGTTTCATTGTTAATATAAATTACTAAACAAATTCCCTGAAGTATCTTTTATAGGCAGAGGGACGAAGCGCACGCATTTGGGTTTGTGTTTTGTGTCGAAGCGCACGCATTTAATTGTTCTCATTTTCGAATATTGTATTGCGACCAAAAATGGATAGTTTTGCTTAATCTAATTTAGTTTGAATCTGATTTAATTGATTTAATTAATTTAATATCTGATGCTAATCATTTATTAAAAAAAAAAACTCTCATAAATTTATTTTAAAAATAAATTTATTTTACCTTAAAGTGAAGTATAAAAAGGGAAAATAAAAGTGACAAATGACTGACGGTATTCCATGATCATCAAACTCGCACGTATACTCACTCTCGTTTGTCCATATAAATTACATGCATCAAGAGAAAAGCATGGGAAAAACAGGAAGAGGCGCAAAACCTAAATCAAAAGCATACATAAATTTATAAAATCTTCAATTTCGACGTCAGACTGTAAAAATTTCGTCTGGCACATTAGTGGGTTCTAACCCCAAATTATGTACACATCACTCTACCCATACACTACGCTACCAAGAAAAAAAAGGATTCATATTCATTCCCATCTATTCTTCAAATTAAGCACCTAAAATTACTCGGCAGTACTCTCCAAACTGGCAAAAATTCTCAGTTTGACTTCGACTACCAACATTGGTCACTCTCCCAATTCCGGCGAGTGTAACCGGAAAATCCCGATGCCGAGGATCCCGCCATCGCCGACGGCGATCCGGTTGCAGACATGGCAAAAGAAAAACTCGCCGGACGTCTTCTTCTGAACAAAGTCCTGTCATAGTCGGCCCTCTTCTCCGGATCCGACAATGTGGCGTAAGCCGCGTGAAGTCTGATGAACTCGTCTGCTGACGTGTCCTCGGACGCCACGTCAGGATGAAGAACTCTGGCCAGTTTTCGGTACGCCGTCTTGATTTCTTGACAGGTGGCGCCCATTTTGATACCGAGAACCTCGTACAGGGACGACGCCGAGGCCGAGGACGAGGAGGAAGCAAAAGTAGGTCTCTCCGTCGCCGTCGCGCAAGAGGCCGATATAGCCATCGGTCGTCGAAATCGGACGCAGTTCGGCTGCGAATTAAACGACACCGTCTTGGGAGGAACAGCAAAATGGGCAGAGAAGGAAGCTAGTGTTGAAATCGAAACAGAGGATGCGGAAACCATGATTTTGCGCTGACGTTGATATCGATTGAAACTGGATAAAGTTCCGAGTTTGGGGGTGTTGGGGTTAAAGGGTATTTAAAGGGGAGGGTCCCATGAAGATTCAACTATGGTTAGTTAACCGGGTGGGGTTAAGGAGAAGGAGGGTCTTATCCAGAAAGATCCATTTCAGAGCTGACTCAGCAACTTGGCGGTGCCCTTCCTCTTTAAGTTTCCGTGTCATCCGCAGGTTAAACAATTTCCTCTTTCAGAATTAAGGTTATATTAACGAAATGAGAAAAAAAATTAAATACATTAAATTTTATTTAAAGATGAATTAACATATAGAATTTACTTTTATTTGATTTTTAACTTATATTTTCTATTTAATACAATTCGTTTTTATATTTCATAATTATTTGGAATATGAAAAAAGAGGGACACTAGAAATTAGAGACCGAGTCAAATTCAAGGCTGTGTTGTAGGAGGGACAACCTGGGCACTCTCATCTTTGCCAATCTGATCCCTAGCCATTCTTATTTTATAAATAATTATCATTATCGCTGTCGGTTTATATATATATTAGTTAATTCCCCGCACATTTACGTGTGGGTGTTCAAAAAGTGTGTGGGTATTCATAAAGTGTAGGTTATATTTTTTTTATTATATAAATATTTATTAAATTTATAATTATTATCAAAAATTAATAAAAATTATGATATTTATAAACAATAGTAAAAAAAAAAAGAGTTTAGTTATTAAAATATTAAAAAAGACTAAGGAATAAAGTAAAAAAAAAAAAGATAATAAATGAAGTAAAAAGGCAACAGAAATATAGGGATGACCATCTATAAGTTTAAAAAAAAAATTAAAGAAGAAAACTTATGTTTAAAAAAAAACAAATGACTCAAGAGGGAGAAAAGGAAAAAAAATTAAAAGAGTAAAAATAGAAAAAATTAAAAATAGTGATTTGAAAATAAAACAACGATTATTCGTGGAGCTAAAGAAAAAATAAGAAGAGAAAAAAGATATTCAAAAACCAAAAATGACTAAAATGAAAAAAAAAAAAAATTGGCTAAAAAAATAATCAGGATTTGAATGGAGAAGTAAAGTTAAAAAAAGAAGGAAAACTAATATCTAAAAAAGACAAATAATTTAAGGGAAAAAAATTTGAGTCAAAATAAAAAAATTAACAAATCAAGTAAAAATTTATAAAAATTTGATTATGACAGTAAATAAAAAAGGGATAAAAACTTAATAAATCAATAAATTAAATAAAATATATAAAATCAATAAAAATAAAATGTTTTTATAAAATAATTAAAATAAAATAAATTATATCACAAATAATAAATTTTAAGTTATATTATTTTCATGATAAAAATATAAAAAATGAGATAAAAAATTAAAAAATATAAAATTTAAGAAAAAATATTTAGAAGTCATTAAAAAATATTAAAAAAATATAAAATCAAAAAATTTTGATTCCATTTTATATAGTAAAAAAATTATATTTTTAAAATCAAAAGATTTTTAATATTTCTGAAAAAATTATATCATTTAATTCAAATATTAAAAAAATATATTATTTTAATATTAAAAATAATATTTTTATTCATGTCTTTTCATATTTCTTTTTACCCACGATTGCACTTTTTTTTTCGTCCCTCTTTGGTCATCCTCTATTTTTCTAACCCCATTATATGTATATATATATATATATATTTTTTTTTTTTATTTTTTTTTTTTTTCAATCACTCTCTCTCTCTCTCTCTCTCTCTCAAAAAAAAGGTCTACGGTAGTTTCTGACCATAGTTTTGATCTCATTTTATATAATCAAAGGATTAAATTAAATTTAATATTATTTAAATATATTTTAAAATAATAATTTATATTCCTTTTATGAAAACTTTTGAATTTAAATTTTAATATTAAAATGAAATAATATTTTTATATTTACGTAGATAAAAAATCAAGATAATATTATATTATATTTATTTAATTATTCCTTTTTTAATATTTTTTAATCACTTTTAATTTTTTTAAATTTTATACTCTTTTTAATATTTTTATCTCATTTTTATATAATTTTTTTATTATAAAAAACGATTTTACTTAAAATTTATTATTTAGTCATTAGTCGATTTCTAAAGATATTGAAAATATTTTGATTTTAAAAATATAATTTTTTATTATATAAAATGAGATCAAAATCTTTCGATTTTATATTCCTTTTTTCATATTTTTTGATCGTTTTATCTTTTTTAATTTTATATTCTTTTTAATATTTTTATCTCATTTTTATATAATTTTTTTTATTATGAAAAAAAAAATAATTTAAAACTTATTCTTTAGTTATTCATCATTATTAGATATGAATTTTTTTTTTTGTTTAAATCGCGATTCTTTATTCAGGTTCTTACTATATTTTTAACCATTTTTTTTTTTTCACTTTAATCTTTCTCTTTTTTAACATTAAAATAATCATCCTTTTATTTTTAAAAACTTTTACAAGTCATTTAAAAGTATTAAAAAAAAAAGAATATACAATCAAAAGAATTTGATTTAATTTTATATAACTGAAAGATTTTATTAAATTTTATATTATTTTAATATTCTATAAAATAATAATTTATATTCTTTTTTGTATAATTTTCTAATTTATATTTTAATATTAAAAAAATATAATTATTCATTTTTTATATTAATATAACATTAAAATAATATAACATTATATTTATATAATACAATAAAACATTTTAATACTGAAATTATTTTTTATAATAAAATAATATTATTTTTAATATTTATATAAAAATAATATAATTTTTTTGAAGATATTAAAAAAAACTTATGATTTTAAAAAAATAAATTTTTTATCATATAAAATGAGATCAAAATCTTTTGATTTTATGTTCTTTTTTAAATTTTTTAATGACTTTTAAATTTTTTAAAAAAATTTATATTAATTTTTTAATATCTTTATTTCATTTTTATATATTTTTTTATTATAAAAAATATATAACTTAAAGTTTATTTTTTAAAGTCATTAGGCGTTTTTAGACATTAATTTTTCTATTTCTTTTTCCATTTCTCTATTTAGGTTTTTACTATTTTTTTACTAAGTTATTTTTTTTTTTACTTTAATCCTTCGACTATTTTTAGTGTAAATTTTTTCCTTTTTATTTATTATTTGGCCTAAAAAAGAAAAGGTCTACAATAGTTTTTTACCATAGTTTTGATCTTATTTTATAAAATCAAAAGATTTTATTAAAATTAATATTATTTTAATATTTTATAAAATTGTAATATATATCCATTCTATAAAAAATTTCTAATTTATATTTTAATTTAAAATAAAATAACTTTTATATTTATATCAATATAAAATTAAGATAATATTAAATTATATTTATGTAATATAATTTAATATTTTAATAAAAATATTACTTTTAATATTAAAATAATATATCTTTTTTAATTTACAATAAAATAATAAATTTTTTGAAAAGTATTAATAAAGCTTTTGATTTTAAAAATATAATTTTTTTTTTCACTATACAAAATTAGATCAAAATCTTTTAATTTTATATTCTTTTTTTAATATTTTCTGATAACTTTTTAAAATTTTTTGAAATTCTGTATTTTTTGAATTTTTATTGTTTATAATATAATTTATTTTAATTTACTGATTCTAAAAAACATTTTAAGTTTTTATCAATTCTATAAATTTTTATTTAATTTGTTAACTTTTTTTTTTAATTTTGACCCTTTTTTGACATTAATTAAATAAAAATATTAAAAATTGTTATTAAAATACATCTATAATATTAAAATATCTATAATATAAAAGTATTTATATGTTTTCTTCAATATAAAAATATCTATAATATAAAATTTTAAAATTTTTTAAAAATTCATTAAAAATATTTAAAAAAGAATAAAAAATCAAAAAATTTTGATCTCATTTTAATATTTTTAATATTGAAAAAAGAATACTTTTATATCCTTTTAAGATTTTGATTTTGATTTTTAATATTTTTTATATTTTTTCAAAAATTTATATAAAATCAAGAGAATGACAATTTTTATATCATAGTAAATAATGTAAAATTAAATAATATATTAAACTAAATAAAGTGTTTGAAAGATAAAAGGTACATTTATAATTTAATTTTCATTTAATAAATTAACATACTAAAAAGAATGTAAATTATTGTTTTGAAAAATATTAAAAAAATATTAAATTTACTAAATCTTTTGATTATATAAATTGAGATCAAATTTTTTTTGATTTTATATTATTTTTTAGTGACTTTTGAAAGTTCTTTAAAAATTATTTATTTTTTTAATATTCTTTGATATCATCCTTTGCATATATTATTTTTATTATAAAAAATGATCTAACTTTAAAATTTATTATTTATAATGTAGTTTATTTTAATTTATTGATTTTATAAATTTTTATTTAGTTTGTTAATTTATTGAATGAAAATTAAATTATTGATATATTTTTTATTTTTCAAATATATTATTTCTTCTATATACATTATTTAATTTTACACTACTTACAATAATATAAAGAATTGTAATTTTATTGATTTTATGCAAATTTTTGAAAAAATATAAAAAAACATATTCAAAGATATTAAAAAAAAACAAGTTCAAAATCCTAAAAGGATTAAAAAAATATTCTTTTTTCAATATTAAAAATATTAAAATGAAATCAAAATGTTTTGATTTTATGTTCTTTTTTTAATATTTTTAAAGAATTTTAAAATTTTTTATCATAGTTGTTTTTTTATTTTAGAAAGCATTGTTTTATATTTTTATATTATGGATATTTTAATATTATAGATGTTTTTTAATAATAATTTTTAATATTTTATTTGATTAATATCAAAAAAGCGTGTGGATAAAAAAATTAAAAAATTAAATAAAAATTTACAGAGCGGGGCATGATCACAGTTTGTAAAGTAGGATGACAAAAAATATGAAATTTGTAAATAAAAACGAGAAATAAGAGATAATGAGGGAAGAGCTTACTTGTAAATATTGTAAATTTTATTAATGTTGAAGGAAATTACTAGAACTTTGTTTTACAAGGGAGAAGAATGATAATATAGTCGTGCCCTTATAAGATGAAACACAAACCTATATATAAAGGATTTTACAAACTATATTACATAAAATTTTGAAATCCAAAACTATATTACATAAATTGTTGAAGTCTGTATTGGTTGAGACTTGTACAATTTATCATACTACAAAAAATTATTACTCAAGGCCAACACCAATGAATATACAATTTGAAGAAAGACAATCTTTTAAACAAGCCAAATATGATAGAACAACTATATATGAATGGAATATAGATGACCGCTCTGAATATGAAAAATTAAATTTATTACAAGAAATGTATATGGCATATGCTGCTTATAGATCAGCAGATCCACAATTGACTAATAGATAAATTGCTTGAAACATTATTCAAGGCTTTACATGATAATTAAAATATTGGTGGGATAATTTATCTCTTGACACAATGAATAGGATATTAAATCATGTAATTACAGTCCAAGATCACCAAGGAAATATAATTAGACATGATAATGACCCTGTAGAAGTTTTAATAGACACAATCTCAATGCATTTTATAGGCAATGCTCAAGAAATATGGACTAGAGATAAAGTTATTTTAACCAATTTTAGATGTCCATCTTTATCTGATTATAGATGGTATCAAGATACATTTTTTACAGAAGTATTAAGGAGACCAGATCAAAATAACAATTTTTGGAAAGAAAGGTTTATATCAGGATTACCACCATTATTTGCACAAAGGATAAGACTTAAATTACAAGAAACAGCTGGTACTGAAACTATACCATTTGAAGACATAACCTATGGACAATTATTTTCTTTTATACAAAAAGAAGGAATTAATTTATGTTTAGAATTAAAATTACATTCCAAATATTCATCCAAAAACAAATCTTTAAGAAAGGAATTAGGATGCTTTTGCGAAACTTTTGGCTTACAACCATTAAAAGCACCATCTAGACAAAAGAAATTTAAAAAGACAAAATCATACAAACAAAGGAGACATTATTACAAAAAGGAAGAACAACATTATCCAAAATATTATAAATCAAAACAATCTAAAAAATATAAATCCAAAACTTTTAAATCAAAACAATTAACTTGCTGGAAATGCGGTAAACCAGGACATACTGCAAAGAAATGTTATGTTAAACAAAAACTTAATCAAATACAAAATACTGAATTAAAAAATGAATTACTTAAAATCTTAATTAAAATAAAACCACAAACTACATCAGATGACGAAACAACTTCACAACTAAGTTTAGATACTTCTGATGAAGAAAACTTTTATAGTTATCACACTAGTACAACTGAAGATGAAAGTTTATCAGATTCTGACAATCAGTGCTCACAACCAATATGTATTAAACAAATAAATGTATTAACTAAACAACAAAAAGAAGATTTATTTAATACAATCATACAAATAGACAATTTAGAAACAAGAACCAAATTATTAGAAAATCTTAAAGATGAAATTTTAAAGGAAACTAAAAAATAATTACCCATAGAAAAGGATACATTTGAACCCTTAAGTTTAACAAAAATACGATCAAAATCCAGTACTTCTAATATAATCAAACCAACTACAACAAAAGATTTACAACAAGAAATAAATAAACTTAAGAATCAAATAAAAACCCTACAAGAAGAAGTTCAAATCCTACAAATTACTATTCTAAATTATGATAAAAAATTTAATGACATTGAACAAATCATTTATACATCAAATCAACCGACAAATTTAAACTAAGATGAACAACCTTCCACTTCTCAAAATAACCTGTCACATAATATACAAAAAATATCTACAACAAAAAATATGCATAAAAAACAAATAAAACAATATGTACAATTAATAAATAAAATTATCTTTCAAAAGTGGTATGTACAAATAAATCTAGTTATAAACAACAACTACTCTATCACAATGAATGCCTTAATAAACTCTGGAGTAGAATTAAACTGTATAAGAATAGGAATTATACCAATAAAATATTATAAAAAAATTAATGAACAATTACTCACAGCAAATAATGAATCTTTATAAGTTGATTACAAATTAAACAATGCTTATATTTATAATAACAATTATTGTTTTCACAATATATTTTTTATAGTAAGTGATTTAAATAATGAAATTATTTTAGGCTTACCATTTATTATCCAGTTATATCCATTTATGGTAAATGACCAGAGTATTTATATTCAAATTCTATGATATACAATTACATTTGCCTTTACTCAACCAATTCAACAAAAAGATATTAAAAATATACAACATCATTCAATATATAAAAGGATTAATAAAATTACCCATATTAAACAACATATACAACATTTAAAAGAAGAACTAAAATATGTAAGAATTGAAAAACAATTAAAACAAAAAATAATACAAAAACAAATTAATAATCTTGAACAAAAATTTAAAATAAAAATTTGTGCAGACCTACCTAATGCTTTTTGGGAAAGAAAACAACGTATAATTAACTTACCTTACGAAAAAGATTTTAATAAAAACAACATTTCAACTTTTATGAAGAAGAAGGGTGTACCCAGTACTAAAACTCTCACATTATAGGCTCTGAGGAAAGGAATATTTAGACAGTCTTCCCCTTACTTTTTTTGCAAGGAGGTTGATTCGAACCCCGAATCTCCGGAACACAATGGAGAGACTCCACCATTGCGCCAAGTTCGCCATTCAGGACACAATATGACCAACTTTTATGTGAATTTCTAAATAAAATTTAATTTGTATACTTAGTAAAAATGTTAGAATACTATAAAAGATTTTATTATCATCAAAATTCTAAGGAGACAATAATTTCCCTAACAAATACAAAACAAAGACATCTGTTAGTGTTACCACAACTTTGAGACGTAGATTCCACCACCAAAGCAAATGCTGCAAGCGAATACCATAGAATACGTTTGATTTGAGGCGGGGAAAATGAAGCAAGGTCCATGCCCCAGCGAATCACGCGACGAGCCTCTCTCTTCTTCTCGTTGCGGCTCTTCTTTGTATCTGAATCTGAATTGCTGTTGCTCTCTTAGAAATCTAGATCGGATGATGATGGAGAGTCCGTCAACTAGAGACTGACTGTGCTTCGGCTGGAGGGTGAAGAAGAAGCGGTGAAGAAGAGACGAGAATAAAAATGAGAAGTGGTATTGTTGGAAAAGAGTGAAAAGAAGAGGAGGTGATGAATTGTTAGATTCAAGCAAAGGCATTGATGTTCCGGATTGTTCCACTGAGACCATTGTCTTAACGGCCTTGCCACTTGACTTATCATCGTCCCTCTCCCTCTCCCCCCTCTCTGTAAGTTTGAGCTCACCGTTCGTGATCGATCGAATTCGAGGCGCGCTCTGCATGAGCATGACTTGTGAACCAAACCGCCCTCTAGTTGTTGAGAGCCCGCTTAATTTTAAATTGGGCCGGTAAGCCCATTACTGTAAAGAAGCTACTCCGGCCGCTTAATTTTAAATTGGGCCTTAATTGAAGAGTGTGGTTCAAGAGTGGCCCAAGTTAACGAGGGCTGCTTAGATTTCCTCCTGGCCCCGCCAAAACCCAAACGGGGGAGGGAAAAAAGAATATATTAAACAAATATTTTTCATTTGGAAAATGGAACTCGTTGAAAAAGAAAATAATATGGTTACGAAACTTTGTAAGCTTAAATGTCTTGTTAATATGTGTGAAGTTAGATCATTAAAAAATTATGGCAAAAAAAGAATTTTAGAATTGTTTAACATTAATATGCTGCTTAAAAATCTCGAAAAGGAATAATAATTCAAATTTCTTTTGGGGTCTTGTTTGACTGTTTGTAACTTGATTTTGTCTGCAAAAAAATATAAAGGTAATCGCACCAATATATATATATAAGGTTTCATTGTTAATATAAATTACTAAACAAATTCCTTGAAGTATCTTTTATAGGCAGAGGGACGAAGCGCACGCATTTGGGTTTGTGTTTTGTGTCGAAGCGCACGCATTTAATTGTTCTCATTTTCCAATATTGTATTGCGAGAATCCGATTTAATTAATTTAATATCGGATGCTAATAATTTATTTTAAAAAAAAAACTGTATTTATTTTAAAAATAAATATATTTTACCTTAAAGTGAAGGATAAAAAGGGAAACTAAAAGTGATAAATGACTGACCGTACTCCATGATCATCAAACTCGCACGTATACTCACTCTCGTTTGTCAATATAAATTACATGCATCAAGAGAAAAGCACGGGAAAAACAGGAAGAGGAGCAAAACCTAAATCAAAAGCATACATAAATTTATGAAAATCTTCAATTTCGACGTCAGACTGTAAAAATTTCGTCTGGCACATTAGTGGGATCTAACCCCAAATTATGTACACATCACTCTACCCATACACTACGCTACCAAGAAAAACAGAGGATTCATATTCAATCCCATCTATTCTTCAAATTAAGCTTCTAAAATTACTCGGCAGTACTCTCCAAACTGGCAAAAATTCTCAGTTTGACTTCGACTACCAACATTGGTCACTCTCCCAATTCCGGCGAGTGTAACCGGAAAATCCCGATGCCGAGGGTCCTGCCATCGCAGACGGCGATCCGGTTGCAGACATGGCAAAAGAAAAACTCGCCGGACGTCTTCTTCTGAACAAAGTCCTGTCATAGTCGGCCCTCTTCTCCGGATCCGACAATGTGGCGTAAGCCGCGTGAAGTCTGATGAACTCGTCTGCTGACGTGTCCTCGGACGCCACGTCAGGATGAAGAACTCTGGCCAGTTTTCGGTACGCCGTCTTGATTTCTTGACAGGTGGCGCCCATTTTGATACCGAGAACCTCGTACAGGGACGACGCCGAGGCCGAGGACGAGGAGGAAGCAAAAGTAGGTCTCTCCGTCGCCGTCGCGCAAGAGGCCGATATAGCCATCGGTCGTCGAAATCGGACGCAGTTCGGCTGCGAATTAAACGACACCGTCTTGGGAGGAACAGCAAAATGGGCAGAGAAGGAAGCGAGTGTTGAAATCGAAACAGAGGATGCGGAAACCATGATTTTGCGCTGACGTTGATATCGATTGAAACTGGATAAAGTTCTGAGTTTGGAGGTGTTGGGGTTAAAGGGTATTTAAAGGGGAGGGTCCCATGAAGATTCAACCATGGTTAGTTAACCGGTTGGGGTTAAGGAGAAAGGAGGGTCTTATCCAGAAAGATCCATTTCAGAGCTGACTCAGCAACTTGGCGGTGCCCTTCCTCTTTAAGTTTCCGTGTCATCCGCAGGTTAAACAATTTCCTTTTTCAGAATTAAGGTTATATTAACGAAATGAGAAAAAAAATTAAATACATTAAATTTTATTTAAAGATGAATTAACATATAGAATTTACTTTTATTTGATTTTTAACTTATTTTTTCTATTTAATATAATTCTTTTTTATATTTCATAATTATTTGGAATATGAAAAAAGAGGAACACTAGAAATTAGAGACCGAGTCAAATTCAAGGCTGTGGTGTAGGAGGGCCAACCCATTGCACATTATAGAAACTCTCGTTTAATGCACCCTATTGTATTTGGCACAAAGTGACATGCCTCACGAATTTGGCTAAGCAGCCAAAGCCATCTATCTTGGGCTGTGACTATTCTGGATTTTTAATAAGAAGGGGGAAAAAAGGTTAATGATTCTATTATTGCTATTATTATTTTAGACGTGGACTTGAGAAAACCCTTCTGTTGTTGATGTTTCCTTAGAAAAGGCTGAATTGAAATTTTATTGCCAACACGGGGGAAAAGTCAAAAATTTTTGCAGCAGGGGAAAACATCAACATTTGGTCGTAAAATATTCTGACTTTTATTCGGTGATAATACTACTATTAACGTATATTTTGTTAGTTGTGAAAATAAAAATTAATTATTTAATAAATTATTAAAATTTAAAATAATTTAATGTATTTAGAATTTTTCTTTGCTTAGTAAAAATATGGGGGAAGCTACTAATTTTTATTATTTTTCTAAGAAAATATCTATACAAGTTTCTGATAGAAGTAAGTCATAAATGCGAAACCAAATGAGAAGCTGAAAAGCAGAGATAGAAGCATTAAAATTATCCGATAGGGTGAGTTCCAAAGCCAGCTCAAGAGTCCCGGTATCTATTCTTTTTCTATGGTTGAGAAATGACAAACAGATCTTTTTTAAAAGAAGAAAAAAAAAATGCATTATCCTAATAGGCCCATCAGAATATCCAAAACAAAAGTGGTCCCTTCCAGTTGGGATTCCTTTGATTTGAGAAAGGTTTTCGGTTGGTTTGGCTGTTAATTTAATCTTTTGACCATTGATCTTCTTTTGGGACAAGTTGGGTCTCCCTCTCATTTTTTTTTTTACTAATATTATTCAAATTTATATTTTAATTAATTTAATTCAATATCAAATCTTACTTTAAGATGGAAGATCAATTATTAAACTGCAAAATAAATTATTAAAGGAAAAAAAAAATCAATAAGACATATAGTTCACCCCATTGACTTTGGGAGACTATGCTACTGATAAACTTACGGTACCATTATTTACAGGACTTTGGTTCAAAATCAGATGGGGACAAAATTGCACTCAAAGACTAGTTGGTTTGACCAAGTCAATTTTATGAAAATATATAAATTAAGTTGAAAAAAAAAAGGCTATAGAGGCAATCAGACGGTCCTGACGTTGAATACATACACAAGATCATGTGGCATAGAGTGCCCTATAAATCAATCAGAGTTCACATGGGTATGGGGGCGGGGGGGGTTGTTTGACACTTCGGGTATGGCACGAATTTAGTGGGACGACTTTGGGTTTTGAAGGACGCGTGTCGTGCTGTGGTGAAAAGGTCGGTGGAGTTCCCGGCAAGTCTGACAAGAGAGGCAGATTTTCATGGGGCGACGTGAATGTCAATTCATCTGATTCATTACAGAGTCGAGTGCCTGCAGCGAACCGTAGGCTGCAGGGAGGATTTCTCGGGCCTCGGCCTTTTTCTATTGCATGACAACTGATGGGACATGAATCAAACCCACCCAAGAAATCCATAAAGGCCGCTTAAAAATCAATACTTGACGATCAAATAATAAAATAATAGTTTTAACCGTCTAAATCTAAGGCCTCAATCGTCCTACCAATCAAATGCGACACATCGAATCAAGGTAATCAGCCAAATCCAATAAACAGAAATCAATTCATCAATCAGACGAATCACAAAAATCACTTAATTAATCAAGCGATCACAAATACCCTAACAATTCTAAAAAATTGTTATAATTTCTTTAATATCAATCTCACACTTCATAACAAAAAATTTCAAAATTTTCAAATAAAACACTCATCCCAAAAATGATAGTTCTATCGATAAATGAGAATCATAATCAACTCAAAATATTAACGTCTGAGATTTTCAAATCAATTTGATAAAGAATGTAAGGTTGAAGACTCCTAATAACGCACGTCTCTCAGAAGTATAATTATTCTAAAAACTCTCAGAACGAGATACGCTCTCTAGGTCTAACATTCTGGATACACCGATCACAGGAAATAGTTTTCCCTCAATTCTCAGTTTATTTCTTTCAATTGAATACCGTTCTTTATTGACTTTAGTATCGGAACTTCTTCATCATAGTACACTCCAATAGTTTTTACAAGTGCATCCATCCATTGACGATTACTGTTCAAATCAAGAAAAAATTGATATCTGTGGAATTATAATCCACCACCGATAATAACCATGCACATCCTCTCAACGTCTCTTGCTTAGTTCTCAAAAATTTTAAAAAGGTCGATACAGATTTTTCCTCATTTTTTTCTCTTTTATTTTATGTACAATTTTAAACAACTCTTTTAACGTAATTATAATCGTTTTCAAATATTTGTTTTAATTTATAAATATTTTTTTACCATAAATAAGTTAACTTGCTGGTACATTCTACTGGACTTCATGAGCATTAAAAAGAAATGTTATACATTTCTCTTCAACAAAGTTACGTTATTATATAGGCAGAGTTCACGTATGCAGATTAGACATGCGAATGAATTTGCTTTTCGAGCAGTAACTCTATCATCGACCCAACATACCCTAATTGATAGAGAATTCTTCTAATGGTGCTTATAGATGGCAGATGTATTGCTCGCCCTTCCTACCTTGCATTGCCATTGGCACATGCGCAAGCCAAGAGGAATCTCAAGGACATAGGAGAAAGACTTTTCGGTCACTGACTGCTGAGATGATTGTCTAAGTGTACACCATATATATTTTATAATCTTAAAATTTTAAATTCAAATAAAATTTATTTTTCTAAGCACATTTACAATGTTCAACTATCAAAGAGTTTTATAAATAATTCATATATTTGTAGAGTTGTGATAATAAATTTGTTCATAAATAATAATTACAGTTAAAACCTTCACACTAACAGTTCATTTGAATAGAAAGATTTAAAGAAAAAAAAAGATTAGGAGAAAAAATTATGATTTTTCTTTGATTTGGGAATTTAGATATAAGAGAAAATGAGATATTTGGATAGATTTGAGATCACTCTAAATTTAAAATTTTTTCTCTCCTAAAAGTAAAAAGAAATGGATAGGAGAGAAAATATTATAGTTAAATATTTTTTATATTTTAAAAATACCATTTAAAATTGAAAGTAAAATTTTTTATTTTTAATGAATTTCATTTTTTTTCCTTTTATAAAACTCTCAAAGATGAAAAAAATATATATAATTTTTTTCTTTTTTTCTTTTTTCTCCAAACTAATATTTTTTTTTTCTCTCAAAAATTTTTAAACATACCGTAAGATATAGAGGAATTCGCGCACCCATTTTGTTAAGCAATAAAATAAAAAGAAATAAAAAAAGAAAAATAAAAAGGAAAAGAAAAATAATATTTTCGTTCTTAAAAGGATAGCTTAGTGATAACAGATTTCTTTTTTAATGTCGTGTGATCTGGATTTGAATTTTATTTAATTAAAAAAAAAAAAAAAGAAAAAAAAGACCTTTCCCGCACTGTCAGATGGGCCGAATCTGTATTGAAATGAACACAACTGCAACTAGCCTCTTAAGCCTGACATGGACTTTAGGCCCTTTTCTCTTCCCAAAGGTCCGGTGCATGGGGAAGCGAAATTCCTTACATTAGCTTTTATCCCACATCGGCATCAATGAAGGTTACGAAGTGGGAACCGTGCTACAAATAGAAAACCCCTGAAACGTGGCAAAATATGATCCTTCAGGCAGTCAATGGGATATGATGAGTGGTCAGTTCTCGCCATAACCGTGCGAGAGGGGTGTCCAGCCCCAAGCCTGGTTACGACAATCTGGGCACTCTCATCTTTGCCAATCTGATCCCTAGCCATTCTTATTTTATAAATAATTATCATTATCGCTGTCGGTTTATATATATATTAGTTAATTCCCCGCACATTTATGTGTGGGAGTTCAAAATGTGTGTAGGTGTTCATAAAGTGTAGGTTATATTTTTTTTATTATATAAATATTTATTAAATTTATAATTATTATCAAAAATTAATAAAAAAATATGATATTTATAAACAATAGTAAAAAAAAACGAGTTTAGTTATGAAAATATTAAAAAAGACAGAGGAATAAAGTAAAGGAAAAAAGATAATAAATAAAGTAAAAAGACAACAGAAACATAAAAATAAAAGGAGAAAACTTATAAGTTAAAAAAAAATAAAAGGAAAAAACTTATGTTTAAAAAAAAAACGAATGACTTAAGAGGGAGAAAAGGAAAAAAAAATTAAAAGAGTAAAAATCTGAATAGAAAAAATTAAAAATAGTGATTTGAAAATAAAACAATGACCATTCGTGGAGCTAAAGAAAAAATAAGAAGAGGAAAATAGATATTCAAAAACCAAAAAGGACTAAAATGAAAAAAAAAAATTGACTAAAAAAATAATCAGGATTTGAATGGAGAAGTAAAGTTAAAAAAAGAAGGATAACTAATATTTAAAAAAGACAAATAATTTAAGGGAAAAAAATTTGAGTCAAAATAAAAAAATTAACAAATCAAATAAAAATTTATAAAAATTTGATTATGACAGTAAATAAAAAAGGGATAAAAACTTAATAAATCAATAAATTAAATAAAATTTATAAAATCAATAAAAATAAAATGTTTTTATAAAATAATTAAAATAAAATAAATTATATCACAAATAATAAATTTTAAGTTATATTATTTTCATGATAAAAATATTAAAAAATATAAAATTTAAGAAAAAATTTTTAGAAGTCATTAAAAAATATTAAAAAAATATAAAATTAAAAGATTTTGATTCCATTTTATATAGTAAAAAAATTATATTTTTAAAATCAAAAGTTTTTTTAATATTTCTGAAAAAATTATATCATTTAATTCAAATATTAAAAAAATATATTATTTTAATATTAAAAATAATATTTTTATTCATGTCTTTTCATATTTCTTTTTACCCACGATTGCACTTTTTTTTTCGTCCCTCTTTGGTCATCCTCTATTTTTCTAACCCCATTATTTATATATATATATATATATATATATATATATATATATATATATTTTCAATCACTCTCTCTCTAAAAAAAAAAAGGTCTACGATAGTTTCTGACCATAGTTTTGATCTCATTTTATATAATCAAAGGATTATATTAAATTTAATATTATTTAAATATATTTTAAAATAATAATTTATATTCCTTTTATGAAAACTTTCGAATTTATATTTTAATATTAAAATGAAATAATATTTTTATATTTATGTAGATAAAACATTAAGATAATATTATATTATATTTATTTAATTATTCCTTTTTTAATATTTTTTAATCACTTTTAATTTTTTTAAATTCTATACTCTTTTTAATATTTTTATCTTATTTTTATATAATTTTTTTATTATAAAAAATATTTAACTTAAAATTTATTATTTAGTCATTAGTCGATTTCTAAAGATATTGAAAAGATTTTGATTTTAAAAATATAATTTTTTATTATATAAAATGAGATCAAAATCTTTCGATTTTATATTCCTTTTTTCATATTTTTTGATCGTTTTATTTTTTTAAAATTTTATATTCTTTTTAATATTTTTATCTCATTTTTATATAATTTTTTTATTATGAAAAAAAATATAATTTAAAACTTATTCTTTAGTTATTCATCATTATTAGATATGAATTTTTTTTTTGTTTAAATCTCGATTCTTTATTCAGATTCTTACAATATTTTTAACCCTTTTTTGTCACTTTAATCTTTCTCTTTTTTAACATTAAAATAATCATCCTTTTATTTTTAAAAACTTTTACAAGTCATTTAAAAGTATTAAAAAAAAGAATATACAATGAAAAGAATTTGATTTAATTTTATATAACTGAAAGATTTTATTAAATTTTATATTATTTTAATATTCTATAAAATAATAATTTATATTCTTTTTTGAATAATTTTCTAATTTATATTTTAATATTAAAAAATTATAATTATTCATTTTTATATTAATATAACATTAAAATAATATAACATTATATTTATATAATACAATAAAACATTTTAATACTGAAATTATTTTTTATAATAAAGTAATATTATTTTTAATATTTATATAAAAATAATATAATTTTTTTGAAGATATAAAAAACAACTTATGATTTAAAAAAAATAAATTTTTTATCATATAAAATGAGATCAAAATCTTTTGATTTTATGTTCTTTTTTAAATTTTTTAATGACTTTTAAATTTTTTTAAAAATTTTTATATTAATTTTTTAATATCTTTATTTCATTTTTATATATTTTTTTATTATAAAAAATATATAACTTAAAATTTATTTTTTAAAGTCATTAGGCGATTTTAGACATTAATTTTTCTATTTCTTTTTCCATTTCTCTATTTAGGTTTTTACTATTTTTTTACTAAGTTATTTTTTTTTTTTTACTTTAATCCTTCGGCTATTTTTAGTATAAGTTTTTCCCTTTTTATTTATTATTTGGCCTAAAAAAGAAAAGGTCTACAATAGTTTTTTACCATAGTTTTGATCTTATTTTATATAATCAAAAGATTTTATTAAAATTAATATTATTTTAATATTTTATAAAATTGTAATATATATCCATTCTATACAAAATTTCTAATTTATATTTTAATATTAAAATAAAATAAATTTTATATTTATATCAATATAAAATTAAGATAATATAAAATTATATTTATTTAATATAATTTAAAATTTTAATAAAAATATTACTTTTAATATTAAAATAATATATCTTTTTTAATTTACAATAAAATAATAATTTTTTTTTGAAAAGCATTAATAAAGCTTTTGATTTTAAAAATATAATTTTTTTTTTCACTATACAGAATTATATCAAAATCTTTTAATTTTATATTCTTTTTTTAATATTTTGTGATGACTTTTTAAAATTTTTTGAAATTCTGTATTTTTTGAATTTTTATTGTTTATAATATAATTTATTTTAATTTACTGATTCTAAAAAACATTTTAAGTTTTTATCAATTCTATAAATTTTTATTTAATTTGTTAACTTTTTTTTTGAATTTTGACCCTTTTTTGACATTAATTAAATAAAAATATTAAAAATTCTTATTAAAATACATCTATAATCTTAAAATATCTATAATATAAAAGTATTTAAATGTTTTCTTCAATATAAAAATATCTATAATATAAAATTTTAAAAAAAATTTAAAATTTATTAAAAATATTTAAAAAAGAATAAAAAATCAAAAAATTTTGATCTCATTTTAATATTTTTAATATTGAAAAAAGAATACTTTTATATCCTTTTAAGATTTTGATTTTAATTTTTAATATTTTTTATATTTTTTCAAAAATTTATATAAAATCAAGAGAATGACAATTTTTATATCATAGTAAATAATGTAAAATTAAATAATATATATAAAATAAATAAAGTGTTTGAAAGATAAAAGGTACATTTATAATTTAATTTTCATTTAATAAATTAACATACTAAAAAGAATGTAAATTATTGTTTTGAAAAATATTAAAAAAATATTAAATTTACTAAATCTTTTGATTATATAAATTGAGATCAAATTTTTTTGATTTTATATTATTTTTTTAATATTTTTTAGTGACTTTTGAAAGTTCTTTAAAAATTATTTATTTTTTTAATATTCTTTGATATCATCCTTTGCATATATTATTTTTATTACAAAAAAGGATCTAACTTTAAAATTTATTATTTATAATGTAGTTTATTTTAATTTATTGATTTTATAAATTTTTATTTAGTTTGTTAATTTATTGAATGAAAATTAAATTATTGATATATTTTTTATATTTCAAATATATTATTTCTTCTATATACATTATTTAATTTTACACTACTTACAATAATATAAAGAATTGTAATTTTATTGATTTTATGCAAATTTTTGAAAAAATATAAAAAACATATTCAAAGATATTAAAAAAAAAAAACAAGTTCAAAATCCTAAAAGGATTAAAAAAATATTCTTTTTTCAATATTAAAAATATTAAAATGAAATCAAAATCTTTTGATTTTATGTTCTTTTTTTTTTTAATATTTTTAAAGAATTTTAAATTTTTTTATCATAGTTGTTTTTTTATTTTAGAAAGCATTGTTTTATATTTTTATATTATGGATATTTTAATATTATAGATGTTTTTTAATAATAATTTTTAATATTTTATTTGATTAATATCAAAAAAGCGTCTGGATAAAAAAATTAAAAAATTAAATAAAAATTTACAGAGCGGGGCATGATCACAGTTTGTAAAGCAGGATGATAAATAACATGAAATTTATAAATAAATGCGAGAAATAAAAGATAATGGAGGAAGAGCTTACTTGTAAATACTGCAAATTTTATAAACGTTGAAGGAAATTACTAGAGCTTTGTTTTACAAGGGAGAAGAATGATAATATAGTCGTGCCCTTACAAGATGAAACACAAACCTATATATAAAGGATTTTACAAACTATATTACATAAAATTTTGAAATCCAAAACTATATTACATAAATTGTTGAAGTCTGTATTGGTTGAGACTTGTACAATTTATCATACTACAAAAAATTATTACTCAAGACCAACACCAATGAATATACAATTTGAAGAAAGACAATCTTTTAAACAAGCAAAATATGATAGAACGACTATATATGAATGGAATATAGATGACCGCTCTGAATATGAAAAATTAAATTTATTACAAGAAATGTGTATGGCATATGCTGCTTATAGATTAGCAGATCCACAAATGACTAATAGACAAATTGCTTGTAACATTATTCAAGGCTTTACAGGACAATTAAAATATTGGTGGGATAATTTATCTCTTGACACAATGAATAGGATATTAGATCATGTAACTCCAGTCCAAGATCACCAAGGAAATATAATTAGACATGATAATGACCCTGTAGAAGTTTTAATAGACATATCTCAATGCATTTTATAGGCAATGCTCATGAAATATGGACTAGAGATAAAGTTATTTTAACCAATTTTAGATGTCCATCTTTATCTGATTATAGATGGTACCAAGATACATTTTTTACAGAAGTATTAAGGAGACCAGATCAAAATAACAATTTTTGGAAAGAAAGATTTATATCAGGATTACCACCATTATTTGCATAAAGGATAAGACTTAAATTACAAGAAACAGCTAGTACTAAAACTATACCATTTGAAGACATAATCTATGGACAATTATTTTCTTTTATACAAAAAGAAAGAATTAATTTATATTTAGAATTAAAATTACATTCCAAATATTCATCCAAAAACAAATCTTTAAGAAAGGAATTGGGATGCTTTTGTGAAGTTTTTGGCTTACGACCATTAAAAACACCATCTAGACAAAAGAAATTTAAAAAGACAAAATCATACAAACAAATGAGACATTATTACAAAAAGGAAGAACAACATTATCCAAAATATTATAAATCAAAACAATCTTAAAAATATAAACCCAAAACTTTTAAATCAAAACAATTAACTTGCTGGAAATGCGGTAAACCAGGACATACTGCAAAGAAATGTTATGTTAAACAAAAACTTAATCAAATACAAAATACTGAATTAAAAAATAAATTACTTAAAATCTTAATTAAAACAAAACCACAAACTACATCAGATAACGAAACAACTTCAATACTAAGTTTAGATACTTCTGATGAAGAAAACTTTTATAGTTATCACACTAGTACAACTGAAGATGAAAGTTTATCAGATTCTGACAATCAGTGTTCATAACCGATATGTATTAAACAAATAAATGTATTAATTAAACAACAAAAAGAAAATTTATTTAATACAATCATACAAATAGACAATTTAGAAACAAAATCCAAATTATTAGAAAATCTTAAAAATGAAATTTTAAAGGAAACTAAAAAACAATTACCCATAGAAAAGGATACATTTGAACCCTTAAGTTTAACAAAAATACTATTAAAATCCAGTACTTCTAATATAATCAAACCAACTACAACAAAAGATTTATAACAAGAAATAAATAAACTTAAGAATCAAATAAAAACCCTATAAGAAGAAGTTCAAATCCTACAAATTACTATTCTAAATTATGATAAAAAATTTAATAACATTTAACAAATCATTTATACATCAAATCAACCTACTAATTTAAACCAAGATGAACAACCTTCCACTTCTCAAAATAACCTGTCACATAATATATAAGAAATATCTACAACAAAAAATATGTATAAAAAACAAATAAAACAATATGTACAATTAATAAATAAAATTATCTTTCAAAAGTGGTATGTACAAATAAATCTAGTCATAAACAACAACTACTCTATCACAATGAATGTTTTAATAGACTCTGGAGCAGAATTAAACTGTATAAGAACAAGAATTATACCAATAAAATATTGTGAAAAAACTAATGAACAATTACTCACAGTAAATAATGAACCTTTACAAATTGATTACAAATTAAACAATGCTTATATTTGTAATAACAATTATTGCTTTCATAATATATTTCTTATAGTAAGTGATTTAAGTAATGAAATTATTTTAGACTTACCATTTATTATCCAGTTATATCCATTTATGGTAAATGACCAGGGTATTCATATTCAAATTCTAGGAAATACAATTACATTTGCCTTTACTCAACCAATTCAACAAAAAAATATTAAAAACATACAACATTATTCAATATATAAAAAGATTAATAAAATTACCCATATTAAACAACATATACAACATTTAAAAGAAGAACTAAAATATGTAAGAATCGAAAAACAATTAAAACAAGAAATAATACAAAAACAAATTAATAATCTTGAACAAAAATTCAAAATAAAAGTTTGTGCAGACCTACCTAATGCTTTTTGGGAAAGAAAACAACATATAATTAGCTTACCATACGAAAAAGATTTTAATGAAAACAACATTCCAACTAAGACAAGACCAATACAAATGAATCAAGAATATTTAACAATCTATAAACAGGAGATACAAACATTATTAGATAAAAAATTAATCAGACCATCAAAATCCCCATGGAGTTGTGCGGCTTTCTATGTAATGAATGCTGCAGAAAAGGAAAGAGGAGTTTCTCGTCTAGTTATTAATTATAAACCATTAAACAAAGTTTTACAATGGATAAGATATCTAATACCTAACAAAAAGGATCTATTAGGAAGACTTTATGATGCAACAATCTTTTCAAAATTTGATATGAAATCAGGATATTGACAAATACAAATAAATGAACAAGATAAATACAAAACAGTTTTTACGGTACCCTTTGGTCATTATGTAACACCGACACTGCGGTGTCCGTACAAGTATCCTGTTCACGAAATTAAATAAAATAATTCGTAGTTTATATATAGAGAGAGAAATTTTTAATTATATTGATTTTCGATTTTGATGTATGTAATTTGAAATTTTTGGGATATTTAAAGTATCCGTATTTCCGATTTGTAAAGTAAAGTGGGTATAAAAATATATAGATGATTTTTTTTATTATTATTATTCATTTAATTATTTATACATTACTCATTTAATTAATTATAAATTTATTTACAAAAAGAAATATAATAATAATAATATATATATATATATAAAAAAAAAAAAAAAGAAAAAAGAAAAGAAAAGGGGGGGGGTCGAAATTAGGGCTAAGCCCTAATTTCCTTCTTCCCCATTCCCCTCTCCTCTCTTTCCCACGACTTTTCACCTTTCCTTGACCAACCCACGCCGCCGCCTCTGGCTTTCGCCACCCATCGCCGCCGCGAACGGCCGCGGGTCACCACCACTCTCTCTCCTTCTTTCTTCGGCTTCCCTCTCGGTTTCTCTCTTTCCCGCAGCTCTCTCTCTCTCTCTCCCCGTCGCTCTCTTTCCCTCTCTATCTCTCGCGGTTCTCCGCCGCGACTCGGCGCAACCACCGCCACCCACAGCCACCGCGACCGCCGCGGGTCGCCATCCCTCAGTCTCCTTCAGTCTCTCTTGCTCTGTCCCTCTCTGTTTCGCTCTCTCACTCACTGTCTCCCTCAGTCTCCCTCGCTCTGCTCCCTCTTCTGCTCGCGTTAGCGGGTGTTGCTCGCAGCGACATGTAACGGCCGCTGCGCGCAACAGCTGCACGTGCGGCGCGCGATGGTTCCAGACGTGCAGCGCGATGGCTCCAGCGCACGCTAGCCCTGTGCGTGCGACAGCTCCTGCGCACGCGGCTGCAGCGCCCCTTGCTCGCACGCTCGTGTGCCTTCTGCGCTCCTTCGAGAGCCCACTGCGACCCTTTCACTGCATAGGTTTTGGAATGAATCGAATGTCGTACGGACGTTAGGGTTTTTGGATCGCAGTGAACCCTAGGTGAGGGATTTCTAACTCATTTGAATTATTTGGATGCAATTAGGGTAAATTAGGATCAAAAGTGTTGTATATGTGTTGGAAGTATGTTAGATTTGATTTTAATGCTTTGTGTGACATTATAAGTAATTATTCAGGTCAATTATAGAAATTTTATATGAATTGGAATGTTCCGGAGGAGAGAATCATGTTGATTTGATTTGAATGATTGCTTTTAGAGTTTAATTTGACGAATGTATGAAAACTAGTTGAAATTTGGGATTTGAGCCTAAGGATTGATGCATGTTTTACATTATAGTTGGTGTTGCATATAGGTAAGTCAAATACACTCTCTATATTATGAAAATAGGTTTCAATACCTTTAAAATGACATAAGGTTTGAAGAAATCGGATGAGAAACGAAAAGTGTATGATTTTTCAAAGATTTTCTATTTTGTAGACAATTTATTAATTTACGCATGTTTCCGACTTTGAGTGGTTTTGGAGTTGAATTAGACTTGGTTTTGAATGTGTTACTTAATTATAAATGAAATGAAATTGATGACATTAGAGTGTATTCATGAATTGAAGAATTGAGACTTGTACAAAAAAAATTAGAGAAAATGGAAATTGATGACATAATTATGATTTTGTATTAGGAAGGTCAATCGAGGATCGAGTAAGATTTTATTTGATTGAATTGTAAGTATATGCAAGTGTATATGGACTGAACAGTGTGATGTTGTAAATGTACATAGATACAATTGCGGTTGAGGTGTGAGAAATATATGATGTGTTATAATTGTAGTGACTTGATTGGAGACTGATCGAGGGGAGCACGATTTCGACACTTGTGCATTGTAGGGAGTGATTGACCCTCCCGTATACTGTGAGTGGGTTTTATTGAAATGTTTTCGTTTAATATGCAAACTCTGTTTTACAACAATTTGATAAATAAGTATGATTTATCGCGTGCTTGAAATGTTTTGACTAGCTTTGAAAATGATTTTGTGAACCGATGGAGTGTCTGAAAATGTGGTTGAATTATGAAATATGCATCCATGGGATTGAAATGTAAAATGTGCCATTTTATGAAATATGTTGCATTTGGTTTGTGAACCTGATTTATGGCACATGTTTTGATATGATATTGATATTGGCCTTGAAGGCTGTGATTTGTACTGTGATATTGATATTGGCCTTGAGGGCTGTGATATGTATTGTTCCGTAGCTACGAAGGACACCGTGAGAGGCGCTTTGGTGGCGTCCGGATATGCCTAGGCCTGGGGTATCCCACGAGATGTCGAGATGAGATGATATTTACTACACGGAACTAGGCAGGTTGAACCCGAAAGGGGGAGGACTTGGCTGCTAGTCAAGTCTAGCACTGACGAGGTCCGTCGCCAACGCCGGGGTAGAGAGCACTTTAAATAAAATCGCATATAACACCCCCGGTGCGCCTGTCATAGGTCGTGGTAGACCTCTGCCAGGAGTTTTACGGCTGGCAGCTCTATGATTTTGATGACAGTGTTTTGGATGCATATTTGACTTGCTGATGCGTGCAAATGATATATTGTTGAAATGAAAAGCATGATGATTTGAAATATGATTTATATACTTATGTTTTGACACTCCAGTTTCACACCCCATATTACACGATTACATTGACCCACTCACTCACTGAGTATTCTTCCCTGAATACTCACCCCTCCTTTTTCCCTCCCCAGACAGGATTATGGTGCTAGAGCGACGCATTTGGCTCTGGAAGGTATGATAGCTTGATGGTGGATTTGGGTGATTATCGACGGTGAGATTTAAGTTCTAATTGAAAATATGAATTTCATATTTTATTGTCGACCCTGCGTGGTCTTGTTGAGGTCCGTAGTTGACCGTGTACATATTATGGGATGACTGTATAATTTTTAGACTTTTGTTTGCGAAACTCTCATATTTCGCTTGCATTGAGGCATTTGTAACCATTTGTAAACATTTAAAGTGTTGACTTGGGAATTTGTAAAATAATTGTATAAATTTAGGTCCGCTCGGTGTGGCTGTTCATGCTCTAGTTGGGCATGACGATGAGAGCTCCGTGGTTAGGACTGTTGGTGATGTGTTAGCCTTGCGTTGTCTGGATGTCGGTTGGGTGATTGGTGGATTGTTTTTAGGCCGGGATGGCCATTTGATTTATTTTTAGAATGATTTTAAATTATACAGGTTTATACAGGTTAATTGTACATTGGGAGACCTCCGATTTATGGGGAGGCTCTGTCCGATTTTTTGTAGAAATACAGCCGACATCCAGGGCAACGGGCGACTGTTCACGATTCCCGGTTCGGGGCGTGACACATTACGAATGGAATATAATGCCCTTTGGACTTAAAAATGCACCGTCAGAATTTCAAAATATAATGAATGATATTTTCAACCCATATCATAAATTTATTATTGTCTATATAGATGATGTTTTAATCTATTCACAATCAATAGAACAACACTTCAAACATTTCAATACTTTTCTACAAATTATTGAAAAGAATGGTTTGGTTATTTCAGCACAAAAAATGAAACTATTCCAAACAAAAGTCAGATTTTTAGGACATGAAATCTACAAATCAACTTTAACACCAATAACCAGATCTTTAGAATTTGCAAACAAGTTTCCCGATGAAATCAAAGACAAAAATCAATTACAAAGATTTTTAGGTTGTCTCAATTATTTAAGTGATTTCTTCCCTAATCTTTGCACATATTGCTCTATTTTATACCAAAGATTACAAAAAAATCCAAAATCATGGACTCAACAACATACCAATTTAATTATTGAATTAAAACAAAGAACACAAGTTCTTCCCTGTTTAGGAATACCACATCCCTTAGCACAAATGATTGTTGAAACTGATGCTTCTGAATTAGGTTATGGAGGAATCTTAAAACAAAAGAAACCAGAGGCAATTAAGGAACAATTAGTTCGATATTATTCAGGTGTTTGGATAGGGTCTCAACAAAATTATTCTACCATTAAAAAAGAGATTTTATCTATTGTTAAATGTATTACAAAATTTCAAGATGATCTTTTTAATAAACGATTTTTACTTCGTATTGATTGCAAATCTGCAAAAGAAATTTTACAAAAAGATGTTAAAAACATTGTTTCAAAACAAATATTTGCTAGATGGCAAACAATTCTTTCAGTCTTTGATTTTGACATTATTTTTATAAAAGGATCACAAAATTCTTTAACCGATTTTCTTACAAGAGAGTTTTTACAAGGGCATTCTGTTCTTTCTCAGAAAAATGTCCAACAAAAATCAGCCTCCTCCTCAAACACCACAAGATTACAACATGCAGGTTACAACAATAAGTTCTCGAAGACCATTATCCAGACCAGTAAACATTCCAGTTCACAATCAATTTAATACTCTACAAGACTTTCCACCATTATGCTTTGCTGAGGTTACAAAAACAACATCAATCACTAAACAACCTTCATCATCTTCACAAACAAAAACCCCTTTAGATTATATTGCTAAACCATTTACCGAATCCATTTGTCTTACCAGATACACCAACCACTTAGACCAAAATTCAATGAGAGCCTTAGCCACCAAAATATTTTCAATAGACTTTCATTGGTTTCCAGACCATTTAGAAAAAACACAAAGGTTCTATGAATTTATTTTAGTAGATACCAAATCTGCTACCATTATCCATATCAAAGACAATCTGGTAGAATAAGTTACTTAAAATTTCAAATCAAACAAGTTATTTCTCAAAACGATTGGCAAAAACAATTTTCTTTACCCTTTAACCCTTCTGGCTACACCTACCATGACTACAAAATGGTCTGGTATAGAGTTCTCTATATCCGTCTATACAATCACTCTTGATTTTTTACTTTTTCTTCAGAATGTAATATCGATTTCCCCATCTGGTTCTATGACTGGTGGTGGTACATAGGTGCCTCTACAACCATTTATCCTCAACCAATCAAACAATCTTTTGATTACTTTGTTAGCCAAATCACAACCAACCATTATACCAAAGAGATTAGGTTCCACATAGATTGTAAAATCCCTTGGATCTTTTGCTGGACCTACCAAATGAGACAAATTCTACCAAAACCTTATCCTCTCCATTTTGTTAGAGAATTCAAAATCAAGTGGTGGTCCACTTTCAATCAAGACCAATGTTCTATTGATAACATCAAAAACAAATTTCTTTTTGAAAAACAAATGAAGCAAGCTATTCATACCATCCCATCATCACCATCACCATCAACTCCTCCAGCAACCACTAAAACCAAAGACAAACAAAAGCATGTGGAAGACAGCTCAAAAGCTACTTCTTGACGATAAGAACTTTTTAAGTTTCTCGAAGAAAATGAAGAAATTTTAAAATTATGGGCACAAAAGACCAAAAACAAAATGTCAGACAAGGCTTCACAATCATCATCAGACTCCACTATTCCATTTGATCAATTGTACCAAGATGTTCAATATGATTTCTAAACAGGTTATAGCAGACCCAGATTATGCACAATCATATTTCAGCTCAGATGACAATTATCAGACACCAGTATCGTTACTTCCTAAAAAGACAATTCACAAACACCAGTCTACCTTTGCAATTACTGGATTAGTACAGGCTATTGGACATGACTGTTTTATGGACAATTTACAATATGCACCAGCTATTCATGACCACATGAAAACAGGTTATTATCGCACCATTACTCAGATCAAGAAACAAACTTTAAAACAAATTAGAAAAAGGATCATTCAGAAACAAGTCAACAAATGGTTTAATTTCAAGGAATGCAGTTCAAGACTCAGTATTAATTTGGACCAGTATTCCAAGCTCATCCGAGAACAACAAGGCACCAGTACAGAATATTTTATTCAACTCAATGCACAACAGGAACCAATTGATTTAGATATGTGGTTATCCGATGACTCAGATGATTCTTCAGACTCAAGTGACTCAGACAATGACACTTCACCACCCATCAATTTGGCCACCAAACGAGTCTACATCAGTTAGTACAATTATCTTCGACATCAAGCATCAAACTTTATTAAAGTTACTTTAGTAAAGAGGACAAGTCTCAACCACTACGGACTTCAACAATTTATGTAATATAGTTTTGGATTTCAAAGTTTTATGTAATATAGTTTGTAAAATCCTTTATATATAGGTTTGTGTTTCATCTTGTAAGGGACACGACTATCTTATCATTCTTCTCCCTTGTAAAACAAAACTCTTGTAATTTCCTTCAAAGTTTATAAAATTTACAGTATTTACAAGTAAACTGTTCCTCCATTATCTTTTATTTCTCGCATTTATTTACAAATTTCATGTTATTTATCATCCTGCTTTATAAACTGTGATCCTGCCCTGTTTTGATTTTAAATTTTTTATCATAGTTGTTTTTTTATTTTAGAAAGCATTGTTTTATATTTTTATATTATGGATATTTTAATATTATAGATGTTTTTTAATAATAATTTTTAATATTTTATTTGATTAATATCAAAAAGCGTCAGGATAAAAAAATTAAAAAATTAAATAAAAATTTATAAAATCAAATAAATAAAATTGTTTTAATTAAATCAGTAAATTAAAATAAATTATATTATAAATAATATATTTTAAATTATATCCTTTTTTTAAAAAAATAAAAAAAATGATAGTAAATTAGTAAAAATATAGAATTTCACAAAAACTTTTAACATTCATAAAAAAAATATTTTAAAAATATAAAATTAAATGATTTTGTTCTAATTCTATCTAATGAAATAAAATTATATTTTTAAAATCAAATGTTTTTTTTAACATTTTTAGAAAAAATTTATATTATTCTAACGTAAATATAAATATGTTATATTATTTTAATATTAAAAATAATATTCTTATTAAAATATTATATTATATTAAATTATTATAATATAATATTATTTTAATATTATATCGATATAAATATAAAAAATTATTTTGTTCTAATATTAAATTATAAATAAGAAAATTTTTATAAAATGAACATAAATTATTTTTTAAAAAAATATTAAAAAAATATTAAATATAATATAATCCTTTGATTATATAAAATGATGTTAAAAACTATGGTAAAAAATAATAGTGAAAAAGAAAGCTAACGGACTAAAACGAAGAAAAAAACCAGGTAAAGAAAATGTGCAAAGATTGAAATGGGGAAAAAAAAAATTGCACGGTAAGAAAAATAGTATCGTGGGACGTTTGAAAAGTGGTGAATAGTGCGGTGAATTGTAGTGGACTAAAATTGAAAAAAAAAAAGGGTAAAATAAATGTGGAAGGACCAAAATGAAAAAAGAAAAAAGAAAGTGGGTTAAAAAATCTGTAAGGACCGAAAAAAAAAAAAAAAAAAAAAAAAAAGGACTGGACGAAAACGTCTAAGGACTGAAACGAAAAGAAAAAGAGTACGGGGCCTTGAAATGAAAACATGCAAGGATTGAAACGAAAAAACAAAAAAAAAGAATGCTGGGCCTGAAAAATAGTGGACAACCAACAAGGGCATTTTGGTAATTTAAAAAGGTGGCGAGTGAAAATCGCGCGTGAACCGTAACTGCGATATATAAGGGTAATATATATTTATATATATGTATTTTGCATTTCCTGTGATTCGGTATTTTCTAAAAGGTTTGTATTCTCAAAATTTTTTCCGCGAATTAAATTTTCTCGTCGAATATGGGGATTTTGAGTGGAAATTTTATTATTGAAAATGAAGCCCTAATTGAACTGTCTTGAATTTTGATCGAAGGCGGAGATTCAGAATTAGGGTTTGCCTTGTTAGCAGCTTTAAACAAAGATTTATGTCGAAAGACTGATTGGTGCTTCGGAAAAGTTGGATTTTCGGATGAGAAAGTGTTCTTGGAGTCTGAGGATATAATAATACATTTGTTCGTCTCCAATTAATGAAATCTATGCCATGTGCAATGATTATTCTACTATTCTCTTGGTATTGACACTTATTTGGTTTGATCGGAATTGTAAAATGATCCAATCTAGAACCCTCACCTTGTGCACGGGAATGCTGGAAAATTCCCATATGCCATTCTCTCTAGTTTTTATTGAGTTTAATCTGTGGTTACCATGTTTCTCAGGGTTTAAAAGTGGGAGCAAATGCTTCTGACGTGCCTGATCAACTAAATAATAAGATTGTCAACTGACCTCATATGGCTTTGGCCCTGTTCCTCAGCAATCAAGAATGGAGAACGACCTCGTTCTTTATTATCAATACACTTGACTCAAATCACGACTGACTACAAATTTCAGTACAAGACTTACAGAAGATGTACGATGATGTTGCATTAAATGGTGACATTATAGGCAAAGCTGAAAAGGGCAGAGGTGGTGACATTATAGGCAAAGCTGAAAAGGGCAGAGGGCAGGGAGTCTTTGACATGCAAAAGAAACAACACATTAAGCAATAAGCCCAGAAACAGCAAAAGAAATTACAACAGAAAGAATGAAGACTCCTATGTTGAATTCTATTGAGACCCCACTGTCGAAAGGATTGTTGTCCACCAAACCCTGCTGATTATCAACTCCAAAGGGCTGATTCACCAAGGAAAGGGGCTGGTTTAGGCCCTGTTGTGGATAATTCAGCTGCTGCTGTTGTTGCTGAAAACCTGTCTGGGCTGTTTGGGAATTCACAGGCTTTGTAAAAGGCAAATTTCCACCTGAAACAGGAGTGCCAAAAGGTGGCTGAGCAGGAAGCAATCCGGGACCACCAACTGAACCGCAATTCTGATTGACAAGAGGACGATCACTTGCCTTCCAAGCTATATCCCCATTTTGGTCTCTCATCTGTATCTCTCCAACATCAAGCAATTCCACCGTCTCCAATTTGTCTCCGGCTGTGTTTGTATCCCATGCCAATCTGCTTCCATCATAAATCTCTAAGCCTGCATCAGAGAACACTAGGCTGCAAGTGTTGGTATTGCTTACTGAAGCACATTCCGACTCCCACACATTCTGACCTCCTTCTTGAACTTGAATATAGCATAAGTCATTGCCAAATCCTCCTGATCCTAGAGAGGTCTCTCTCCGAAGCAAAAAGGTGTATTTTCCGGAAGTGGAGGTTAGGAAGAGCTGAGATGTACCTGAACCTGATTGTGGAAGTGGTTCATGCTCATGACTGGGCGCCAGGCTTGCTAGTACTTGTTGTTTCACAGTTCTTTCAATCACACCAGTTGGAGAAACAGCATTAGCATTAGATGAAGATACAAAGATTGTTATGAAGAAAAAGGAGAAGATGGTGCTGATGCTATGTGTTTTCTTCAAGTTTGCCATTATTTGGTTCGAAATTGTTCACTGTTTCCATCAATCCGTTATATGATAGCATTATATAGAGCATTTGGTGTTTAAAGTGAAGTTGGAGCAGTTCAATTACAACTAAGAGTGGCAAGAAATACTACCAGATTTGGATTAGTGGTACTATTAGGACTAAGACTTTTTTTTTTTTTTTTTTAATATGGCCCCTAATTTGTCAATAAAGGGCACAATATACAGCATGCCTCCAATAAAATTAGACATGTTACAGGCAGATTCTGCAGCCATGGATTAGATTTTCAGTCAAGTTACATGGAATGGAACCAGTTGAAAACGGGTGAATTAGGCCTCACCAAAACAACTAAGTTCAACTTTCATTATTTTAAGTGCTTAAATTGATTTTCATTATTTTTTTTTCTCTAAGTCACAGCATTTTGCAATTGCAAGCATCCATCGTCTTTATTACATCTACTCTCTGCTTGTTAACGACTTTAGACCTATATTCACGTAATCCAAAATTTTAGTAAACAAAAGCCTAAAAATTTTGGGCGGTGTTAAAGTGTGTCTCGCGTTGGCCCTTCATTCGGCTGCAAAAACGCATCTTCCTCCTTTTTTCAACTCGGGAGTCATTTCCCCACTTGCTCTCGAGGCATAGCTTCCGATGACTTCAGAAACCAACAGTATTCCTCTATCTTGTTGGATTAGAAACTGAATTAAGAAGAAACAAGGTAGCAAATAATATGGTCACCAAGGGAGTGCCGAAAGTAACGACTTCAATAGAAACATCTGTGACAATTTGAAGTTTCTGTATGACCAAGCAGACAAACAGCCAACGAAACAATCTACCACTCCACAAGCTTGTATGACTTATAATCATATAGCAATGCTTTTCATATAAATAAATATATATATTTATCTATATATAATACATAACGCCAATATATAAAACTGTATATACATTAGAATGACAAGGGTGAGACATTGCAAAAAATTACATTTGTAAATGAAACAAAATGCCTAAATTTTAATAGAAGGCTCTTATAATGTTGAATTTAATCCGTCTATACGTCCAAAGAGTTCGTCTTTGGCTCCCTAAAATCTTGACTTCTTTTGAATTCTCTATTAGGAGAGCTCCCAGTGCTCCGACTCAATGCAGAAACTTTGTTTCCTTTCCCTTTAACAACAGCAAATTCCTGGCTCTTGCTTAAACCGGGAGTCAACTTTCCACAACACACCTCTTCCAACAAATTCCTATCCTCTTGAGACAAGAGGAGCTTGAGTTTTGGGGTCTTACATCTCATAGATGGAAGTTGCTGCATTTCAGCTTGAACAAAGGGTCCCTTGTGAGTTGGAGACCGGAAGGCTAGAGGCTTGAGTCCATGATCCCTGTTCCTCACTACAGCGACCAAGCGATGAAGCCATGTTACAAGCTCAAGGATGTAAACATCTGCCCTCTGCTTATTTGCATGATAAAGTGTCTGAAGACGGATCAAATTATTGTTTGTTGTTGTATTCTTGTCAAACTCATTACTGTTGAAGATGAAACAAACCCAATCAAATACAGTACATCAGACAGAGAGAGAGAGAGAGAGTTAAGTATCACTGACCCAGTGTTTGCCCACTCTCCAACCCATCCAAAACCTTGATGTGCTCTATTCCACGTCAAGAAAGCAGAAAAGGGCATAAATCAGCACAAGAGCAAGATCAAACAACTAAATTTAAATTGATTTAAAGAGTAAATCAAGGAGGTCACGGGTTCGAGGCGTGGTAACAGTCTCTTTGTAAAAATGCAATGGGAAGATTGCGTACATATATGCCAACTCTCAAAACAGACCTCAATTATTGAGACTAAAATTCTGATTGATTGATGATGATTTAAAGAGTAAATCGAACAAACAATAAGAACACTTGGCTAACATCTGCATGCATAAATGTGCAGAAATATTTGAAGTTCTGGAAGATTGGACATGTTATTAGGAGAAAGGATAGACTTACTTTGTTGTATTGGTAGCCACAGGAACAAGCCACTGGAGAGTTTTTTCCATTTCAGCCTTAATCTGAGGGATAGTTAACTGGTAGAAACAAATCCCATCAAAATTAAATTCCAATGGCATATTTCCAAGCCCCTATATGCAAGATAATATATGAAAATATCTAAAAGCAAGGAAATCCATTAGTACAAGGCAGGCATACTTCTTCATTGGCATCAAGCATTTGCAGCTTAGAACGCAAAGCCATTTTTACACTGGTTGGCAAGCCTTGATATAAAGTGTTCCTTGTGTTCGGAGGAAAGGCTGTTGGCCTGGACGCCTGAAGTACATGCATTTGACTCAAACATGATTACCATTTTCAACAAATTTAAATAAAATTAGAAAGACTCAAGAGAAAAAGAATTGAAGAACCCTCATTGCAGATTCAGGATAAGACAAACTTACAATGCTATCTATTTGATTGATAATATTAGCATAGTGTAAAGCTAGACCAGCTACACCTAATCGTTGAGGATTTTCACTGGACTCATTTCTAACAATGGTTACACCTGCAACATTGATAACAAATTCAGAAGTTCTAACCCAAAAAAAGTTCTTTTAAGTAATCTCAAAACATCTGCAAGCAATAGCAATACATATTATTGATAAAGAATCTTAAGGGACCTCTTTTTCCTTTTTATCTGTCCCTCCCTTGGCACATGAAAGGATAACTAGGTTGGAAGTTTGTAGTTTCACAAGAGCATGCATGGTCAGACAAGACTATAATGGAGATGAAAACAAAAATGGCCTCACATAAATATATATTGGTTGTCAAGGGGTTCAAATGACAATAGGAAAAAAGATAAGCATACAGTTCATTAAATAAATCAGAGGAGCTCAATAGTCAATTCTTCTATTTGAAGTTGAGCTCGTACCATTATATCCAAATGCTTCACAGATCTCCTGATGTAGGAAAGACGCAACATCTAAAAGCTTCTCCATAATCTGGAATGACAAAAAAAAGAAAAGAGAATGATTTTAGCAGATAGCAGCTAAAATTCTACTGTATCATGAGACGAGCCAGTTTGTGCCCTCAACTTGCAGCAGCTGGGGCAGGTGTATGTATAAACTACATGTTTTCTGAGCCAAGAATTAATAATCACAGAAATGAGCTAATAAAAAAATGCTCAAGAAAGAAATAGTTAAACCATCTGATAATCATATACCCCTTCTAAAGTTTTAGACCATAGAGATTTCTTTTTCAAGCTCCTAACAAGCTTTCTTTGGTACTTTAGCTCACTGTGCAACATCGTCAGACCCTCCCCTACAACACATAAATGAACTGTAAATCAAAATGCTGTAACATCATCACAGAGAGAGAGAGAGAGAGAGAGAGAGAGAGCGCACTGTGATGCATATTTCAGAAATCACAGAGAAAGAGGGCAATTGGTGTCTAACCTCTTCGAGGTAAATTTAAGGACTCAACTTCCTCAAGCTTTCTCCTATAATCTTGTTCAAATCTATCCAAAGCATGCAACTCGTGGTATAATTCCTGCAGGTGAAAAGGATTCAGTTCTTTTCAGTTTAGTATGATTAACCAGGAAGAAAATGAGAACTAAAACCAAAGCTATTGAGAATGCATTCACCCAGATCTTATGAGAAGACTGGGACAGTACAAGAATCCAAATCAAGAACACTAGAAAATGTATAGAACATAAAAGGGATGCTGGCATACAATTTTTTCTAGCCCGACACAGTTCCTAGAAGTCTTTCCCCAACCAAGGGAAGCAGGGGAGAGAGGGACACACAGAGAAAAACATAACTTCATTCTCCATAGAAGTATGGATAAATGAAAAGGAGTGATAAATGGACCTCACAAACTTAAAAGAAAAGGATTTGCTTGTTGAGCTGAAATGACTTGTGTCTTTTGTGGACTATGTCTAACACAAAGATGTCATCATGTTCCGTACAACTTAAAAGTGAACTCACCGATGTATGCTGAGCCAGGGTAATCAATTCTTGCATAATCAGTTCTGCCTCCTCTACAGGTTGTTTGTTTGTCAGCGTGTCAGTGTCCAATCTGAAATATCATGAACATTTGACATATATGGGGGCACTGTTAGCAGACACTAACATACAAATTGGCCTTAATCCACAATGAAGTATATACCTTACTTTGCAAAAAACCGCTCCAGGTTATGCCATTGTGGGTCTTTACATAGGTTTCCAAATCTAATTACTTCACGTGAGAAAACATCAAATTCCTCCCTACAAGACGCAAAGACAAATTAAGGAAACAGAAACAAAAACTGTGATACTGATTATGCACATTGTACAGAAAGAATTATTTAAAAAGAAAAAAGAAAAAAGTGAGAGAAACTCCTCAATATGAAGAAACCTTTTGTCAGAAGCAGCAATCTTGAGCAGCTCTGTCATATTAGTAGAAACCAATAGTTGTACTCCTTCGGAAGTTAGAATCTCCTTTTTCAAAAACTGGATATTTTCTTCAGAAAGAGATTGCAACAAATTTGCACCTTTGACTATGGTGTTAGCCACTTCGAATGCCAATATTGATATACTGTTCCCCCTTGAAGCAATCCCAGAGACAAATCCACTGCCAGCATTCAAGTTTGACACACTGCTTCCAAGGGTATCCAAGACCTCTACTGCCCTCTCAAGGCCCACAATGCTTGCTCTGCCAATAAATGAGCCAACTTGGGGTGCCTACAAAAGAGATGATCTTAGTAAGCAAATGCTACTAGGAGCTCCACCCAGACCAATAAATGAGAACTGCAAACATGCATTCCAAAAAAAAAAAAGCCAAACTAGTTATAGAATCTCCTGGAGATGTCTAAATAGTTGTATGAGGGAGGCAAGATAAATAAGTCCAACACTTGAACTTCCTTGCTGCATAGATATGATGGGGAATATTTGAAAATCTGCATCTGATTAAGAAAAGGGAGACATCCATACTACTCATAGGATGACATATTTAGTCCCCTGCAATTTATTGACCTTAAAATATTTCTCCTAGATTGTGCATAGTGTTTCACTCCTGCAATTATGAAATCAAAACTTCGCTTTTAAACAATGCAGAATCAACAGATTAACATTCCAGCAGAATTAATTATTATAGCTGGCAGGACAAGGCGACAATTCACTCCTGCAATCAGATCTAAGTAACTATTTCCGAACCTGCAATCATTGAGCATTGTCAAAATTCATTCATCTCCTGAAGAGGTCAATGTCATCAACAAGTCCACACCACCGGTTTGCAAAAGCAGTACAGATTGACCTTCATTGCATTGAACTAATCTTGCAAAACCATTACTCACATCAATGAGGCCAAAATGCAAATCAAATCTTTTATCAGGCATATTAAAACATTTCAGTTACACCTTTTACAAGGCCTGACAGCAGTCCAAACAATCAGAAGAAACTGTCTGGCGATTTTTGCTATCCCACATTCTCACAATTCAAATTTATATGACTAAACTTACAACTTCAGCCATTATTATGTAATGTTCCATGCAGTAAACCTAATGCTTTTCTACGACTGTATTCCTCGTCCTGTGAAAACCAACATCAAATATTCCGTTCTCTTCTTAAAAATAACATTAACTAGGTGCACAAACATATATCCCAGGATTCAAACCACAGTTCATCCAATTGTTTCTTCTAAACAAAACTATGCACAAAATCAAGTCTTTTAAATTTTCAACCTAGAAATAGAAGGTTACAGGGTAGAACGTGAGCATACCTTAGTAATCTGAGTTCTTGCAGGCGTTGACGGCTTCAATTCTCGCGAAATCGACAACCCCAGCTCACCAGAATCATATCCCTGCGGAGTCTTCTCGTACGAATCAACACCTGAATACGTATAAATTTTTTCTTCTACATCTTTCTTGTTGAAACTCTTCTTCGTCTTCAACCTCCCTGAATACTTGGCATCTCTCTTAACTGTTCCTCCTGAACAAACCGCTCCCATTTTTTCTCTCTTCCAACTAATAAAACCAAATCATACCCTGCTTTTTAAAATCATAAAGAGATTGTACAGCGTACCAAAATTGATGAAATAAACTAACGATTTTCCCGAAATTCAAACCCTAGTAGAAGATGTCGAGGTGCTGCAGAGAGAGAAAACTAAGATTGTGGAATTATGATTTGAAAGACAAGAATTCTGAGAAGGAATTATATGATGGGAATTTAGCGGTTGTTGAATTCGGGAAGAGAGAGAAAACGCGTGATTTTGATTAATTGGAGAGATCTTGTGAATGTGTATGCGTTTATGTGTCTGTGAGTAGATTTGACTGAATTGAATTTTGGGGCCTTTGTTTTGGTCTAACAAAGGAGGAGCTCAAATTCTGACTTTATTGCCACTGAATCAATTGATCTCTCACTCCTCTCTTCTCTCTCTCTCTCTCTCCCTCAGAAACTTAGGGGAGGTATGAATGCAAGAGCTTATTGAAATATCTCCCTCGCAGTCCCGCCGTGTGAATTCGGCGTCTTACGTCACTGTCTTTTCCTTTTTCCGATTCTATCCCTAGCGTTGTTTCCAGGGTTTTGGTTGAGCTGCTTCGTCTGAAATGGCCCAGGGTGACGACCCATGTTTTGTTCTCTTCAACCCCCTTGAGAATTGATAATTGATAATTGAAAAGTATTTTCATGAACTTGGTCTTGTTTCTGGATAGTTGAGTAATTTCATAAGCCAATCATGCGTGGCACTGTAAAAGGGAATTTTGACTTTGGAAAGGTTTCTGATCAGCATGGCCGGGTCAAAAAAATCGGAAGGACAAACACAACAGGATAAATAAAAAGGACAATATCGTGATTTCACAGTTAAGTATTTACGTCAATTCACTATTCAGAGATATCAGGGCGTTGGACTTGGACCCCGCGGAGCCAGAACAGCTTTTGAAGGAGTTGAATATACAAAAATCAAATATATATATATATATATATATATATTTATTTATTTATTTTGTTAAAAAAATAAAAACAAAAGGTCTGCGTTGCTTATCAGAAGGTCGACGGTCGACGTCGACGCCGTAAGGTCCTTTTACTGTAATAAGATTTGTTTTAACCTAATAAACTAAAAGAATTATTATATAATTATACAAATGAATTGTTATTTGAAATTAGTTAAAATTATTTACAGCATTTTGATATATTTAAAGTTTTAAATTTTTACCAGATGAAACAAAAATAAAGTATATATTCATCGACAAAACCAGGAGCACAAGAGATAATTATCCATATTTTCTTAAAATAATACATATTTAAAAATATTATTTATTACTTAAAAACTATAACCTATCCTTCCTTCTTTACATGTCCTGCTTCGTTTTTTAATATTATTTTATTCTTATATTTAGGGTAATTAATCTCAAATGGCAGGATATATAATTCTTAATTAGACAAATAATTTATCATTATAATTTTTAAAAAATAATAAATTATATTTTAGATCGCAAGAGCAATGCCCTCCGCCTCTCTCGGCCCCGTTCTTAGAGATTCAAAAATTTTTTTACAAAACATTTATTTTTGTGATTTTAATATGTAAAAAATTATTCTAAAAAAATACTGTTAGATTATAATTTAAACTCTTAATATATATTAATATATATATATCTTAGGATTCACTTCACGTATGGAGAAGTGTGTGAGAATTAAATTTTAATGAATCTTTTAATATTTATATCGGATTATCCAATCAAAACACCGACCATTATAAAAAAATAATTTTCACGTTTGATTGAAACCAGATTCTTTTACACTGTTTGATTTCGGGTTGACTTTGCAACTTTAATGCTTTTGACTCGTTCTGGTCGAGACGGCAAATTAGAGCGCTCTTTCGCACCCTCCTGACCATTCAAAGTTTTGGAATTTTTTAGCACTTGTTTTTTTGGTCCACATTGCTTCTGGTTCAAAAGTATCACATTCTTCTGGATTTTTTTTCTTTTTTTTTTTTCCTGTTGAGTGCCATTTTGCTCGATGGGGAAATTTTGACCGATGAGGTTGAGAAAATTCCTAGAATACACATCACTCACGGAATTATTATTCAAGGTGAATGAATTATATAATTTTGTGAAAGGATAATGTAAGTGTGAATATCATACTACAAATATAGGACCAAAATTAAATATTTTTATTAAATACAATATTAATTTAGAATTATAATTTCAATCAAGTAATATTGTAATTTTAAATAAAGCAAACCATATTTGTGTCATAGCTTATATATATCAAGTACACATCTATCTTATCAAACAAGAAACAATTAATCCACCATAATTATCTAATTAGATTAAAAAGAAAAAAATCTCTTTGTTTATATTTTGTTCATTCCCAACCCCCCGGTTAGTGCGGTAATTGTCTCAAAATGACTGATTGGTAAAGTTGCATTTTCTGCACTTAGCGATTGTTTACCCTTTACCCTTTTTTTTTTGTATGGAACAGGTTCAAAATTTAATAATTATATGAAAAACATGTGTCCCTTATTAAATAGTTTTAAATTCATAAATATTTGAAGGATAGAAAAGAGACTAAGCATTATGAATAAGTACAATACATTACCAAAGAAAAAAGAGTCAGTTGCAAGCACGATATCTTGTGTCCGTTTGATAAGGTCCTTTTTTTTTTTTTTTTCTTATCTTCTTCTTATATAAAAAAAATCTTATCAAATAAATTCTCTTATCTTATTTTTAATAAATAAAAATTTAAAAGCCAATGAGCTTTATCTCAAGTGGTACCACTCTTCCTCCCCATTGTAATAGACTCGGGTTCGAGTTTCCTTATATACAAAAAAAAATAAAAATTTAAAAATGACTTTTGGTAAAAGCTATAGAAGCTTTTATTTTTCCTTATTTTTTAAAACCCAGGTTTTTAAAAAGTTTATTTTTTTTATTCCGTTCATATGCTCATTTGAAAAATATAAAATTTTAAATATGTCCATATCATAAATTCATTTTCCTTCGTCTCTTCTATTTTTTTTTTTAATTTTTAATTTTTATTTTTAACATTATTTCAAAAGTTATGAAATAATTTTATTTTTAAAAATAAAATTACCAAACAATTTTTAATTTTATTTTAAAAATTATTAATTTTTACTTCTTCTAATAGAAGAAAATGCGAAAATAAGCTCTATCAAACGGGTATTATGTCTTCAAAGGATAGTGAAACTTTATGAAGTTGGAAATGGGATATGGCATCCCTTGACCTCTTTTAAACTTTTAAAAGTATTTTTATGTTAATGGATATATGTGATTTTTAAAGATAAATTAAGGAAAATAAGGTATTTAACATCCTCATAAATTTTATATATTTATATTATATTATATATTTAGGAGACATTATGCAACAGGAAAAAAAATATATTTAGGAGACATTTTAAATTTTGGTCTTCCTTGGGACCTTCAGGCTTCTGGACTGGACTGCCTTATAAAGTTGTAATTAGGCTGTGGTGTTTTTATGGGCCCTCTCTGCTCTTTTGCTTGTTTTGGTGTGGGCCGTCTACTTCAGTGTTATGTGGTCTGTTTTTGCCTTCGTGTCCGTCGTGCTGTTGTTCTTTGGGCCTGATGCCCCAGTTCCCACTTCGGTAAAAAGAATAAAAAATAAAAACTCACCCACTCGTCGTAGATTGACGAAATTTATGCGTTACCATTGCATCGCCATTTGGTATTGTTTAACAACACAATTACCGGTTACATTGATCCCTGCTCACATTAAAGATAAAAAACCATACAAAATAGTTAAAAAGTTATATTGTTATTATTAAATATAACAAACGTAAATTAAAACCACAATATGTTAAAAATTAAAAATTATTTTATTATTATTGAAAATAAAAACATAAACCAAAACTATCAAATATTCTCCCTTTAAACATATAATATAGAACCGCAATAAAATCTACACTATTATATGGTATAGAGTGTTAGATCATTAAATAACAATAAACACAGAAAATGACTATAATTAAGATAAGAATGTTAAGATAAATGTGTAGTAAAACTAGAAAATATGGAATTAAAAATAAAAAAATACGCACTAAATTAAGAGTGAATTTAATTGTAAATAAGATAGTAAAGTATCACTCGAGGTGGGTTGGAGAAATGCAATGAAAATAAAAAATACATAAATTAAGAGAATTGAGAGTTTAAGTATAAGAGATTTAGTGAAACGTCAAAATAGACTATTGAAAACCTGAATGTAATATATTGTTAAAGATATGATGATTAAGGGGATTAACTGAGAAAATGACTTTAGATAAAAATGAGTGATATAAAAGAATTATAATAAGTTAAACTATCCCTCTTGTCATTGTAAAATTATATGAATAATTTTTTTTAAAATTTTTTTAGGGTTATCTTTTCTGTTGCATTTTAAATTTTAATTATCCTATATCTATTTTTGAAATGGTCAATTTTAAAATTCGGGATTAAGACTCAGGTTACATAATTTTTGTAGCAAAACTGAGAAGAAAAAATTAGATAAAGAAAAAATAACTACAATAAGTTAAAATGTAGAGATAAAAGATAAAATTGAAAAGTGAGAATTGAGGAAAAAAAATAAATCGAAAAAAAAATAACCGTAAAAGGTCAGAGATAGAGATAACAGACAAAAATATGACCTGAGAGTTGAGAGGTAATTGAAATGGATTGACGATTTTATTTTTACATTTAGTTGGTTAAAATAAATATTAATATATTTTAATGATATGTATTATAAAAAATTTGTTACATATACATATATATAAAAATATATAAATGTAAATTGTGAATTAAATAATTTGTTATAACACCTAACTCACTTTTTTTACTTAATACATAGTATGGTAAAAATAATAAAATTTAGTTATTCACCTTTTAAAAAAACCTGACAAAAGAGACGAATGCAAACCTTTTTTATAACAAAAATAATTACCAAAATTGAAAGAATTAACCTCGGCAATTTTTTTTTTTTTTTTAAATAATTCTGTTGAGGAAAGGGATAACAGACTAACTTATAAAAGAAGCTATGCCCTGGAGGGATGGATAGCCCCGGTTGAGTTAGGAGATCTGCATAAATATTTCTCTCTCGATGGACAAACTGAACTTGATCCACTAAAGTTTGGCGCATAAGGACATGACATTCCCGAATGATGTGAAAACGGGGATGCAAGGAGTTCGCCGCAGAAGAAGAAAGAACTTCCACAATCTCAGCAGAATCTACCTCCACAACAGCCGGAAATAACTTCGTCTTCTTGTAATCAGCTAAAATCACTTTGGATTTCCGGTTCAAAATGTGTCAAAATACCTCATAGAATTAACTTTTTCATCGTTTGATCGCCTTGCGCCATCTATTACCGCCATTGTATATTTTGTCTCCCAACTGTCGACGCATCAGTCACCAAATGTTCCAATTTTAAACATCGCAATTACAAACAGTCGTAAGTCTATTTTAGGGTTTCCCAACTCGGCAATCTGATCACCGGAGGTCGACTCGAAGCCTCAAATGAACATGTGATGGAGGTGGGTTTTGACTCCTCAGATACCAACTCCTTGTTGACTCGAATGGTTATCGTCGATGGTGGATACTTCTGCAAAAACCGCCGGACGGTACTCCGGCGAAGAGACTTCGACGCTCAACTCAGTAAAGAGCGGTTTTCGTTTGAAAGAAATAGACTGAGAGTAGAGGGAAAGCAATTCTCTGTGTTTTGTGTGTCCACTGTGTTAGGCTTAGAGAGCGTACCTGATTTCGATGGTTTTGAGATCTTTTATACCTGTGAGAGTTGCGCACCGCTGAGAGACTTCCATCCTACTTTCCTTATCGAACTGATCTGTGAATTTCGGAAGTCAATATTACAAATTGATTACGATCCTTTTATATCGGGAAGTCTTCTTCTTCGGATGAGATGCTTTCCTTATCTGAAAGATTTCGGAATTATTGTTACAAAATAAAAAACTGAAATTAAGGGAAATTTGACCTTCCTTTTTTAATCGATGGGGGCATTGTCCCTCGTTCGGTTGCTTGATTGATAAAGGGTCTTTCGAGACTCACCCGATTAGAGGACTGTCATTTGCTTAATTGGAATGAGAGACTGTATCTGATCGGTTAACGAGGTAACTAGGACCTTATCATTCGGTAGACCCGAGCGACTAAGGCCTTCCAGTAAAACGATTGGGACGACTATAACCCTTCGGTAGATTGTTATTGCGAATGTTAGACACTGATCGGCAGACCTCATTTTCATGGGTCTTTTAGGGATCGACTATTTTGGACTGGGTGTTGGAATACGTCCCATCATTTGCCCCCGACTTATGGCTTTCTAAGAAAAGAAAAACCATAAGTGAAGCGTGTTTCGTACGTTATGAATACATATGGACACTTGGTCTATTCTGATTCGCCCGCATTGTACGTTAGGAATGCGAACTTGTCTCTTCACATACGATCTTCTTCATAGGGAACTGGAGGTAATTCACTCTCGGCATTTATGACTTGCTTTCGTGCTGATTCGTTTCATCTTCTTCGAATTAATTGAGGCTTCTGCTTCTTACGGCTATAAATAGCCATGACGCGCATTCACTTCCTTTCGCAGAGAACCAACGTTCTTCCTTCTTAGTTGCTTGGTGGAGAACGATTTTTCCTGAGGATCGGTTTTTGAGTTGTCATAGCGTGTGATGTTTCTTGATTGGGATGACTCCTGCTGGAATGCGATCTCATTAAAGAAGAGGACTACTAGAATGTGATCTCATTATGTTGGCCACTCACCGGTCAGCGTAATCCGATTCCTTGCCACCGAGGGGGTGTATCTTGTATCGTCTCGCATGATTTTCCCCGGTCAGTCCTCACCCTCTAAACGCGGTGGAGGGTGTTTCTCACACCGTCTTTGGATGGGTAAGTCGAGTTCGGGCTGCGTTGGGGATGGCAGAACCCGGGCTCGTCTTTTCTTATCCATAACGCTACATTTTTGTACTCTCTAGTGTAGGGATTATATTCTTCCTCTTTAGGTGAATCGACAGCCTGATGAGGTGGACCTTTATATATATTCCCCTTGTCATAATCAGTCAGATCTAGCGGTTTGTTTATGTATCTCGATGTATTTCTTCACATGAAAACAAATAAGATAATTGCTTTTCACTTACCTGAATCATATTTTTACTTCTTTTTTATTTTCTGCGTTGCAAAGCAATTTCCTTCAGTCTTTGTCAAAGTGAATCGGTAGATGCTGGGTGACTGAGGTCCTTCGATAAGAAAATTTTAAGTTGTGGGCCGCGTCCACCCGTCCGGGGAGTTACATCCCTTATTGACGACGCGTACGATCTGTAGAGGCTGATCTGAGACCCTCCTAGCGATAGGAAAATTTTAAGTTGTGGGCCGTGTCCACCCGTCCGGGGAGTTACATCCCCTATTGACGACGCGTACGATCTGTAGAGGCTGGTCTGAGACCCTCCTAGCGATAGGAAAATTTTAAGTTGTGGGCCGCGTCCATCCGTCCGGGGAGTTACATCCCCTATTGACGACGCGTATGATCGGTAGAGACTGGGTGACTGAGACCCTCCTAGCGATAGGAAAATTTTAAATTGTGGGTGGCGTCCACCCGTCCAGAGAGTTACATCCCCTATTGACGATGCGTACGATCGGCAGAGGCTGGGCGACTGAGATCCTCCTAGCGATAGGAAAATTTTAAGTTGTGGGCTGCGTCCATCCGTCTGAGGAGTTACATCCCCTATTGACGACGCATATGATCGGTAGAGGCTGGGCGACTGAGACCCTCCTAGCGATAGGAAAATTTTAAGTTGTGGGTTGCGTCCATCCGTCCGGGAAGTTACATCCCCTATTGACGACGCGTACGATCGTTAGAGACTGGGTGACTGAGACCCTCCTAGCGATAGAAAAATTTTAAATTATGGGTCGCGTCCACCCGTCAGGGGAGTTACATCCCCTATTGACGACACGTACGATCGGCAGAGACTGGGCGACTGAGGCCCTTCGGCTGGAGATCTTGAGTCGTGCTTAAGAAAGACCACCCGGTTATCGGACAGCGCTGAGCCTCATTGATAGTATGTGCGCAAGTTTTTCGAGTTCTAAGTCCTAGGTATCACCGATCCATCTAGGTTGTCGAGTCGGTATATTTCTGGTCGGACTATGGAATGTACTCGATACAGTCCTTCCCAATTAGGGGCGAACTTATCCCCGGGCTGCTGTTGGCCGGTTGCTTCTACTTTTCGTAGCACCAATTCTCCAGGTTTAAACGCTCGGCTTCTAATCCTTCTGTTATGATATTGAGTCATTTGTTGTTGATAGGCTGCCATCCGCGCTGATGCAGATTCTCGTAATTCTGGGAGTAGATTTAACCTTTCTCGTAGAGTGCGTTCGTTTTGCTCGGCATCATAGTGAGCTACTCGGAGCTAGTGAATGCTTATCTCCACAGGTATGACTGCTTCACTTTCATAAGTCAGACTGAAGGGTGTTTCTCCTGTTGCCCTTCGAGGGGTAGTACGATACGATCAAGGGATACCATAAAGTTCTTCCACCCATTGTCCCTTGGCGTCATCCAGCGTTGTCTTTAGTCCCTATAGAATCGTTCGATTGGTTATTTCGGCCAATCCGTTGGTTTGCGGGTGAGCGACTAATGAGAACCTATGTTGGATCTCTAACTTCTCGCAAAACTCCCGAAAACGCTGATTGTCGAATTGTTTTCTGTTATCCGTGATAAAGACGTGTGGTATGCCGAACCGGGTGATAATGTGAGTCCATACGAAGGATTGGACTTTAGCGGCCGTGATCTGGGCTAAAGGCTTGGCTTCCACCCACTTCGTAAAGTAATCGATCACCACAACCAAGAATTTTCGTTGTCCTGTGGCTAGAGGAAATTGTCCAAGGATGTCCATGTCCCACTGAGCAAACGGCCAAGGGCTGGATATTGGATTAAGCTCAGTGGAGGGTAAGCGAGGAACCAACGAGAAACGTTGACATCTATCGCACCTTTTGACGTAGTCGTCGGAATCGACCCTTATGGTTGGCCAGTAATATCCCTGTCGAAGGGCTTTATAGACTAGGTTTCGGGCACTCAGGTGATTGCCGCAAACTCTTTCGTGAATTTCCTAAAGGACGTAATTCCCTTCTTCGGGGGTCAGGCATCGCAAATACGGGTGAGTGAATGACTTGCGGTAGAGAACCCCATCGATTATGGCGTAGTGCGCGGCCTTTCGTTTCAGTTTTATTACTTCCCATGGGGATTCCGGCAGACGATCGTGTCTCAGATAATCTTCTATAGGGTCCTTCCAACTAGGCAGTTGATCGACTGGGAGGATCTCCTTAGACTCGTTAATGTTGGGATACGATAGGCTTTCAATATACACTGTTCAGCTGAAAGCGACTGAATCGGAACTAACCAGTTTTGGCAGGGTATCTGCTCGCGCATTCTCCGAACGAGGGATCTATTGAATATTTACTTTGTCTAACCGATCTATCGTCTCACGTAATTTACTTAGATATTTTGTCATGATCGAGTCTCTGGTCTCGTAAACCCCTTTGATTTGTTTCGCGACCAATTGGCTATCCGTAAACACCCTGACATTTCGTGCTCCCATACTTGTGGCGATCCGGAGGTCCGTTAATAGAGCTTCATACTCGGCTTGGTTATTTGTGGCTTGAAAATTTAAACGGATGACGTACTCTGCCTTAAAATCATTTGGTCCTACCAATATAGTCCAACGCCGCTTCCTGAAGAGTTTGACGATCCGTCCACGTGGATAGTCCATTCGGGGTCTGTCCATTCTTCTTGATGGCTAGGAAGTTGCTCTTCAGACACTGTGGGTAGAGTGCATTCAATGATAAAATCTGTCAGTGTTTGGCCCTTTATAGCGGGTCGTGGATGGTATTGGATATCAAATTCGCATCGCTCTACACTCCACTTGATTAGTCGTCCTGACGTATCCCTCTTCTGGAAGATTTGCTTCAGCGGCTGATCGGTGAGTACCACAATGGTATGAGTCTGAAAATATGGTCGAAGACGCCTTGCTGAGATAACCAAAGCATAAGCTATCTTCTCGATCGGTCGGTAATTAATTTCAGAATCTTTCAGTATCCTGCTGATGTAGTAGACTGACTTCTGGGCGGCGAACTCCTATCTCACCATTACGGAATAGAGTGCTCGCTCGAAAACGGCCAAATACAGGTAAAGTTCCTCCTTGAGAACGGGCCGTGAGAGCAGCGGGGGTTGTATCAGATATTCTTTCAGTCGTTCAAAAGCTACTTGGCATTCGAGTGTCCATTTAAACTGTCGAGACCTCTTCAATGCGTCGAATATGGGCTTATACTTTTCGCAACTCTGGACATGAATCGGCTTAAGGCCGATCAGTCAGGCGTTGCACTTCTTTGAGTGTCTGGGGGGGAGTCATATCTAATATTGCTTGTATCTTTTCGGGGTTGGCCTCTATCACTCGATCGGTGATCATGAAATCCAGGAACTTCCCGGAAGCGATTCTGAATATGCATTTTTCCTTATTTAACCGTATATTGTACCGTTCTAAAGTTTGGAAGGTCTCTTCAAGGTCTGCTATGTGAGCTTCTGCTGTAACACTCTTTACGAGCATGTTGTAGACATAAGTTTTAACGTTCCTGCCCAATTAATCTTTGAAAACCGCATTAACCAACCGTTGGAAAGTTGCCTCGGTGTTCTTCAAGCCAAAAGGCATGACCCGATAGCAATACGTACCAAACTCAGTGATAAAGCTGATTTTTTTTTTCTTCTTTCGGTGCCATTCTGATCTGGTTATAGCCGGAGTAGGCGTCAATGAAACTCAAAAGTTGGTGTCCCGAGAAATTGTCCACAAGTTTATCAATGTTGGGGAGCGGATAACTATCTTTCGGGCACGCTTTGTTGAGGTCGGTGAAATCTATACACATCCTCCACTTGCCATTAGCCTTTTTCACCAAGACTACGTTAGCCAGCCATTCGGGATACTTGACCTCGCGGATAAACCCTGCTGCCAACAACCTCTGAACCTCTCCCTGAATGGCGTGTTGGCGTTCAAAGGCGAATACCCTCTTCTTCTGCTTAATCGGTTTGAAATCAGGATTAACGGTCAGTTTATGGGATATGACCGACGGATCTATGCCAGACATGTCTTCTGGAATCCATGCGAAGACTTTCGAGTGTCGTTGCAGACAGACGACTAAAGCCTTTCTTAAGGGAGGTGATAGGTTGGCTCATATCTTGACCATTTGACAGGGTTCGTTTGTTAGAAGGATATCGGTTGTTTTTTCGCCTAGCTTAGGCTTGGCACTCCACTCAGTATCCTCTCTGGGTTCCAGGGTGTCGGTTGGGAAAACTTCTTGAACGTCCTGTGTCGTGAAGAGGATATAGGGATCGGGTCGCTTCTGATGGTTGTTACCCCCAACAGTGTTTTGAACTTCACTTTCATATGTCTCGTGCTCGGTAGCGCCTCTAGATCGTCCAGACTGGGTCTGCCAAGTATGACGTTGTAAGGGGAGTAAAGCTTTACTACATGAAAGAGGACGGGAGCGGTTGCGTGACTAGGGGGTCTCCCTAGGGTCATAGGAAGATGAATAAAACCCTCAGGATAAGTGGGCTCGTCCGAAAGCCCTTGGAGGGATCCGGTGGATGGCAACAGCCGAGATGGATTGAAGCCCATTCTACAGAAGGCGTCCCAGGTTAGAGGTCGCAATCAGTCCCCTGATCGACAAGGACCCTTTTCACAGTGTAGAAGTCTATTTTGAGGGTGATAACTATGGGGTCATCTCAGAGAGGATCTGCCTGGCTGGAAGGTCATTATCGTCAAAACCTATGACTGGCCTTCTTCTTTTGGCGGGTGCTGTATCGGAGATAATTGCCATAAGATTTCAAAAAATCAGTCTGTTTCCCACAGACGGCGCCAATCTGATGGAGGTGGGTTTTGACTCCTCAGATACTAACTCCTTGTTGACTCGAATGGTTGCCATCGATGGTGGATACTCCTGCAAAAACCACTGAAGGGTGCTCCGGCGGGGAGACTCTGATGCTCAAGTCAGTAAATAGCGGTTTTCGTTTGAAAGAAACAGACTGAGAGTAGAGGAAAAGCAGTTCTCTGTATTTTGTATGCCCCCTGTGTTAGGTTTAGAGAGCGTACCTGATGTCGAGGGTTTTAAGATCTTTTATACCTATGAGAGTTGTGTGCCGCTGAGAGACTTCCACCCTACTTTCCTTATCGAACTGATTCGTGAATCTCGAAAGTCAATATTACAAATTGATTACGATCCTTTTATATCGGGAAGCCTTCTTCTTCGGATGAGATACTTTCCTTATCTGAAAGATTTCAGAATTACTGTTACGAAATAATAAGCTGAAATTAAAGGAAATCTGACATTTCTTTTTTAATCGATGGGGGCGTTGTCCCTCGTTCGGTTGCTTGACCGATAAAGGATCTTTCGAGACTCGCCCGGTTAGAGAACTGACATTTGCTTAATTGGAAGGGGAGACTGTCTTTGATCGGTTAACGAGGCAACTGAGGCCTTATTATTCAATAGACCCGGGCGACTAAGGTCTTTCAGTAGAACGATCGGGGCGACTATGACCTTTCGGTAGATTGTTATTACGGATGTTAGATACTGATCGACAGACCTCATTTTCATGGGCCTTTTATGAATCGACTATTTTGGACTGTGTCTTGGAATACATCCAATCAACATGGAAGTCTCTTTTCTCCCTGTCGAAGGTCTCGAAAATCACCTGTCTCTTAGCCACATCTCGTCGGCGAAGATCATTTGCCCGCAATTGAAACGGAAGCGTCGTCGGTCGATGGAATCAACGAACCAAGAAGTAGGTTTATTCAGCGACGGTGAGCGCGCGGGAAATTTGCGTTTGGATTCATCGTGGCCGTCCATCTTGATCTCGCAAGGTATTGTAATTTTTTTAAAATTTTTCTTTTTTCCCTAAAATTATATGTAATTGCAAAAAGTGCTTGATATGGATTTGGGTCTGGGCTGGGCCCAAGTATTAGTGGGTAACAGAATTAGGCCCATACGGTACCATACGGTAACGGAGACTGATTCTTTTCGGGGGGAAGAAACAGGGCAGGTCTTGGTCGTCATCGTCAATGGCTAATCAAATAGAATTTGGTCGTATGGTGACAAGCAAGTCATATTCCCGCTAAAGAAGGCGTATTAAAAAATACTGTGATGGCAATTTGGTAATTTTGGGTGTGCTAGGAAGGAGGGATCATTGGAGGCAGGTGGGCTTAGTCCTAAGATGATATGCTGTGTCGTCTAGGCATTTCCAATAATGAGGCCAAAAGAGTAATGCTCGTCTGTCATTAATTTAATCTCATATTTTAACAACAAATTTGATTATTCAGAGTTCGTCAAAAAATAAAATAAAATTGGCCGAGTCTTACGTTTTTTACTTTGATCATCACCTTGGCTACAGCCAATGCCGGCATTGCCTCCTCCTACTCTTCTTCTTCCTCTATATCTGTCTCTTTCTCTCTCTCTAGGAGATGGTTGATTGGTGCTAAACTCTGTAAAATTGTCTCAGAGCTCAGACTTTTCATTGCGGGTAATTGCAATTTCTTATTTATTGTTTCTAATTTCATTTGGTTTTCCTAATAAAGGGATGATTCTTCATATTTCTTTAGCACTAAATATGTTCAACTGGCTATGTATTTGTTGCAGCTACCAATAGGCCAAACGGAGAGTCTCCGCTCTGTTAGTTTATAGATTGGATTTTGTGCTTCTCTGAGCTAATGCTATCCAATAGGTATGTACTTGCTGCCTCGCTAATCACTTCAATTTGGGAAAAAGCTTTCACAGGAATGAACCCTTCACCTGCTGCACAAATTGTTGTTTTAAGTCTATAATGTAAAACCAGTCCTCAATAATTAGGAGTAATGATTATGTGATGGATCTCATGACACCATACACCTTAACAGGCACTTGGGAAGTCAGCAGCCTTGAAACATAAAATTTTTCGATCTTGAATTGGTCATTTTAAGCAATATAATTTTGTCACTTAGTCTTCAACATGGCTGGAAAGTTTGCATCTACGATGGGCCAACAGGATACAGTTAGATTCTTGATCAACACTGTTGGAAGTTTTGTCCAAGATCGATTAATTAACAAAGAACAAAGAACCCAACACAAGGAGCAGTGCGCAGAAAGGTTAGCAGCAGAAGATGGAAGCGAAGGAAAATTCGTGGAAGTCCGCTATTCAGATCAAGCAGTTCTAGCAAATCTTGATTGGGGAATTGATGCACTTGAAGAAGCGATAGACACATCAAATATCGAAACAAAGCTTGCACGATTAGAATATGCAGAGAAAATGTTACAAGTTTGTGCCATGTTGAATTCCGATGATAAAACTGCAGGAGTCCCTAATTTCTACCTCTCTGCTTGGGCCCACCTCAACCTTTCTTATCTCTGGAAATTGAGGAATGATGTTCAAACTTCAGTTCTTCACGTTCTCGAGATGTTTATTATTGATCCATTCTTCTCGCGGATTGATTTTGCTCCTGAGCTCTGGAAAGTTTTGTTTCTTCCACATATGAACTCAATTGTGGGATGGTATTCAGAAGCTCGACAGAGGATTGTATTGGAAGTAATTCCTGATTCAGCGGACTTGTCCATTACGGTCGATTTATATCAATTTTTCAATGAGTCATTGATCTTTTCAATGAGGCCAGATCAACAGGAGAAAATGCAGAAGCTGGAGAAACTATATGGAGAATCATTGAATGAGAATACACGGCTTTATGCAAAGTACTTTAAGGATTGCCTGGACTCTGATGCGAGCACCAGCAAGAAAGTGGCTCCAATGTTGCCTATTGCTGAGCCACCGATGACTCCTTTACATGAGATCAGCAGGTCAATTCCTGATTATGTAAAATTTGGTCCTATCTTGCCCAAAAGCGCTGGGCTTTTTCCCGTTCTTAAGGCTAGGGATCATGCTAGAGAAGATTTCAGGTTAGTCCTCCTCTCCCAATTTGCTCCAAACGAAATAATCCTTTATTTGAAGAGCTGTTCTGGCATGAATAAATGACTATGATTTGTGTTAGATGCTGAACTTCTATTCTTCCTTAATTTGAGGCTTTTTCATTCAAGCAGATCAAATATAATGTCCACTTCCTCACCAATTTGGGAGGAGTCCGCAGCTTGGGATTTTCAAGTAAGAATAGAAACTGAACTCCATTGCCACTTCTATAATCAAGCTTCTGTCGAGAAGTTTGCTTGTTTATGGCCTTTAGAGGCTTATTTATTTTGACTTTTCAAATAATCAAATTTTCCTTTGTACATATGAGTAGGAGGGTGACAATGTGCATGGAGAGACTGAAGAAGATTCAGATTTTGAGCCAGACGATAATTGTACAGATCCTAAAGAATGTTCTGCTAAATTCATTTCACTTAACAGCATGAAAATTGGTGCAAATATGGAATCTGGCCATAAAGCTGGGTCGCCACAAGTAAGGAGCCGATTGCACTATCCTACAGCATTCTCCTCTGTGGAATCCCCGACAAGTCCTTCCCCAAAGCTGCATTTTCCCAATCTAGAAAATCAGCGCAAAAGAGAACCAGCATCTGTTTTGCGCCTATTCTCCACCCGTCTCACAGATCCTGCTATTTCATCTTTGCCAGAATCTCCACTTCAGCCAAATGATTTTAGCACTTTGATGGTAGATTCGGATGGAGAAGTAATAGTACGTTTCTGATTCAGTTATCACTTAACTCTTAATTTTAAGCATTTTTCATATGACTTTTATTAATTATTGCTTTCAACATAGGAGCGGCAGAGAAGGCCAATGACAAACTCACGACATGCATGGAGCATGAGCTATGGAATTGCAAATCAGCAGTTGCCAGATCAAAGGTAACTGCTTGACGTGTTCTTCTTTAACAAAATCAAACTTGTGATTATTTCTCACTTACAAGTCGTATACTTCTTCTGGTTCTGTAGTAGTCCTTTCAGTGGAAGTGATGAAGGAAGTCAAAGCTGCATTTCGCTCTCAATGTCTGAGAAACTGAATCCTCCATCAAGACCACCAAAAGATTTTGTTTGCCCCATCACTGGCCAAATTTTTGGTGATCCAGTTACCCTTGAAACTGGTCAGACATATGAAAGGAAAGCAATTCAAGAATGGCTGGAGAGAGGAAATACCACATGCCCTATTACACGCCAGCCTCTTTCTGCGACTACACTTCCGAAAACAAATTATGTTTTGAAGAGACTCATTACCTCATGGAAAGAACAACACCCTAATCCTGCTCTAGAATTTTCATGTTCTGATACACCAAGAAGTTCCTTGAGCACTCCTCCCTCTGCTAAAGAAGTTCCACCCACGTCCACTACATCTAGGACATTCAACCTATCTACCCATATAAGTGCTGAGGATAATGTCTACCAAAGGAGTATAAGATTTATGCGACCTCCAAAATCAATGTCACCGAAAAGTGTGATAACTCAAGCTGCTCTTGAAACAGTTATTAATAATTTAAACCCTTACATTACAACTCTCAGCAGTTCAGAGGATTTGCAAGAATGTGAAGTTGCCGTGTCAATGATAACCAGGATATGGAAGGAATCTAAAGGTGATCCAGGGCTTCGTTCTTATCTGTCCAAACCAACAGTGATAAATGGGTTTGTGGAAATTCTACCAGCCTCTCGTAATAGAGAAGTTCTGAGAATGTCAATCTGTATGCTCTCTGAGCTGATATCTGGTGATGAATGTATTGGAGAGACACTGACCAGTGTAGATTCTGACTTTGATTGCCTGGCTGCGCTGCTTGGAAATGGTTTGGCTGAGGCTGCTGTTCTGATTTTCCAGTTAAGGCCGACATTTGCACAGCTTTCAGAGCATGATCTTATATCAACTCTTCTCCAGTTGGTTCAGAACAAAAGTGAAGAGACTGATGACCTTCAGCTAATAATGGAGCCTAAGGATGCTGCAGTAGCATTGCTTGAACAAATTTTGACAGGAGGGGATGAAAACAGCAAGTCTGTTAATGCCATGACTGTTATCTCCGCAAATGGGATTGCTGCACTGGTTAAGTGTCTGGACAGGGTAGAAGCAAGGCAATCAGTGGTCAACATACTTTTATGTTGTATCCATGCAGATAGGAGCTGCAGGAACTTGATAGCAAACAGAATTGAGCTGTCTCCTGTTCTCGAATTATTCCATTCAGGAAATGACAGTGTTAGAGGCATATGCATAGAGTTTCTCTTACAACTAGTTCAGTTGAACAGGTATGACCAGGACTGGAAATAAAACATTTCAGGAGGACCCTTTCATTCTGCAACATTTAAGTGTCCAGTAAATTGATATCACTTTGTCCATTGGAAGGTACCCATTCAACACAAAGAAGATAACCCTAGTTCTGCTTATCTATCAGTTCCCTGATGTTCAATTGTCTATATATCATCCCTCCTCACACCTGCAAACCTGAGATTATATAATCCTTTGTTACAAGAAGCTGTTGGGAAGTTGTAGACAACAAATTAACAAGGTCCTTAATTGAAAGTCTTCTTTGTATCAATTTGATTCCCTGGTTTAGTAGGACGCACTGATGATCATGATCATGACAACTATGCATATTTAATGCAATTAAAACCTCTGAATGGTTGCATTCTTTTTATTTATTTATTTTTTTTTTTGGGTGGGAGGGTGTTTAAATCCTTTTCTTGTGGTGCCCCAGGAGAACGCTCTGCTACAAGATTTTGAAGATGATTAAAGATGAAGGAGCATTTAGTAGCATGCATGCCTTTCTTGTGTATCTCCAGATGGCTCCTATGGAACAAAAACCTGCCATTGCTAGTCTTCTTTTGCAGCTGGATCTCCTGGTTTGCCTTGACTCCCTCTGAGAATTAGCAAAAAGAAGAAAAGAGAATAGTATAGAGACCATTATATAATCCACAGTGGCATAATTATTTCTTTGATACCATATTTCCAGGTTGAGCCTCGGAAGATGAGCATTTACAGGGAAGAGACCATTGATGCACTAATTGAAGCACTTGTCAGGAAGGATTTCCCCAACTCCCAGTTAATGGCTTTAGAGGCCTTGTCTGCTCTCACTGGTCGTGTGACTGCCTCAGGCAAGTCCTATATAGAAGCCAGATTACTCAAGATTGCTGGATTTGATCAACAATGCAATGCCTTGGTGGAGTCTGAGAGGCAGAAAATAAGTGAAAGTGAATCAAAGGAGTTGATGGTGGGTTTTGATAAAATTAGTATTATTTTTTTTCCTGAGCTCAATTTTGTATAATTCAATTGGTTGCAAGATGGTTCTGATAATGTTATGTCCTATCAAACTTTCAGGATGAGGAAGACAGAGCTGCAAGTTCTTGGGAGAAAAGGGTAGCATTTGTATTCTGCAACCATGAGAAAGGTTCCGTCTTCAAAGCTTTGGAAGAATGCCTGAAAAGTAGTTCATTGGAGATAGTCAAGTCTTGTCTCGTGATTACAACATGGCTCGTGTTCATGCTTTATTATCTCCCTGATACTGGTACCAGAGATGTGGCTCGAAAGTCCTTGCTCGAGCATTTTATTGATGTCCTCCTTTCATCAAGGAATCTTGTGGAGAAGGTTTTAGCAACCATTGCTTTAAGAAGTTTTGTTTGTGATTCAGGTAAGATTAGTTTGGGAAGGCCTGTTATTGAATCGAAGTAGTTTCCAGGACTACTAACCCAAATCTTCAATTCTTAAAGGTGCACTTCAAGAACTGGGGCCATATGCGAAAAGCATTTACAAAACTTTGAGGAAGCTTAAGATAAATTCAGCGGTGGTCTCTGATATCCTGAAAGCCATAATGAACCTTCCATCTGTTAATGCAGTAAGTATAAATACCAATCATACCGCCGATTTCAAGTTAGTGGAAATGCTAGTGCTTATTTGTAAGTTTTATACATCAGACAGAGCTGTGGTCTTGCACTGAAGTAATTGTGTTTGATTCAAGTGCAAACGGTGACATTCTAGCTCTGCTGCACCTAAAGGGTCGAATCTTGAGCAGCCATTCTGACGGAACAATAAAGGTATATACATTTCCAAAAGCATCTATTCCTATCTATGACTGTGGCCGTATCTGTGATATTCTTTGCAGGTGTGGGGGGGGGGGGTGGAGGTGAACGCACTAAAAGGTGACCTCCTTAGGGAAAGACACCTCAGTTTGATAGATTTTTGCACATCTATTTTATGATGAATCTCACTCTAATTATTGAAGTTAGATCATATTATTCCACCCTATTATCTGGTGATGAATCTTATGATGTACTTCATAGTAGTTTTGCACATCTCCTTTACTTCTTTTATTGTCTATATATTAGATAATAAATTTCATTTGTTCAACTATCACTAGGTTTGGGATGCTGTGAAGAGGGTTCCAAAGTTGATTCAAGAACTTCGAGCACACACTAGGGCAGTCACGTGCTTATGTGTTCCCACTTCTGGTGATACACTGTATACTGGTTCTTTAGACAAAACTATTAGGGTAAGTACTGTGCTGTCTTCGTAATCAAGACACTCATAGATGGTGTTTTAAAAGTTTGCCTGTGCGATTGTTTGCTTTGCATACAAAACAGATTAAGGATGGAGATTTTAGCCTTTAACGCAAGGATAATTGATTATCTTAGGAATGCGTGAGTACTTATTTTCTTCTTGTTTGAAAATGTTCTTGACTGTTTTTAAGAGATAATAAGGTTTATCCAATTCCTTTCAGTGATTAAATTGCAGAATTACATGCTATACCTTTTGAGATCAAGAAATGACAGCTGATTTCTAAATCCATCTCATGCAACAATTAAAACACAATGTGGTCTAAATAGCCCTGAATGTTATATAAGTGACATGGTTCCCGTAATTACAGGTCTGGTCAATCAAGCCTGAAAAGATCCAATGTCTTGAGGTTCACGACGTGAAAGAACCAGTATATGAGTTGACAGCTAATGCCAAAATTGCATGCTTTTCTTCTCAAGGGACTGGAATTAGGGTAAGTAATAGCATCGTTGCATCCATAAGAAGTTAATCAACGTGTATCATTACGTGTGATTGCAAATGTTGCTTGCTTCCAGGTGTATAGATGGTCTGGTGTTCCTAAACATGTGAACTTCAACAAGAATGTCAAGTGTCTTGCAATGGCAAATGATAAATTGTTTTGTGGTTGCACTGGTTACAGTATCCAGGTAAGCATTCTCTGCAGTAAGTTCTTTAGGTTAATGTGGTTTGGTCTTCTGAAGGTTCATTTTTTCCCCCTGTATTCTGTACTTGATATATGCTGAAATTTATAGAACACTTGATGATTGTTTCACTTTGGTGACCTTACGATATGGCAGGAGGTGGATTTGTGTACTTACACATCAAGTTTATTTTATTCCGGTACAAGAAAATTATTGGGTAAACAAAGCATACTTTCTCTCTGCATTCGCGATGGCCTTCTCTATGCTGCTGGCTCCGTTGATGGAGCAGCAGGAAAGGTATCAGCCAAACAAATTCTTGAATATTCCATAGAACTTTGTAATAATTTGGCAAAAGAAATTCTATTTTCCATGATTCTCACGGTGCTCTTCCTGGCTTACATGGATCATGGAGCTAAGGCTTTCTGTTCAGCAATCAATATATTTCTCTCTCGTATTGAGGAAAACTTGTGTCTGTCTGTTTTGAAGGTGTTCTCTCTATCAAACAAGGCAATAGTTGGATTGCTCTCAACGGGATTTGACATCCAACGCATTACAGTCAACAATGAGTTCATATTTGCTGCAACCAAGTTGGGGGTCATAGAGGTTTGGTTAAGAGAGCGAATCACAAGGGTTGCTTCAGTAAAACTTCCGGGGAATGCGAAAATTACTTCCATAACATCAGATTCTAATGGGGAGATGCTTTTTGCTGCAACCTCTGATGGCAAGATCCAGGTATTTCTTTTTTCTTTTTAACATTATAACATTTTATCCTGCTTTTGTAGTAAATCCAATCTACGTCCCCACGACAATGAGGATGATTACGAATAATTGTCAGATGTGTTCAATAAGCAATATGTGATCAAAGAAAAAAAGTTTACGTTGTGCGCTATACCTGCATATTTACAAAGATAAAAAAAGAAAGCACAAATTGATCACGACTCTACCGAGTTTACTCACTCATGCATGAGGGACACTGATCGAAGCAACCTTTCTGTGTATAGATCGTTGTCAACCGCTAGCATGATGAAATGGAAGACTTGTAGATATTTAATGGTTTTCATATTTTTATCCATGCAAAGTTCTTTTCGTTTTTCTCTCAGTCATGAATTTTTGGGGGTAGAACAATAGACTAGGTTGTTAATTATAGAAAATGAATCATACAAAAGAAGGGGAAGAAAAAAAAAAAAAAAAAAAAAAAACTTCAGATGATCTCAACTTAATAACAGGGAATTAAGTCATGTACATTAGTATCGTTAAATGACCATTAAATTTTTATGTGTTACGATGGGGTAAGCGAAGCTTACAGGGGCATTAAGAGAAAACTTTGGATTTGGCCCATGTCCAAAGTCATATCTCGGAATTAGGCTTGCCCCCGGACCTAACAGGGGATTGCGTGAGGCATGAGCTTTCTAGCTATTTTTCAAGTCGGACTTGTTAAAGGAGAGACTAATGCAGATCTAACCCTAAGATTTTCTGGTCAGTTTAGCCAAACTTTAAAATTATAGAGAATGCTAGCTCAGGAACAGGTCATGCTCAGGTCTAGTTATAAGTAACACATGTTAATGATATCACATCATTTTGCTCCATGGTGTGCAGGAGTTTTATTTCACTCATGTCTTTAGATTTAAGTTCATTTAATTTCATATCACCTTTGAGTTTTGAACCTCTGATTGCAGGGTTGGGCTCTAGAATGAGAGATTTTGTGCGCATCTCTCTTCTTTATTGCTTATCATTGTCTTCTCCTGCCCTGGCGTGAAGTACCTAATTTTGAATTATTCAGAATCGAGGATATGGGTCAAGGTCATGTAAGTTCTGGGGGCATCTTGCCTTATTTAGTATAGCCAATTGTTAATCCTTATCTGAATAATTCTGCCCTTGCTTGTACATGTAATACAATTTTCCTCTTTTTTGTCCAGATGGCCATCTTTAGGCTTCTTGGCAAATTTTTGTTTTTTGCTAGATGGTCCCATATTTGATCAAATTTATTTTGATAATGCTGCACAATTCCAACCACGTTTCTACAGGAGAAAAAAAAACATCTATTTGTTAATTAGGCCCCGTTTGTTGGGCAAATGGGCCTAGCATCACCTTTATTCTTGAATTCATACAATTTAGGAAATTGGGCCAATGGGCCTGTTCCACTTTTTTAATTATAGATTTAGATTTTAGACTACGAGAATAGAGAAATGAGATTTGAGAGAATCAATCTCTTAATAAATTCCATAATACTCATACTGAATTAATCAGATAAAATTAGATATCAGTCAATAAAAAAAAAAATGTCTCAAATATAAGTCATCTCAAAAATATCAACCAAAATATAAAATTTATTTATTATTGGATATTTGAGTTAAAGTTTATTTATTTTCATTTCAAATTTTTTGTGGATAAATATATATAAATACATATTTTTTAATTCTATATATAAGATTCAGTGATGCTTGTTTCATGCGAATAGCAAATATTGGTACTGTTACCATATAGACAGCAGACGGGATCCGCACAATAATCAAAACGAGTTTATGGCAAATTCTGTTTATTTCTGAGACGTTTGATTCCTGTACCTTTTCGCAGGTTAATTCTATCACTTCGTACATTATTTATTTTTAAATTTTATAATTGGAATGAAAGAGAAAAATTATCCCAATTGATTTTTCAATCATTTTCTAGTCTCAAATTAAAAGATCAATCAGATTTCTTTACTAAAAAAAGGGATCATTTAATTTTGATTTTAAAGCTTATTGCTTGTTAATAATAATGAAATCATCAGAATTTAATTAAAAATTAATCTGTATAATTTATAACATATAAATTCAACTTTTTCTTAAAGCAAACATTGAATTCCACAACATTGAAAATTACATGGTACTCAAAACCTTACGTCCTTAAAAACAACTTTAAGCATGTCCTATAAAATTCCCGCTAAGGCTGAAGAGGCCACACATGTCCAGGAGGGAAGGTCTTGGTCAGCTGACACCGTGTTTGGGGCACAGAGCTTGCTTTTCGACAAAAGCCCTTCAGATTTCACTTCCTTTTTTTTTTCCTCCTGTCCTCGCACTATACCAAACCTGCCACCCAAAACCCCTGAACTTAAGGAACGAGGCCATGGAGGAGGATTGGTATAGTGTGAGGAAGGGAAAAAGAGATATTCAAGATTGTCCATCCCCCCCCCCCCAAAAAAAATCATTTTACTCATATTTGTACAATTCCTTGCTACATAAATACCAATTTTAAAATATTGGTAAACATAATTTAGGCACTCGGAATGAAAAGGAGTAAAGTTCATGACTTTCAAAGATCTTACGACCTCAAGAAAACTGAAATACGTATCCTCCTCGTGCCACAATTCGAATACCCCAAACCAGAAAAAAACAAAAAAGGAGGAAAATTTATCAAAAGATAGAGAGAGAGAGGGGGAGGGGGGAAGAGAGAGAGATAGAGCGAGTTTCAAAACCAAAACCCTGAAACCATCAGAACATTGGATATAGTGCATCAATAAACACTAATGTGTCTCTCAGATGACCGTCGTGAGAAATTAAATCCGTAACTCCTCATTTGGTTCCTCCTTCCAACCCATAGAGAGAGAAGGAGAGAGAGGAAGAGAGCAAGACGGCAGAGACAAGGCTAAAAACCCGGAAACCATCAGAATATTGGATATAGTGCATCAGTAAACACTAATGTGTCTCTCAGACGACCGTCGTGAGATATTAAATCCATAACTCCTCATTTGGTTCCTCTTTCTAGCCTAGAGAGAGAGAAAGAGAGAGAGAGAGAGAGAGGGAGATAGAGAGAGAGACTGCGGAGACTCCGAAGATATTTTTATTTTGCAGAGATGAGAAAAGACGAGTTTTATACTGGAAGAGAGAGCAGAGATTAGGGCTTTGAACGCGAAAGCTTATTCAGTTGACGCTTTTGCCCTCCAAAGGTAATGAAGCGAGGGTTAAGTGGGTAGGGGCTTTCTCGTCCAACGAAACGGCAAAGGACGAAGCTCTCTGGAGCGAAGGAGGTTGACACGTGTAAGCCTTTCGCTTGTCCTCCCAAAAGACCAAGAGCAACTTGTCGTCGTCGTGGTGTTCGTCTTCCCCAACTCCATACCCGAGTCTCTTCTCAAGCTCAACCTTCGTCTTCAGCTCAATCGTCTATTAATTCACATCTCTCGAAACGGATTCTCGGAAATAGTCGTCAATGTCTGCCGATTCTGTTCCTCCTTTGATCTCTGCACAGATCGAGTACCTTCTCCCTCACTCTCCTTTCTTCCTTAAGGTATCTAATCTCTCACATTCACCAAAATTAGGTTTTTCGCATTTCAGATATTCATGCAAATCAAATGTTAGTTCCTTTGATTCGTTGCAGGTTGATAATGCTTGGTCTGGTTGCAAGAACTCTCTGTTACTTGATCGCTTCACTCTCTTGATTCCTTTCTGTTTAGATTTCATCAGATGTCTGAAGGCTCTCTCTTTCTCTCTGTCTCAGTTGATTGATTGATTGATTATAAATTTGTTATAGGGGATGTTATATGCAATGCACATTATCCGTTAGCAGCGCCTGATATTATATTTGGGCCAGAAGATGAAAATTTTAATCTCTTTTTGGGAGACGGTGAAGGTGATAAGAAGACATTGAAGAACTGTTTGTCTGATTGGAATAACAAGGATCCTACTAGGCTTATGTCTCTGATTCACGAGCTTAGGTTAGGGTTTCGGTGATTTTCCGGACAATGTTGTTCTTTTTGAGTTTGTTGAATTAATTGAAGTTGTTTGTTGTTCATTATCAGGGTGTTGTATTCCTCGTACCAGCAAAAGCGTGTGGCAGATGTGGATGATCATAGATTGAAGTTCGAAATCAGCACAATTTTATCAAGGGAGGTTATCATTTTATGTCCGCTGTTTGAGCTGTTCCTAGATTTTTGAGCTTTTACACTTGATAGAGATAAGAAATTGGAACCCGTGAATTTGTATGCAATTTCAGAAAATTCACTCCGGTCAGCTGTCTAGAGGTCTACATTGATTTTCTGTGGTTTGAATTTTTTCTTGCAAAAACCAACAAAAAAAAATGCAGAAGTGTTCAAGTGGGGCATTTATCATTTAGGACAACATCTCAATGTCAGTGCTGTTGCTTGACTCAATTTATGAATATTGGTGGGTACAACTTGAAGACTTAGGGTCTTTGTCTTGGATTGGATGATCAAGCTTTTCATAGTTCTGAAACGTGATTACTAGGTCATCTTTTGTAGCCTGGATCTTCATTGTTTGTCCCATAATCTATAAAGAAAGAAGAAAAAGCAAAGGAGAAGAAAGAAGGATAGAAAAATGTAGGAAGCCCGAATATGCTGAATTATTTTGTCACTAGTTATATATTTTCAAGCAAAGTGCCATTTATTGTTTTTGTTTTTCCTACTTTTGTTACTAATATATATAAGAATAGATTGCCAAAGCTAAGAGTGAAGTCTTGAACAATACACATTTTTTTTATCCTCACTACTATCCTAATTGTTGAGTTGAGTCTAACTTCCACCATAATATTTCATGGAATTGAAATGTATTTGAGCTCTGGAATAGAAAAGGTACTCATTATCAATGTTTCTGCTACCTTTCTGAAGAATTTATGGTTTGGTTAATGGTGCTTATACATGCATTTAATGGTGTTTGTCCTGTTATGCCTCTCATTTTTAGCATACCCTGAGGAGGTAAAGTTCGCGGTGCCTCTAATTGGAATGGACATAAATAGGATGGTAGAAGATTTATTTACAGGTTCAAATTACCTTTTCTCTACGTCATATTAAAGTACCTTTTTGTTGCTTGAAGTGTCCCTGGACTCCATCATGGGAGTATTTGATTCTTTTCTTCTAATTTGTTGGTTTAGATTTGGTGCAATGGTTCTTTATTTTGCATTGCTTGATTTATTGTTATTCCAGCCTCAAATCTCCTGGGTTCTCTCCTTCTCAAGATTCTCCCCCCTTTCCTTCTCTGTGCATTACCTCCTTCTTCTCCTTGCATTACCTCCTTCTTCTCCCACTATATTAGTTGGTGTTTGATAAGCTAATCATTGCTGCAGGTTATATTTCCTGTTAGTCGAAAGTTAGCACCTGTTCCTGCTCCATGTCTAAAATCAGTATCTACTCCTGAGTTAAAAGCTTTATTTTCAATTGAAGATGCAAAGCTTCCATCATGGTTGGATGGAATGTAAGTAATTTATGCTAACCCTTCGTCATAATATAGAAAAGTCCACAGCCAAAACTGGCAGTTGTATCAACTTGCTTTTGTTGGCTTGTTATTGACACATCATGGATGCTGATTTCTCTCTTCCCTTCTGCAAAGGTGCTTGGCTGAATATCTCCCTCCTTTGGAAGAAACTATTGAGGTGCAGGTGAGATAATTCTCCATATAAATTTAAATTAACCCGTGAACAATGTTTAAATGTCCCTTTTATTTTCCATAACTGAGATGAAATCTTTGTTCACAAGATATTGAAGGCAGTTTCATTAATTGGGGTCAGGAGGAATTTCATTGAGGCCTTATCTTCGGTGTTTGGAAGGCAAGTGGAGGCTGATCCGGTATGCGTTTATATCTTGCAATACTTCTGTCATAGAATTTGAAGCTGTAAGATTGAGTGTGTAATCTCAATTGCTTCTGTTGCCCGGTATTTTGTAGACAGGCATCAGCTCTTGTGTCCTCTGGGGTTTTTACATTTTTAGTATGCTAATCTATTCACTGTTTTGTCCTTTATTAATCAGATGTCCATGCCCAAATTATCAAATCATTCACCTTACTCTGCTTCGTATCATAACAATAAGATGCTGACGCAGAGGCTGTTGATAGTTGAAAAGGTCAAAAAGGAAAGGTTAAGAGAATTAATATTTAGGAGTTGGAGATTTCTTGATATTTGGTTAAGAAAAATTATCAGGGCGAATTGATTGTTTTTCCTGCTGGCATAGAGAACCGTCATTAGTGTCATTGGAGTCAAGTTCTTTTTGCTTCTTCTTCTTCTTCTTATGATGGTGATGATGCTGTTAGACTGTATATGCAATTGACCAGCACATCTGCTTACTCTAGGTGCATTTTCATATATCAACTCAATTTCTGAAGCAACAACCAGCTCTCATTCTTCAAAGTTCTCAGGTATGTTCTCTAACTAGTTGTAATTTTCAAAGAGTAGAAATTATGATTCCAAAAGGCCATGCATGAAGTGTTCTAGTTAGATGCGTCTTCAGTGCCAAAGTTGTGAAGTGTGTTTACATGCATTTGCTCAGGCAGCATCATTTCCTTGACATGCATGTCCTTTCACCTGATTTTTAGCAACAAAACAAAGGGAAAAGTTTGTCAGCTTTTCTCATTGAGTTTGACAGTGACTACTAAATGAGAGAGGGGGGGGGGGAGGACTATTACAGAAAGTTTGATCTCTCCTTCATGGAGAAAGATGCTTTAATCTTTACCAGATATTTAGGTGAACTCATATGTGGAAGGAGCTACCATATGAGTAGACTTGTATTTGTTTGATGTTCCCTGTTAGTTTTGTGTTTAGGAATAGGCAGCAATTAGATACACTGTTCTATCATGTGCATGAATTGCATACTAGATCAATTAATGGTGATGCATTTGATATTATGTATATCTATGCCTGAGAATGCTACTGGCAAATGAATGGACAGTGTAGGTGGCAAGAAGCTGGTATAATTGCCCAAATTCAGAACAAGGAATCTAATTAGATAATTCTTATGTTGTTAAGGGTGGACCCCAATCCCCTACAAAATCCATGATTTTCTCATTCTGATGTGGATGATTTTCTCCCAATTCTGCAGCATTTTATCTCCCAAGGGGTACCAGTCAGATCACCTCTGATCACGGATTATCCATGGAGTCCAAGATGGGAGCCATCACAAATGGCTGAGGGGATATTGTAGGTTCTTTTGTCAATGGTTCCATACCCTTATAATCTAGTGCAGCCTTTTAATTCCCCCTTTACGAATTGTTTGGGGTGAATACTTGGTAGAGGAGTCCTTGAACTTCGAGAAGTACTGCAACGAGACTCAACAGCCTTGGTTATTTTGAATGAAGGGTATTCTATTATGTCCCCCATGCTTGTTCTCCCTCTACAATGTTAATTTTGCTCAATGTGATTGTGTTGTCATGATTTGTTTTTGGGAATGACGGACCCCTTTTGATTTTTATTTTGGGGTTAACTGTTCACAATTATTTTGCATCCGGTTTTTTTTTTTTGGGGGGGGGGAACTAGAGAAATTTCGAATAGATGGCTGTATCTTATAAGTATTCTGAACGAGAAAGAAAAATATATTCATGCGTTTGACTATGGCACTTTCAAACACTAGGCATTGAGCTGGAGACTGGGATATTCATTAGTATTCTGGGATATGTTTGAGTTGCATGTTTATGCATGCTTGCTCCTTGAAGATGATTTCAAGTTTACATAAGTGGTTGCAGGAATTGAGTTTGCGTCCAATTGACCATTTGACCATGTGGTAGCAGCAAAGTGCCACTTGGATGCCTGCAGCCTAACAGGAGATGCCCAGAAAATTTCTATAAAAGAAGGTCATGCTATTGGAACGTGTCTTGTTTTAACTGCCACTAATCCAATTGGGTTTTTCCTTTAAACTGCCATGGATGCAATGGACATGATTTGATTTGCCTGGTGCAGCTGGATGTTGTACGGTGGGAATCACAATGATTTATTTACTTAAATTAGGTAGTAATTGATTTGCTTCAAATCTAGTGTCGGTGAAAGTTGTGTTATATTACTATTTAGGTATAGGAGGATTGTTGCGGTGTTTGTGATTCTCCATTGAAGGGGTCGCTGCACCTAATTAGATGCAACATTGTTGTATTGTGGTCATCCTGTCAGCAGTCAAGGTGTCCACCGTCTCTCCAACCCACTTTCCCATATACTCTGATGCCTACTGCCTTGTGCGAACCTTTTCTTTTTCTGCTTATTGCTTGAGCTCTTTTGTAATCCTCACGGTTTTTTCCTTTTAATAAGGCCTGGAAAAGCAAACCTTGATAATCAAGTAATTCATTTGTACCATCGGCTATTGCTATTTGGTTCTAGTTCTGCTTGTGGTAGATCTGCATCTGCTTACTGTTGGATGAGGTTGAGACCCCTTCGTAGGTTCTTTGGCACACATCACGAGTTGAGTGGATTAAAAGGTTAATTGATGCCTTTTTGTCTTGAGTGGTTTGAATATGCCATGTCATTCTCGGAATTCTCAAGAGAGAGAGAGAGAGAGAGAGAGAGAGAGAGAGGGCAATATCACCCATTCCATCATAAAGAAGCCAGCCTGGCATCACCATCGCCTGACTCGATCAAATTGATCCTTGGAATACATAATTTACCTGTCGAGTTGATCACTTAATGAGAGGGTGCTTGATTAATTTAATCAATTTTGTGAGTATTTAAAAGCTCATTGTAGCGATTATTTATTTTTTAAAAACTTAAAACAAATTGTATGGATGAGATGAGTGAATGATTAAATGACTATTAACATTAGAAAAAATTAAAAACTTTTTAAATCTAAATAATTTATTGATGAAAATATATTTTTAAATTAAATAAAAAATTCTTAAAATATACTGAACTGTAACACAAAAAGAATAATTAGAAAAATAATTTAGTCTCAATATGGTTCGAGTCAAGAATTGCTATATTGTAGTGTGTAGGGATCCATGTTACGTGTAAGTAAAACAAAAATGGAAGTAATGTTTTAAAATGGCGGGGATGGAGAAGAGATCTAGATTCAGATTCATGAGGAGGAGCATCCGATGCAGGATAGAAGGGTGGAGACAAAAGCACGACACGGCACGAGAAAGAGATGGTAGATGCACGTGGGGGTCACACCGTAAAATAACATGCACCTTCTCACACCCCACAGTCAGACGGTTGGTGTCCGGATTCAGTTACACCGTCACACTACGCCCCCAAACTATCTTTCACATACATTATAACCACTTAAAAAAAAGACCCCCAAAATAAAAATAAATATCCCGCTCTTTCTCTCTCTCTCTCTCTCTCTCTCTCTCTCTCTATTATTACCCCGTTTCTCGCTCTCCTCCTTCCATAAAAATCAGGAGCCCTCACACCTCTCCTCACAAACTCTCCCTACCTCCCTCCCTCTCTCTCACTCTCCCTCCCTCTTTCTCTCCGAACGAAGCCCTAAAATTTCAACAATGAGAGAAATCCTACACGTTCAAGGAGGCCAATGCGGGAACCAAATCGGATCCAAATTCTGGGAGGTTATCTGCGACGAACATGGCGTTGATCCTACCGGACGTTACAAGGGAGATGGAAATTCAGATCTCCAACTCGAGAGAATCAATGTCTACTACAATGAGGCTTCCGGTGGGCGTTACGTTCCACGTGCTGTTCTTATGGATCTCGAACCAGGAACAATGGACAGCATCCGATCTGGACCGTACGGTCAGATCTTCCGTCCTGATAACTTCGTGTTTGGACAGTCTGGTGCCGGCAATAATTGGGCGAAGGGTCATTATACTGAAGGAGCTGAGTTGATTGATGCCGTTCTTGATGTTGTTCGTAAGGAGGCTGAGAATTGCGATTGCTTGCAAGGTATTTTTGATTAATTTTCGTTTCGATTTTGATGATTTCCGATTTAGATTGATTCTCATTGTTTTGATTTGATCGAGATCTGTTTGATTGCTGTTTGGATCTGGATTTCTAAGGTTAATCGTCTGTTTCCTACAGATCTGAATGAATGTTGAACAGTGTTGGTTCTAGATCTGTTACTTCGCTTTGATGCTTGTTCTTCTCCTTTGATTTCCTATTTGTCCGATTTGCTTGTGGATCTACCGATCTAATCAATCTTTTTCCTCTTGTTGTCCTTGGACTTGATGCATATGTCATTGTATAAAACGAATGTGCCTAATGAAGATTTTGATGTTCCTGGAAATGTATCAAGTAAAACGCTGATTGTGTTAGACTAGAATCACGAGAGTAGAGATCAAGATCTAATGCATTTCGTTTGGATTTACACCGGCGTTGTAGCTGATAGGTGGAAGCCAAATTTCCATGTGCTGAGGTCAAGAAGATATTTAATTAGGTAGTTCTGTATTGAGACTGGTCCACCAGTGGGACCTTTTGTTGTCCTATATAATGGATTCATTTGTGTCTTGAGAAGATAAGGATCGGCTTGTCTCATCCACAATAAACAATATGTAGAGAATAAATTAGTGACCACACTATTAAATTTGTGGAGACCGGGTCCCGATAGAAATAGAATAAATATCACGAGACACCGACAGGCCCCTCCCTTCCTGTAATTTGGGGGGGCGGAGGGGTTAAAGTAGTTGAATTCAGAAAGTTTCAAACTATTTTGGAAAGTAGGGGTGAACCTTGCTATAATGACATGGGTCTGGGCATCCAATGATTGACACTCTCCGTCTTCAGCGTCGTCCATCCACATATCTAGGACGAGATATCAATAAACATGATCTCCTCAAAGTATACCTTCCGGTAGGCTGAGTAAATATGTTCCGACCCAGTTGATCTAAAATAGAGTAGTGGGCTTTGCTTATAATTATCATGCTAAAATATTAACTGAAATTGTTAGATCTGTTTCTTACTATCAACGTCAGAAATTATGATTGGCCAATGCAAAAATGGATTTGCTGCTGCATAAGCCTAGCCACCGCCTTTATCCTAGCCACCACCTTTATCCTAGCCAACACCTTTATTTTCTAAGTGAAGACCCAAATAAAAGATTCCGAATCATTTATTACTTAAATGTTTGCTCCTGCTAAATTGGCTAGGGAAATTAATTTTCTTGTTTGTTTTACTTTTGGCTGAATGAATACAAACATTTTAGTGCTAATCACTAATGCCATTCGTGTGTTGGTCTTACGTTTGACCAGGTTTCCAGGTGTGTCACTCCCTTGGAGGTGGCACAGGTTCTGGGATGGGAACTCTACTCATATCAAAGATCAGAGAGGAATACCCAGACAGAATGATGCTTACTTTCTCTGTTTTCCCATCACCTAAGGTCTCTGACACTGTTGTTGAACCCTACAATGCCACTCTCTCAGTGCATCAGTTGGTGGAGAATGCTGATGAATGCATGGTTCTTGACAATGAAGCACTGTATGACATCTGCTTTAGGACATTGAAACTCAGCACTCCGAGCTGTAAGTATTGATTTTGTATGCATAGGCAAAATGAATAGCACATGTTTCAATGTTACTGACTATTGATTATTGCAGTCGGTGACCTAAATCATCTGATTTCTGCCACAATGAGTGGAGTAACCTGCTGCCTAAGGTTCCCTGGACAGCTGAACTCTGACCTCCGGAAGTTGGCTGTGAACTTGATACCATTTCCACGTCTTCACTTCTTTATGGTGGGATTTGCACCTCTCACCTCTCGTGGATCCCAGCAATACATCTCTCTCACTGTCCCAGAGCTGACTCAGCAAATGTGGGACGCCAAGAATATGATGTGTGCTGCGGATCCCCGCCATGGTCGTTACCTGACCGCCTCAGCTATGTTCAGAGGGAAGATGAGCACCAAGGAAGTTGATGAGCAGATGATCAATGTGCAGAACAAGAACTCATCTTACTTCGTTGAGTGGATTCCTAATAATGTGAAGTCAAGTGTGTGTGACATACCTCCTAGGGGTCTGAAGATGTCGTCCACATTCATTGGAAACTCCACATCTATCCAGGAGATGTTTAGGAGGGTGAGTGAGCAGTTCACAGCAATGTTCCGCAGAAAGGCTTTCTTGCACTGGTATACAGGGGAAGGGATGGATGAGATGGAGTTTACAGAAGCGGAGAGCAATATGAATGATCTGGTGTCGGAATACCAGCAGTACCAGGATGCAACCGCTGAGGATGACTACGAGGAGGAGGAGGGTGCTGAAGAGCCCTATGAAGGCTAAAAACTGCCAAACATCCTAGAGCAGCATGAGCCTGATGAGATAAGCTCCTTCTGTCAATCTCTAGCTCCTGCATATTTCACCTTCCTATGCAGTTTGTTTTGCACTATATCTCTCTGCTCATTTTGATACTATTGTTCGTTGTCAAGTTCAAGCAATTGAATAAGGATTTTGTTGTTGCTTATGATGTAATGAAGCTCTATGATGTTCTCTGTTGTTTGATTGAAATGGCATATAATTGGACAATATTGTTAGTATAGTATCAGTATAAATCCCTTGTATGATCTTAATGTTTGATATGTTACTTGGCTGTCTAGGCCTTTTTGTCCCGGCCCATTTCCTATTTTCCCCTGTATTCTGTTAATGCGAAAACCTTTCTAAAAATTTGTACTTGAAGCTGCTTGATCCCCTTTTTTTTTGTGGTTTCATCGAGATTTGCATCAAGTTCACTGGGTTGGGAGAGGGTTATGACCCGTTCGCTTGGACGAAGCTGTTTGATCCTCGAACAGGTTGTTTTGATTGAATCTGCTCTCCCGTCCTTACATCTCATATGAGACGAGAGAGTGCCATATACCATGTAGGCCCCTCCCATGAAGGAAAAACCTACTTAATATTTTACATGGAAGAAGGAAATCAACCAACACTGGCAACTCCCTGCCTTATGGCGAGTGTTTTTAAAATCGGATTTGATAAGTTGATTCGATCAGAAACCCTTTTATAATCCGATTTGATTTTTACTATTAAACTTGATGAATTTAAGCTGGATCAAAACCATTTAATGCTGATAAAATCGATAAAATCAAACCTGTCTAACCGATTTTTCATTGAAGGAATAAATTCATTTTTTATTAAAAATATATGAATTTTTATTTTATTTTAAAATTTATAATATACAAACCATATATATGATATCATGATGATATCATTCTATTCATAAAATGATTTTATTAGTCCGATTAATGAATTAATAAATTAATTGATTGGCCAAATTGTTTATTGAATCCATTTTAAACACTACCTATGGCCACACCATGCCGTCGCACGCCGGTCAACTATGCAACTACATACCCTCCATCTAGTACCAACCCTCTTCCTCCACCAGCTGGTTACCTTCCTCTTGGTTGTCCCCCGTCCACGTATCCTCCGCAACTGTATCCGCCCGCCCCACAAATCTCACCATATCATCCACCAGGTATACCAATACGTACACTGGTGTTTAGTTTTTGGCTAATTGAATTCACCATATTGTACATTTGCATAGTTTGAGATTTTCTTTGTTTCTGAGTATGACTTTTTTAGGTTTTTTGTATCATAAAATTGCAGGACCACCCGTCGGAATTTACCCTCCGCCACCTTATTGAGCTGATCCTTCTGGACCTATCCGACGAGATTAAATTAAGAGGAAGTTTCACAAATGGATTAAAGCTATCCATGCTTAGGATGTGTTTTGTGTGTAGGCACATGTGACATGATTCTACTTTTGGTCAGATGTTCATGCGGTTTTGGCAAGCAAATTCTGTTCACTTCCTCTTTTTCAATGTAAACTAGAATTACGGTCAGCGCTTAGCCGCGGGCCCTCTTTTTTTTTTTTAATTAAATTTATAATTATTGGTTTATTTATTTTTTAATAATAAAACGATTAATTTTCTTTCTTCGAAAATTCATTTATTCACATTCTGTTGTTAGAACTGAAAAATATTACAAATAGAAAAGAGAAAATGTGATGTTACAGAGATACAAAAAGAGGGAGGGAGAAGAGAAGGAAAGGAAGAGGAATGATGCAAACACATCACCTGGGATTGAAAGGCAGAAGGAAAACCATCTTATTGTCTATCTAACTGCAATCAATCTTGCCAAAACAAAGCGATTAAGTAAATCTAGAGTAGAATATGTTAAAATAATAATAAAAACTGTGACTCACCTTAATTTGAAGTCCGATGACCAATAGAGCGGTTCAAGGTGATCTGCCCTCACACACCACCCTACAAAGTATTTTACAACAACAAACAAAATAAAGTACTTTTGAGGTGCAAATTACGTTTTAATTTAGAAGAGTTCTGGTAGAAATAGCAATAAAGGGAACCAGCATACAAGAATCATAAGAGTTAGAATATAAAACCCTCACAACAAATCAAAATCAAATGGAACTTGGAGAGGCCAACACAAGTGAAAAAGATGCCATCAACCTTTTCCAAATATTTCACGTCCTTATGACCACTACTTTTCTTCCTTGCCATCTGTCATATCAACTATGAGGAACCACAACAAGAGCAAACTATAGTGTCACAATGTGACTTTCATTCTATACCAACAACAAGCACACAAACATACACCCATAAGAGACTATAGTGGTTTGTCTTAACATGGTAACAGACTCTAGTGGAAAGGCTCCAAAGACCATAAAAATTATAGTTCAAGAAGTTAATTTGTTAGGCAATTGAAAATTGGTAAACCCATAAGAGATGCATACTGCATACAAGAAGTAGATTATCACACCATACTTCCCCAAGAGTTCAATTGTTAAATATGAAACATATAAAACAATTCATGTATATATGAGTGTGTGTTTGTGTAAACAAAGCTAGCATATACCCAAGCAAAACCCAACAATAGACATGCCAACATCACAGGCAGTGTGCACAAAGATTTTAAGACTGCATGGATAAATTATCAAATTGTGTAAAAAAAAAAAAATGAAGAAAGAAAGAAAGAAACTAAATCATGGATCTTACAGGAAAAAAAAAAGCATAAGCAATGGGAAAAATTATAGAGAAAATGACCCCGAAATTGGTTTTTAATTTCTCCAATGCCTTCTTCTTCTTCTTTGGGCAATGCCAAAAAACAAAGAAAAATGCTTATAACACAAATTAGGGTCCAATATCAGCAAGTTTTTCTAACGACTACAACAGCAGCAAAAAGAAACCTCATGGAATTGGCAATATAGGCAAACTGCAGACAAGAAACACAAAAAAGTAGGATCAAAAACAAAAGGAGTGAAAAAGCTTTACCAGATGTCTAGATCTTCTTAATGAAGAAGAAATTGTAGTTCAAGAAGTTAATTTGTTAGGCAATTGAAAATCGGTAAACCAATAAGAGATGCATACTGCATACAAGAAGTAGATTATCACACCATACTTCCCCAAGAGTTCAATTGTTAAATATGAAACATATAAAACAATTTATGTATATATGAGTGTGTGTTTGTGTAAACAAAGCTAGCATATACCCAAGCAAAACCCAACAATAGACATGCCAACATCACAGGCAGTGTGCACAAAGATTTTAAGACTGCATGGACAAATTATCAAATTGTGTAAAAAAAAAAAAATGAAGAAAGAAAGAAAGAAACTAAATCATGGATCTTACAGGGAAAAAAAAAGCATAAGCAATGGGAAAAATTATAGAGAAAATGACCCCAAAATTGGTTTTTAATTTCTCCAAGGCCTTCTTCTTCTTCTTCTTTGGGCAATGCCAAAAAACAAAGAAAAATGCTTATAACACAAATTAGGGTCCAATATCAGCAAGTTTTTCTAACGACTGCAACAGCAGCAAAAAGAAACCTCATGGAATTGGCAATATAGGCAAACTGCAGACAAGAAACACAAAAAAGTAGGATCAAAAACAAAAGGAGTGAAAAAGCTTTACCAGATGTCTAGATCTTCTTAATGAAGAAGAAATTGTAGTTCGAGAAGTTAATTTGTTAGGCAATTGAAAATTGGTAAACCCATAAGAGATGCATAGTGCATACAAGAAGTAGATTATCACACCATACTTCCCCAAGAGTTCAATTGTTAAATATGAAACATATAAAACAATTTATGTATATATGAGTGAGTGTTTGTGTAAACGAAGCTAGCATATACCCAAGCAAAACCCAACAATAGACATGCCAACATCACAGGCAGTGTGCACAAAGATTTTAAGACTGCATGGATAAATTATTAAATTGTGTAAAAAACAAAAAAAAAAAAAAAATGAAGAAAGAAAGAAAGAAACTAAATCATGGATCTTACAGGAAAAAAAAAAGCATAAGCAATGGGGAAAATTATAGAGAAAATGACCCCGAAATTGGTTTTTAATTTCTCCAATGCCTTCTTCTTCTTCTTTGGGCAATGCCAAAAAACAAAGAAAAATGCTTATAACACAAATTAGGGTCCAATATCAGCAAGTTTTTCTAACGACTACAACAGCAGCAAAAAGAAACCTCATGGAATTGGCAATATAGGCAAACTGCAGACAAGAAACACAAAAAAGTAGGATCAAAAACAAAAGGAGTGAAAAAGCTTTACCAGATGTCTAGATCTTCTTAATGAAGAAGAAATTGTAGTTCAAGAAGTTAATTTGTTAGGCAATTGAAAAATCGGTAAACCCATAAGAGATGCATACTGCATACAAGAAGTAGATTATCACACCATACTTCCCCAAGAGTTCAATTGTTAAATATGAAACATATAAAACAATTTATGTATATATGAGTGTGTGTTTGTGTAAACAAAGCTAGCATATACCCAAGCAAAACCCAACAATAGATATGCCAACATCACAGGCAGTGTGCACAAAGATTTTAAGACTGCATGGACAAATTATCAAATTGTGTAAAAAAAAAAAATGAAGAAAGAAAGAAAGAAACTAAATCATGGATCTTACAGGGAAAAAAAAAGCATAAGCAATGGGAAAAATTATAGAGAAAATGACCCCGAAATTGGTTTTTAATTTCTCCAATGCCTTCTTCTTCTTCTTCTTTGGGCAATGCCAAAAAACAAAGAAAAATGCTTATAACACAAATTAGGGTCCAATATCAGCAAGTTTTTCTAACGACTACAACAGCAGCAAAAAGAAACCTCATGGAATTGGCAATATAGGCAAACTGCAGACAAGAAACACAAAAAAATAGGATCAAAAACAAAAGGAGTAAAAAAGCTTTACCAGATGTCTAGATCTTCTTAATGAATTACCTGACACTGCCGTGGAAACTTCCTCCACTGAATCTCCCAACCTGAAAAGCCAAGAAAATAGAAGAACCATAGAGAATATTTGTTTCACATCTTGCATAGAAAATGCAATTAATGTTGCAAAAGTTGAGGCGTTGAAAGGAAAATAATTTTCACCCTTTTATTTTTGAAAAAGAAGCAGACTTGCACCTAAACCAGTTAACTGGGATTGCAGCTCATGCAAGTCTACAGCTGCTGCAGCAAAATTTAGCACGAGAAACAGGTGACTCAACTGAAATCTGTACAGAAATGAGACAATGCCAGCTGAACATGTTCTCTAGTCCCAATGCTGAAGGCAAATATGTACAAAAAGTGCGAGTGTTTTGTTAGCTGCCAGTTTCACCCAACTGGGAGAAACTTGTCCACATTTGCAATTCCTTGAGACATAAGAAAAAATAGGCCAGAAATAATTGTGATAAAAGATCACTAGATTATTTGCACCTCTTCCACTTTCAGCAACCAGATGATGTGGACAAAATACAGCATCTGGAATGACTGCTCAATTGAAACATGTGGATAATAATTGACCTCTCTTTCTTTTGTCTCCTTTGTCCTTTTCCTTTCAGCCCAAGATAATACCAGTGGTCAATACCACCATCACAAACCCATGACATCTAATCCTTGGAATTAGCTAGGTTGATCCCCAGGTGACCTTCTATTGTCCAAGTTTGCCTCCTCTTCATTCAGTTGCCACCAGCAAATGACATCAATTCATGCATAACGCAAACAAATGAAGATCATTTTTCCTTCTTTTATGTTAAAAATTGATAAAGTTGTTGGGTGTGGGATTTGAATACAGGCCATTTCCCGCCATAACCTTGGTCTGGCAACTTAGACCAACTCAGAATTAAAAATAAAATTAAAGCAAGATGGACTTCTTTAAAGGAATCTTTCAACCAATTAGCTGCTCACAATTAAAAATAAAATTTAATTGAAATAAAAGATTAACAATATAACTTCTCTCAAATCTAGATATTTCTATGACCAGCCGTCCAATAAAAAGGTCAAAGCCCTTTAATTGATCCAAACCAACAACCTACAGCTCATTGTGGCATTACTCTACCATTGAGTAAACCCCACCCCCAGCCCCCAAAATTTCCAGATGAGTCCCGATGGAGACAAACATTTCAACTCAAGCATATGGAAAGCTAGATGGACTTCAAAAATTTTGCAAGAACTATGAGGGAGACGATGGCAGCTAGTGATGATGATGAAGATAAGCTTAAATTAAAGTAAGATCATGATCTATTAGGCATATTTACCAAATTGAAGAAAAATTAGAAATCCTAGTCATCATGAATCAGATACACATTAGTATTCATATTGCGGAATCTGTATAGATCTTAGTATTTATATTGTGCATGCAAGAGCATATGCATTAACAAATGCTCAAAATAATAATAATAATAATAATTGTGACTCATCTCAATTTGAAGTCCGATATCCAATAAAGCGGTTCGATGCGATCTGGTCTTCACACAGCAACCTACAAACTATTTTATGACAATAAATAGAATAAAATATTTTTACAATACAAATTATGCTCTCCATATCAGGAAGCTTTTTAAAAGCTTGCCACAACATGAAGAAGAGTCCTAGTAGAATTAGCAATAAAGGGGAACCTGCAAACAAGAATCATAAGAGTTAGAAGACAGAACCCTTACAACAAACCAAAATCAAATGGAACTATGAGAGACTAACACAATTGATATCAGTCGGGTGTAAAAAATGCCATCAACTTTTTCCAAATATTTCACACATCCATATGACCATTACTTTTCTTCCTTGCCATCTGCAACAATGAGAAACGACAACATTAAGACTCAATTGCTCTTAAAGCATATGATGTTTGTCTATGTAAAGACTAGAATACTGGCTTCGTTATGTGTCCTGGCATCTCATCTTCTTCTTAAACATCTTGTCTCCATTTATAATCTCCAACACATGTAAATAATAAGAGCCATCCTATAATGCAAGAACCAAAGAACAACGAACTGCAATTCGTACGCTCCCAGATGATCCTTGTGCTCTCTGCAAGGGTGTCAAATGCTGAAAAAATTTCATGTACAGAAAAGAAAAGAAAATAGAACAGTCTTGTATTTATACCGATGATGCTATGCCACGTGCTTGAATGCCCCATGCACCGTTGATACCCAAGATCATGTTTCCATGCTGCCAAAATATACAACATGAAGCATATTCAAATCATTATGTGTTATGTCTGTGGTAAAGCTACAATGGTGAGGATAACAAATATATACACCATCCTAGATTATAACAAGCGGAAACTGTGATGTTTTATCCATGAGCGTGACCAAGAAGATGCAAAAACATGATGACAATGTAAATTGTCAGTGACCAGGTTCTGTGACCAGGTTCCCCTTGATAGAAGTGACCACGTTGCTTAATAAGAAATGTAATCAGAGTTCCTTTCGACAATGTAAATTGTGTTCCATGAATACAATATGAAGCAAAATTCAAGGTCTCGTGCTGGTTGCACCTGACAGCAGTTTCAGGTTATTGGATCCTGAAGTTTTAGACCACCAGCCTGGTACAGACCTCATTCTCATCAATTCTTGAGATTGGTTATGTTAATCACTAGACATCAGGCATGTTTAAATCAAGAAAAGAATATCCATTAGGAATATTGAACAATTAATAGCAAGGTCAATCTTGAAGAAGAAAGTCTATGACTATTTCTGTGCTGTTATGTTGATTACAGTGCAAAAATTGGACATGGTTAGACAAACTAAGAGACCAAGTGACAAAGACAGGATGGTGACTCAGGGGAGGCAGAGCAAAGAGATGTCACACATGACTTTCATTTTATACCAATGACAAGCGCACAAACATACACACATACAGCTCCAAACTTCATCAACCAGAACAGACTATAGTGGTCTGTCTTAACATTGTAACAGACTTTAGCCGAAAGAGTCCAAAGACCATACAATTTGTAGTTCAAGGAGAAGTTGTTAATTTGTCAGGCAACTGAAAATTGATAAACCCATAAGAGATACATAAACTGCATACAAGAAGTCGACTATCACATTACACTTCCCCAAGAGTTCAAGCATTAAATATATACCATATAAAACAACAAATATACCCAAAAGAAACTCAACACTAGACATGCCAACATTGCAAGTAGTGTGCACAAAGATTTTAGAACTGCATGAATAAATCATCAACTTGTGCAGGGGAAAAAAAAAATCTCTAAATTATGGATCTTACAAGGGAAAAAAAAAAGGCATTAGCAATGGGAAGAATTATAGAGAAAACCAGCTCCAAGATTGATTTTTAATTCCTCCAATGCTTTTTTTTCTTCTTCTTTTCTGGGGTAATGTCAAAAAAAAAAAAAAAGGAAATGCTAATAATGCAAATTAGGGTCCAACATCAGTAAGTTTTCCTAAAGATTACAGCAGCAGCCAGAAGAAACCTCATGGAATTGGAAATAAATGCAAACTGCAGACAAGAAACACAAAAAGAAGAATTAAAAACAAAAGGAGTGAAAAAGCTTTACCAGATGTCTAGATCTTGTTAATGAATGACCTGACACTGCCAAGGAAACTTCCTCCACTGCATCTACCTGCCAAAAAAGCCAAGAAAACAGAAGAGCATAGAGAATACTTGTTTAGCATAGAAAATGCAATTAATGCTCCAAAAGTTGAGGCATTGGAAGGATAACAATTTTTATCTTTTTTTATTTTTTCCTTTTTGAAAAAGAAGCAGAATTGCACCTAAAACAAGTAACTGGGATTGCAGTTCATGTAAGTCTGCTGCTGTAGCAAAATTTAGCACAAGAGACGGCTGACTCAACTGAAATCTGTACAGCAACAAGCGATGCCTGTTGAACATGTTCTCCAATCCCGATACTGAAAGCCAATATGTACAAGAAGTGCGAGTTTTTAACTACCAATTTCACCCAATCGGGAGAAGCTTGTCCACGTTTAAAATTCCTTGAGATAGAAGAAAAATGAGGACAGAAATAATTGTGGTAAAAGATCACCAGATAAACGAGGGCAATATACAGCATGACTGCTCAATTGAAACATGTGGATAATTGACCTTTTTTTCTCGTCTTCTTTGTCCTTTTCCTTTCAGCTCAAGATAATACCAGTGGTCAATAGCAACATCAGAAACCCATGACATCAAATTCTTGGGATTAGGCAGGTTCATTCCCAGGTGACCTTCCTTTATCGTCCACGTTTGCCGTCTCTTCATGCAGTTGCCTCAATAGGAAGGGGTTCAATATAAAAAAGGGAAGATTATTACTCCAAATTTAGTAGGAACCTCCAATCTGAGGAAAAAAAAAGCATAAAACTAAAGAGAAATAGAATGACCTGGGCTTAGGATTGGGTTCCTTCAAACTCACCAAGAAAGTCTGCAGAAGTTGAACTAAAAAGTTGGATGACACTAAGATACAAACAGTTTCAGGGCTTATAAGGCTTTCAGCTAAGGGAAAATCCAGAATTGGAACCTCTTGTACTTCAAAATATGAAAGAATTGCCCTACAACAAATAACTAGCATTATCAAAATCATATGTTAAACAAGAAAAAAAGAAATGGAAACTAACCAAAACAAATGAATATTACCTTGTGATCAAGACGTGAACCTTATGCTCACTCAACACTATAGCACAAGAAAAGGAAAAAAATAAATAAAATGGGAAATCACAACAAGTTCAAAGCTCAACAATGTCCCTCATGTGAAACTAGAAGTTTCAAGGAAGCTACTGAATTCTCGGTACAAGCCAACCAAATCCACTTCAGCAAGACATATACTCAACACCATATATCACAGTGATTTATCACAAGTACAGGGATCAACAATAGCCCTTGATCAAACCCAAGAGACTTTCTCAAGGCTACTGCTTTGTGAATATAAGCCGACAAAAACCACTTGATAGGATGACAAGAGCAAAATTACTGCAAACAACCTCCAATAGCTTCTAACCAAAAAGCAATATCTCCATGAAAATGCCCATGAAGCAACCACCTTAATGAGTTATCAACCCAAGATCTATGATTTGCAGAATAAATGCAAATATTCTCATTAAAATGTAAAAAGGTTACAAATAGCTTAGAAAAATCTAAGAATAAAGTTCTGCCTAATGAACAAGGAAATGGATTCTGTTTTGATGGTACGGACTATTTACTGTAAGCCATCTCTATTTTAGCAAACCATTCATCAATGTTCCGCTGTTACAGCTTCTATCCTCCCGCTATTTTTCTTCTTGGTTTTACCGGATTTGCTTAATCTCTATCCTTTACACATCTCCTTGCCAACCAAACCCACCCATTACCAACTGGAACCAAATTTGCCTATTGGACTTCAGCCCCCCACTTATTTGGTCACTTGATGAAGGTCCTTAAAACCAGCCAAAACCAACTCTGTAGGCCACTACTGGTAGTAGTTTTACACTATCTTTCCTTAAGATGTCAAACCTCTATTTGAAAACTAATACTGCAGATCCAAGGGTTCAGTTCACCTGTGACCTTAAGGCTATGATGTCTTTGAGCAACCAAGCTGCTCCACTGCATTGTAAAAAAATTGTGAAAATTATGGACAAAAGGGACTAAATCCACAACTTGTAAAGCAAAAAAAAGATCATTTAGACAGAATGGTAAAGGGGCCTCCTATGACCATCAATCATGGATGTGAACATAAAATGAAAGGATATATTCTTTCCAACTTGATCTCCTTGTCATTGGTAACAAACCAACCAATACAAAGCTGCTGAAATGCCCGCAGCAACTAACTTGCACAGTTTAAATCAAGAATATGTTAAAATAATAATGAAAACTGTGACTCACCTCAATTTGAAGTCCAACAACTGTTATCTGCCCTCACACAGCACCCTACAAAGTATTTTATGACAATAAATAAAATAAAATATTTTTGCAGAACAAATTACTTTTTAAAAGCTTACCACAACAGCAAGAAGAGTCCTCGCAGAAATAGCAACAAAGAGGAACCCGCAAGCAAGAATCATTAGGTTTAGAATACAAACCCTTACAACAAATCAAAATCAAAATGGGACTAGGAAAGGCTAACACAATTGATATCAGTCGGAAATAATAAAATGCCATCAACCTTTTCCAAATATTTCACTTGTCCTTATGACCTCTACTTTTCTTCCTTGCCATCTGTCATAACAACAATGAGGAATGCCAAAATTAACATTAAATTGCTCTCAAGGCATATGATGTTTGTCTATGAAAAGACCAGAATACTGGCTATATCACGTGTCCCGGCATCTCATCTTCTTCTTAAACACACTTCTTGCCTCCTTTTATGATCTCCAAAATATGTAAATAATTAGAGCCGTCCTATAATGCCAGAACCAAAGAATAACGAACTGCAATCTGTACATGATGATATAATATGCTTTACTGTGGCTCTCAGATGATCTTTGTGCCTCTGCAAGGGAGACAAATGCTTAAAGAATTTCACTTGCAGAAAAGAAAAGAAATGATGCTATGCCACCAACTTGAATGCCTCTCTGCACTGCAGATATCCAAGATTCTGGTTCTACACTGCCAAAATATACAACGTGCAAGCATATTCAAATTGTTGTGTGTCATGTCTGTGGTGAAGCTCCTATGGTGAGGATGATGAATGGATATGCTATCCTACGTTAAAACAAATGACAAGGACGATCAGACGAAGTTATCTACCTGATAGCAGTGACCAGGTTCCTTAATAAGATGTAACCAGAGTTTCTTCTGACAATGTAAATTGCGGTTCATGAGTACAAGATGAAGATTGTACTGGTTGCACCTGACAGCAATCTAAGTTTACTGGATCCTGGAGTTTTAGGCCGCCAGCCTAGTACAGACCTTTTCATTCTCTTTGATTCTTGACATTGGACATGTTGCATCATTAGACATCAGGCATAGTTAAATCAAGACAAGAACATCCAATAAGAATATTGAACAATTAATAGCAAGGTTAATCATGAAGAAGAGAGTCTATGACTATTGCTGTGCTGTTATGTCAAATAACAAAGTTTTGGATAATGAACCCTAATGTTAGCAATCTCTATTCTAACAAACCATTCATTAAAGATCCAGTGTTACAGTTTTATCTTTTTCCCCCCATATTTTTCTTCTTGGTTTTATTAGATTTGCTTAAACCCTATCCTTTTCACATCTCCTTGCCAACTAGTACTGAATTTGCCTACGGCACTCCATTATTCCACTTATTTTGTCAGCTGTAGGTCGTGGGTTTGACAAACAGATTATCCGGGTCAACATGATGGAGGCCCTTAAAGCCAGCCAAAACCAACTCCGTAGACCACTACTGGTAGTGGTTCCACCCTATCTTTCATTAAGAAGTCAAACATCTATTTGAAAACTAATATTGCAGATACAGGAGTTCACCTGTGACCTCAAGGCTATGACTTCTTCGAGCAACCAAGCTGCTCCACTGCATCAATGAAAAAAATATATAAAATTATGGACAAAAAGGAACAAAATCCACACCTTGTAAAGCAAAAAAAAAAGAGATCATTTAGACAAAATGGTAAAGGGCATCCTATGATCATCAATCATGGATGTGAGCAGAAAATGAAGGAATATATTCTTACCAACTTGATATTCATGCCATTGCTAATGAACCAACCAATACATATCAAAACCAATAAGGATGCAATGTGCGAAAGAAGCAGCTGAAATGCCTGCAGCAACATACTTTCCAATAAGGTAGAGCTTACTCCTTGCAATTTTCACCAATAAAGAGGAATTAAAGCAATCACTTCCATAAAGAACTAGACACAAATAGTATGTCATGCTCATCAATTAGGCAACTTACACTACACTTATTGACAAATTCAAATTATGGCACATGTAAAATTTTGGAAAGAAACCTAGATTTACATGTTTTTCTGCTGCTTATGAGACCAGTAGAACAAGGAAATTTGGGTCAATAACTACAAAGAAATGATTATAGTAAACTTGTAGAAACTATTATCATCTTGTTAAATTCCACTTTCTGTTATTCTTCCAATGCATCTACAAAGAAAATGCTGAGAAGTTCTGAAAAACCAAACCTATTCATGATTCATACAATCTGACCATTTCAAAAAGCATTAAACAAGACCTATCAGAGAGCAGTAATCCAAAGGATTATATGAAACCCTCCTATAATACAAAGACAGGAAAAGTGGAACTCAAGTGAATTTGAGAAGGAAAAGATGCTCACTTCAGAGGCTCAAAAGTAAAAACCTAAAAGAAGCAAAGTGGGATTGTGCCAAATAGACACACACACAAGAAATGCATTTGATTGAGTCCTGATGAGGAATATTTGTGTTGCTGAGTATCACCCAATCAACAACAACTATTGCTGCCCAATGTACTGTGAAAAAAGATTATGACAAAAATAAGCAAATCGTCCTACCTCTTTACTAGGCTGATTGTCAAATGAGTACTGATTAATATTCTCCTGTTATTGTCCACTTCTGCTCGCCTTTTTTTACAATCCGTCACCTTCAAAAACTGCAACACTTAGAATACACGATAAATGAGAGAAACATCAGACACGGGCTTCTTGCATTAGAGTTTTGGAAGGGTGTGTAATAATTTTAATAACATTGCACTTTCCTGATGACGCTGGTATTCTTCCTTGTCATCCATAGCACTATGATGAATGAATAATTACAACACCTAATCGATTCACAAGGCTTATATTGCAAGCTGCAGCTGTGCCTGCCTATGTAGAGACCAGGATACCTCCTCCTTTTATGTTGCAAACTGCAGCTGTGCAACCTTACTTCTTTTATAACCTGAAGAAATAAAGAATAAATGTATTTTTACAACAATTAGCTATGCAGTAAATTGAAGAACAGAGAAAATGCAACAGGCGAAAGATGACATGAAATGCTTTACTGCAGACTCTAAGATGAATGAAGTGTTTTCAGTAATGATGCAAACTGCATGGTAGCAGAGTGAAATCATAGTGAAATCACGATACACTCTGGGAAATTATTTGATATAAACACCTACAAGAAAAGAGAAAAAATAAAAATACACCTTACTTTTAGAAAATAAAAGAACCCCCTTGACTTGAGTGCTCCTCCTGTACACTGAAATATCTGGGAAAAAAATGACTGAAAATACACAAACCAGGACATCGAAGCGAGCTTGTGTAATCACCGTGGTGAAGAAGTGATAACGATATTCAGAATGCAACAAGTTTGAACAAATAACAGCTGTTATATGTCTTATCCAAGAGCATGACAAAGAAGGCAAGACGATCTTGGTGTCATTATGTCCTTGATGTCGGTGATGAGATTCCTGGATGAAAGACAAAACCATTACAAGAATTGCATCAGACTGGCAATTGAAGTTCATGCATATAAAAACCAAAGAGTTATGCTAGAAAAAGCCTACTTAAAGTCAGATTGGTGGATGCTGAAGCTTTGTGCCACAAGAATCTAGTGCAAAGCTTCTCCTCTTCCAGGCTTGAGATTGGTCATGTCATGTGACACCAAAAGACATCAACTGGATAAGGTCAATATTTACTAGTTCATTGAAAGGTAAATAGCTCACATTAATAATGAAGAAAGTTATAACTATCTAGTCGAATGGAAGATGCACATAGGCATGATTATACAAACTAAGAGACCCAGAGGAAAAGACAGGATATTACATTTTAGGAGCAAAGACAATCAGAACATACTTCATCAAGTAGAACAGATTTTATTTTTCTATTTTAACTTACTAACTATGATTTTAAGTCCATCAAAATTTCAACTTTCGTAGGGGAAAGATTCCAAGCAAAGTGCTTTTTAGTTAGAAATAACGTAGACGAAAAAGATGAGCGTTAAAGGGGAAAACTTTACCACAATACCAAGTAGAGTCCCTGAGGAATTGGCAATAGAGGGTAAATTGCAAAAGAAGCACAAGAGTCAGAATTCAAAACCTTAACAACGGATCAAACTTAGAAAGACAAACACTGCATTCATTTTGTATTCATAAAAGAAAAGTTGTCAAAAATTGATTCTTAAAACTTCTTGTATTCATTTTCGTCAAAAGACATGAAATCACCACGAAGGCAGCACAAGGTTATGTTAAGTTGGGGATTGTTCCACATTCTTGACGCAAAATGCAAGCACCATTGGCATCACTGCTGCAGAAATATAACCACCCAAACTGTGCCCCAAAAAAAAAAATTCTTTATAGGGAAATTAGAAAAGTTGGGGATGGAGAATTTACCAAAGTCCCAGCCAAGCGGAAGGAACAAAACAAGCATATCACATGGTATGCTACTCTTGATGCAACCAATTAGCTTATTGTAACAGGGGAATCCAAATTTCATTCAAGTTACCCGAAGAGATGTAGAGGATTATTTTGATGAAATAATCAAAGAGAATATAAAGAATAAATTAAAATTAAATAGTTCAAAATTGAAACCAACATATAGTAACCCTCCCTTGCAGAAAGCCAGTGGTGGTTTCAAGGGGCGAGCCATGACCCCAAGCTGAGATTGCCTTCAGAAAACACAAATCAAGTAAAACAAAGAATTGAGATAGATTAAAAATGGAAGGCGTCACCAGCAAGTCATGATTGGCATGCGTTGAACCCAAGTCGAAATTGCCTTCAGAAAACACAAATCAAGGAAAAACAAAAGTTAGTCAATAGAATGAACAATTTTCAAAGTTAAATCAATAAAACAAGGAAACCTATGATTGGAGAAAGATTAAACTATGGTTAGGAGTAATCGCCCTTCAAATTCTTCCACCCATAACAGTCTCCTACCAGTGCCTATTCATGATTCATACAATCTGTAGAAGCTATTATTATCTTGTTAAACTTCACTTTCTATTATTTTTCCAATCTATCTACAAAGAAAATGCTGAGAAGTTCTAAAAAATCAAACCTATTCATACGAAAAAAGTGGAAGTAAATTTGAGAAAGAAAAGATGCTCACTTCTGACGGATGAAAGTAAAAACCAGAAAGAAACAAAGTGGAATTGTGCCAAACAGGTACACACTCAAGAAAAATGCATATTATCAAGTCCTTATGAGGAACATTTGTGTTGCTTAAAGTTTACTGGGAGTATCACCCGACCAACAACACCTATTGCTACCAAATGTACTGTGAGAAAAGATTATGACAAAAATAAGCAAATCAGCCTACCTCTTTGGCAAGCAGGTTATCAAATGAGTATTGATTGATAATCTCCTGTTATTGTCCACTTCTGCTCATCTTTTTTTACAATCTGTCGCCTTAAAAAACTGCAATAGCTCAAAATATAAGATAAATAAGAGAAATGTCAGACATTTGCTTCTTGCATTAGATTTTTGAAAGGGTGTGTAATAATTTTAATAACTTTTAACTTTTCTGATGACACCAGTATTCTTCCTTGTCATCAATAGCACTATGAGGAATGAATAATTACAACACCTAATCGATTCACAAGGCTTATAATGCAAACTGCGGCTGTGCCTGTCTATGTAGAGACCAGGATACCTCCTTTGTCATGGTTTCTGAGCACAGCTCTTACTCATTTTATAACCTGAAAAAATAAAGAATAAACATTTAACCACAACTATTAGAATAAATAGAGTAAATTGAAGAATAGAGAAAATGCAACAGGAAAAGGATGACATGAAATGTTTCACTGCAGGCTTTAAGATGAATTAAGTGTTTTCAGCAATGGTGCAAACTGCATAGTAGTAGAGTGAAATCATGATAAACTTTAGGAAATTGTTTGATATAAACACCTTCAAGAAAAAAGGAAAAATAAAAATATACCTTACTTTTAGTAATGTTAAATAAAAGAACCTACCTGAATGCTCCTGCACACTGAAAATGCTGAAGATATCTGGGAAAAGAATGACTGAAAATACACAAATCAGGACACCGAAGCCAGCTTGTGTAATGATCATGGTGAAGATGTGATGATGATATTCAGAATCCAACAAGTTTGAAAAACTAACAGCTATTATATGTCTTATCCAAGAGCATGACAAGGAAGGCAAGATGATCTTGGTGTTGTTATGACCTTGATGTCAGTGATGAGATTCCTGGAAGAAAGACAAAACCATCACAAGAATTGCGTCAGTCTATGGCAATTGAAGTTCATGCATGTAAAACCAAAGAGGTATGCTGGTTAAAACCTACGCAAAGTCAGATTGGTGGATGCTGAAGCTTTGCGCCACCAGAATCTAGTGCAAAGCTTCTCCTCTTCCGGGCTTGAGATTGGTTATGTCATGCGACACCACAGGACATCAACTGGAAAACGGTTATTATTTACTAATTCATCAAAAGTTAAATAGCTGGCAGTAATCATGAAGAAAGTTATAACTATCTAGTCGAATGGAAGATACACATAGGCATGATTATACAAACATAAAGACCCAGAGATAAATACAGGATACCACATCTTGGGAGCAAAGATAATCAGAACAGACTTCATCAAGTAGAACAGATTTTATTTTTCTATTTTAACTTACTAACAATGATTTAAGTTCATCAGAATTTCAACTTTTGTCAGGGGAAAGATTTTAAGCAAAGTGCTTTTTAGCTAGAAAAGAATGTAAACGAAAGAGATGAGCATTAAAGGGGAAACTTAGTGTAACCATAATAGCAAGAAGAGTCCCCAAGGAATTGGCAATAAAGGGTAAACTGCAAAAGAAGCAAAAGAGTCAGAATTCAAAACCATAACAACAGATCAGACTAAGAAAGACTGACACTGCATTCATTTTGTATTCATATAACAAAAGTTGTCAAAAATTGATGCTTAGAACTTTTTGTATTTATTTTGGTCAAAAGACATGACATCATCATGAAGGCACAAAAAACCCACAAATGCTTCCCTTCCTATTCAAAACCAAAATCTCTGGAAGTGTCTAAGGACAACACCAATTTCCTCCTGAGATCCTGATAAGGGTTGTTCCACATTCTTCATGCAATGGGTACTCAAGGCCTCCTTAGTTACTTGGTACTTCTTCACCTGTAAAAGATCATTAATCTTGTTATGCATCAGAAAACAGTAAGGTTATAATTCTGGAGGGAACTTTGGCCTGCCAAACAAACTTTTTCCTGGATACTAAGTATTCCAGGTAGTAGACGTAAAAGAAATTTACATGAAGACCAAGAATTAATAATAGTCCAGATTCTCATATCTGAATATTGTGAGAAAAAGAAAAACCAGAAAATTCTCTATCATAATGGCACATGCAAGACCGGAACTTCCAAGACTAGGCACTTCATTGCAAAGAATAAAACTTGATACTGGGACATCAGCCAGAGAAGATATGGGAAAGATGAGGAAAGAGCTAGCAAGACTCATATGCCATACCCAAGGTCCTTCCCAGAATCTAATGCAAGACCCATCTCCTAGATTGAATTTGGTGCGAGAAAGTAAAACAAGATAAATATGGGGTTGTCATGGGATAAAAGAAATGTTTTTTTGTTGGATTGGAAGGGGGTTGGAGGAAACATTTGTTAAAAGAAAAAAAAGAACAAAAACAAAAAGAAAGAAGATGAGGCAAGTTTCTGTGAGAGGAACACGCTTAGCATAATGGATAGCATCATAAAGAGAGAGAGAGAGAGAGAGAGAGAATCCATTCATTAGATGATGCTACAGTAAGTGTGAATGCTGAAGAAATTTCTCATTCTGATCAATTAAAATTTTCTGCAGCCACTTAAGAAACACAAAACCATGTGGGTAGCCCTAAAACCTGTCATCAAGGACACAGTTCTAAAGAAGGCCGGATTTTAGTATTAGAAGCTAATAACTTTGACAAAGAGATCAAACAATGAACAAGAGATCAAACAAGAAAACCCTAAATAGAAGTTGAGAAAAATTAATACCAAATTTATGAAGAACAAAAGAAACAAAGAAATAGAAAATCCCCAAACTCAAATCAAAAAATAAAATATAAGAAAATCCCACATCAAGAAAAGGGATGTTCCGGAAATTTCGAGATGAAGAAAATAAATCTTGAAGAAGAAGAGCAATGACACAAAACCTTAGGACTGTATAATTGCACAAATAAATCTCCTGAAACAAATAAAATCTTGAAGATGAAGAAAATAAATCTTGAAGAAAAAGAGCAATGACACCTGATCAGACACAACCCATTTATTCTCCTGAAACCCAAGAAAGGAAGACGAGAGAGACACATACAATTAGTGAAGAAAGAAAATACCATACCTAACCCAATCTCTTCTCCTGAAACCCAAGAAAGGAAGTCTAGAAAGAGAGAGAGACATTTCGTGAAGAAAGAAATTACCGTAACTAACCCACTCAAGAAAGGAAGACGAGAGGGAGGGGAAGAGGAGAGAGAGAGAGAGAGAGAACTCTGAGACATTTATAAAGGTGAGTCGAGGTTCTTGAACGAGAAGATGAGAGGGATTTAGAAACATACATTTGACAGCTGGCATTTAACGGTACAATTTTATTTTCAAATTCCACAAACTTTACAATTAGGCGGTGAGAGCTGCAAGAAAAAATTGCAACGTCTTTAATTATCATATAAACACTCCTTATAATTTTTAAATTACAACACGAAAAATTTTGAAAATAAAATTTTATAAAAATTAATTGATATTTCAAATAAAATTTAAATTAAAAATTTGTTTTATTAAATTATACAAAATAATTAAAAATTTATACATATTTAAATTTTTTATTGAGTACAAATGATCTGTCAAAATATATATATATTAATATAAAATAATAAAATATTTATATTTATATTCATACTATACAAAATTATTATAAAATTTTTAAATTTTTGACCTTTTTCTCGACAAGGCTTTGTAAATAAATTAATCTAAATCATCATAGATTACGGGTTATATTGTTGGAGTTCTTATTTTTGTGATCGTATTCAACTTATCATGTTTTTGAAAAAATTTATAAATACATAATAAAGTTCAAGAGTTAATCTGTTGTTATTATTTATTATTATTTCTTCTAGGATAATTTATGCCTCTTTTGTATTTTGCGGGTAATGACTTTGAGGTAAAGCATAATAACAACAAATTTTCTTTTCTAAATAACAATGAATATTTTGATCTTTCTAATATCACAAGTTAAAAGAAGGGGGAAATTTTAAAAGTTAACCTTTAGCATCCTTTCCCCTTCTACCATACATGCTCTAAACTTTGACTTTTTTCTTTTAATGGTGTTTCCCAAATAATAAATTGGGGGTAAAATAAAAGAAAGTAAAATAATTTTGGGATAAAAGTTTTAGGGTGTTGTTGTTGTTTAAATTTTATAGGATTAATTCTTTTTTTTTTTGAAATTTCCTCTTCTATTACATATAGAGAGAGAGAGAGAGAGACACGTGTAGAAATTGAAATTTAGTGATTGATTGTGTTAAAACTTAAAAATTAAATTTTTTTAGAAAGAGAAAATAAAAAAAATAATGTGATTAGAGGGACAAAATTTATAATAATTTAATTTATTTTAAAGAGAAAAATTAATATAATTTTTAAAAATAGAAAAAATATGAATTAAATTTGATATTTTAAAGAGAGAGAAAAAAAATAAATTTTGATTTTTAGTGAGAGCTAGATTAAAATTAATTATATGAATATTGCCAGAGTAATATTTATTTATTGATTCGAGCGCAAGAAAGAGAAAACTATGAAAGCAGCGATTACAGGTCTTGGAGAGAGAAATTTCCCCGCCTGGGGTTTCGGTCGAAAAGGGTGGAACAAACCGAGAGAACGTTTGGGTGGATTCGTAAGGTTTTGGAATTATTCATAAACCAAAATATTTTTGGTCGGTCGGTTTCGTAGGAGAAGTGGACTTGTCCACCGCCAACACGATTGGCGATTTCTGCAAAACCAAAACATGTTCACAAAGCGTTTCAAAGGTTAGCGATTTTGGAAATACAAACAAACCGAGAACAAGATCATCGATATGCACTCTTATACACCTCCGCCTCCGCCCACAATTCTCTTGTTTCTTTAGCTGCAAATGCATGCATAATGCTTTCTCTTACTTTCATTTTTTGAATAACTATTACGAAGAAAATCAATAAAAAGATTAAAAAAAAAAGTAAAATTGGGGCTTTAGAAGAACCAAAAATTGAATTTATATAAAATAACCAAGTAAAATTTCATAAGGGTGGATTTGTAGAATAAAACATTTCATCGAAGTTTCATTAGATCAGACTCCCAATTCCCACCGACAGACATCGGAAATCCAAAATCCATGTAGAAATTAGGAAACAAATCAGCAGAAAATCGATCGAGTGTATTTATATGTATAATATAATATAGTAAAAAAAAGAATAAATTTAAGAAAAGGGAATTAATCCGACGCATCAGAGTCATGGAAGTACAAGAGTGAAAATCATTGCTCGCATAAATTTATGTGATCGACGGTCGGGATTAAACCCAATTAAGATTTGAATTACTGTTTGACTGGGTGTGCTGTTCTATTCTTCCTCACGAGCTTCTCAAGTGCGTGGATTACGACTCGGTCGGGACCAGTGGTCTTTGGAACACCCTGGACTTTGGACTCATGACATTGTCAGAAGCTCTGGTCTATCAACTATTAAAAAGACAAATGACTTTTGATATTTTTTTTTTTTTGGTTAGAAATAACGTTTGTTTGTGACCCAAAAGTTTCCGCTAACGTGTTGAAATATTATTGATTTAATTTTATCCCTTATGATGGTGATCGATAAGACATGATCCAAAACTCTATACTAAAAAATCGATTCTCAAGAAACTGACGAAGAACATTTACATATCGATATCTGATAATCGTCACAATAATTTTTTATTGAAAGACTTTAGTAATCCGAATCAATCTATCAAAAGGTTTCAATCGTCTAGATCTCCCGAACGATAGGATTTCAGTCACCCGAGTCCACCGAACGATACTCACTGAGCAAAGGTAGTTGTCTCGATCGGGCAAGTAAATACCAGCCTATCAATCGGACAAATCTCGATTGACCCTTTATCGATCGAACGACCAAACGACAAGCAGCACCCTTAATGATTCTAAAGGAAAGTCAGGATTCCTTAACTTCAATTTCTTACTTCATGACGGTAACTCCAGAATTTTTCAGATAAGGAAAACATCCCTCCCAAAAATAGAAGTTTTTCCGATAAATAAGGATCGTAATCAACTCGGAATATTAACTTGCGAGATTCCCGGATCGGTTTGATAAGGAAGATAAAGTTGAAGTCCCCCACCGGCACACGACTCTCAGAGATATAAGTCATCCCTAAGGTCTCAGAACCAGATACATTCTCTGGGTACACCAATCATGGGGAACAACCTTTCCTAAGCTCTCAGTCTATTTTTCTTTTCATACGAAAACCGCTCTTTCTAATTTAAGTGTCGGAGTCTCCCCGTCGGAGTACCCTTCGGTGGTTTTTGCAAGTGTTTCCACCAATTGACGGCTGCTACTCGAGTCAAGAAGGAGCCGATATCTGTGGAATCATAACCCATCTCCAACAGATTGACGCCGTCTGTGGGAAACAGACTAGAGAAACTTCTGTTATTTCGACAATTATACCCTAAAGCTCACAATGATGTCCACCACGATCACCCCTAACATAACACACGCCAAGAGAAGAAGGTCAGTCATAAGTTTCGATGATGACGACCTTCCAGCAGGGATAGATCTTTGCCGTGGCGACCCTATTGTTATCACCCTTAAAATAGATTCTTACACTGTAAAAAGGGTCATTGTTGATCAGGGGGCCGATTGTGATCTCCTCATTTGGACCCCTTCTGTAAGATGTGATTCAATCCATCTCGGCTCCTGCCATCTACCAGATCCTTCCGAGGGCTTTCATTCGAGCCCACTTACTTTAAAGGTATCATCTACCTTCCTGTGACTCTTGAAAGATCCCCTAACCATGCGACCGCTCTAGTCTTATTCCATGTGGTAAAGCTTTACACTCTCTATAACGCCATTCTCGGCAGGCCTAGTCTGGACGACTTAGAGGCGTTACCGAGCACGAGGCACATGAAGGTGAAGTTCAGAACACCACTAGGGGTCGCCACCGTACGAAGCGACCCTGATCCCTATATCCTCTTCGCAGCATAGGGCGTACAAGAATCTTTCACGGTCGATGCTCTGGAACCTAGAGAAGGCACTGAACCGAGAACCAAGCCTAAACCAGGCGAAAAAATGATCGAGATCCCTTTGACAAACGACCCCAGCCAAACGGTCCGGATAAGATCCAACCTATCACCTTCCTTACAAGAGGTTTTAGTCGCCTGTTTGCAACAACACTCAAAAGTCTTTGTCTGGACTCTAGAAGATATGCCCAACATAGATCCGTCGGTCATATCCCATAAGCTAACTGTCAATCTCGACTTCAAACCGATTAGGTAGAAGAAGAGGGTATTTGCCCTCGAACGCCAATGCGCCATCCAAGAAGAGATTCAGAAGTTGTTGACGGCTGGATTCATCCGAGAAGTCAAGTATCCCGAATGGTTGGCTAATGTAGTTTTGGTGAAAAAGACCAACGACAAGTGAAAGATGTGTGTGGACTTCATCGATCTCAATAAAGTGTATTTGAATGATAGTTATCTGCTCTGCAATATTGACAAACTTGTAGACAACTCTTCGGGGTATCAACTTTTGAGTTTTATGAACGCCTACTCCGCCTATAACTAGATCAGAATGACACTTAAAGACAATGAAAAAACTAACTTCATCACCGAGTTTGGTACGTACTGTTACCGGATCATGCCTTTGGCCTGAAGAATACCGGAGCAACTTTCCAACGGCTGGTCAATACAGTCTTCAAAGACCAGTTAGGCAGAAATGTTGAAATTTATGTTGACGATATGCTCGTGAAGAGCGTTACAGCAGGACCTCATGTCGCAGATCTTAAAGAGACCTTCCAAACTCTGGAATGATACAATATGCGGCTGAATCTGGAAAAGTGTACCTTTGGGATCGCTTACGGAAAGTTCCTGTGTTTCATGATCACCGACCAAGGGATAGAGGTCAACCCTGAAAAAATACAAGCAATATTAGACATAACACCTCCCCAGACATTCAAAGAAGTGCAACATCTGACCGGCTGAATAGCGACCCTAAGCTGATTCATGTCCAAGGTTGACGAGAAGTACAAGCCCATATTCGACGCGCTGAAGAGATCTCAACGATTTGAATAGACGCCCGAATGCCAAGCAGCTTTCGAACAACTAAAAAAATATCTAATGCAACCACCGCTACTTTTACGACCTGTCTTTGGGGATGAACTTTACATGTATTTGGCTGTCTCCGAGCAAACGCTTTGCTCGATTATGGTGAGACAAGAATCCGCCGCTCAGAAGGCGGTCTATTATATCAGTAGGATATTGAAAGAATCCGAGATTAACTACTAGCCGATTGAAAAGAGAGCTTATGCTTTGGTCGTCTTAGCGAAGCACCTTCGACCGTATTTCCAGGCCCATACCATTGTGGTGCTCACCGACCAACCGTTGAAACAAATCCTCTAAAAAAGGGACATGTCCGGGCGGCTTATCAAATGAAGTATGGAGCTAGGTGAGTTTGATATCCAGTATCGACCATGACCCGCAATAAAGGGCCAAACATTGATCGATTTTATCCTTGAATGTACTTTGTCCACGGCGTCTAAAGGACAACTTCCTAACCACCAAGAAGAATAGTCTGCCCCCGAATGGACTATTCATGTGGACAGATCATCAAATACCTCAGGAAGCGGCGTCGGACTCATACTAGTGGGACCGAATGATTTTAAGGCGGAATACGCCCTCCGCTTCGATTTTCAAACCACCAACAACCAAGCTGAGTACGAAACTCTGCTAACGGGCCTTTGGATCGCCACCGACATGGGAGCGTGAAACGTCAGGGTGTTTACAGACAGCCAGTTGGTCGTGAAGCAAATCGAAGGGGTTTACGAAACTAGAGACCCGGTCATGGCTAAATATTTAAGCAAGCTGCGCGAGACGATGGACCAGTTAGGCAAGATTGACATTCAACAAGTCCCTCGTTCGGAAAATGAGCGAGCTGATACCCTATCGAAGTTGGCTAGTTCTAATTCGGTTGTTTCTAGCCGAACGGTATATATTGAGAGTTTGTCGTATCCTAGCATCGACGAGTCCAAAGAGGCTCTCCCTATCGATTGGTCGCCTAGTTGGAAGGACACTATAGAAGAGTACCTAAAACACAATCGTCTACCAGAATCCCCGGGGGAAGCAGTAAAACTAAAGCGAAGAGCCGCACACTACATCATAATCGATGGAATCCTCTACCGCAAGTCATTCACTTACCCATATCTGCGGTGCTTGACTCCCGAAGAGGGAAATTACGTCCTCCGAGAAATTTACGAAAGAATCTGAGGCAATCACCTGGGTGCTCGAAATCTGGTCTATAAGGTCCTTCGGCAGGGATACTACTGGCCGACCATGAAAGTTAACTCTGATAATTACATAAAGCGGTGCGACAAGTGCAAGCGTTTTTCCTTAATGCCCCGACTACCCTTGGTTGAACTCAACCCGATATTTAGCCCCTGGCCATTCGCCCAATGGGGCGTGGACATCCTCGGACCATTTCTCCCAATTACGGGACAACGAAAGTTCTTAATAGTAGTGATCGACTACTTTACCAAGTGGGTAAAAGTCGAGCCTTTGGCTTAGATCACGGTAGCTAAAGTCCAGTCCTTCGTGTGGAGCCACATTATCACCTGGTTTGGGATACCACGTATCCTCATCACGGATAATGGGAAGCAGTACGACAATCAGCATTTCTGGGAGTTCTGCGAAAAACTCGAGATCCAACATCGATTCTCTTCAGTAGCACACCCCCAAACCAACGGGTTGGCCAAAATAACTAACCGAAGGCTTCTACAAGGACTAAAAACAACTCTGGATGACGCCAAGGGGCAATGGGCTGAAGAACTTTATGGAATCCTCTAGTCATATCGTACAACCTCTCGAAAAACAACAGGAGAAACACCTTTCAGTCTGACTTACGGAATCGAAGCGGTCATACCTGTGGAGATAGGTATTCACTCCCTTCAGATTACCTAATACGATGAGGGGCGAAACAAAAGCGCCCTATGTGAAAAACTGGACCTACTCCTAGAGACACGGGAATCCGCATCGGCACGAATAGTGGCCTATCAATAACAAATGACATGATACCACAACCGAAGAGTTAGAAGCCAGATGTTCAAACTTGGGGAACTGGTATTAAAGAAGGTGGAGGCTACCGGTCAGCAGTAGCCCGAGGCCAAACTCGCCCCTAACTGGGAGGGTCCATATTGAGTACGTTCCATAGTTCGACTGGGAACGTACCGACTCGACAAACTAGACGGATCAGCAATACCTAAAACTTGGAATTCGGAAAACCTATGCATATACTACCAATAAGTTTCAGCGCTATCCAACAGTTCGAAGGTCTTGCTCAGACACAACTTGAAAATTTCTTATTGTTCAGATGGTCTCAGTCGCCCAACTCCTATCGTTTGTACGCGTCGTCAATAAGGGATGTAGCTCCCCAGACTGGTGGATGCGACCCACAATTTAAAAATTTCTTATCATTCGGAGGGTCACAGTCGCCCAGTTTCTATCGTTCGTACGCGTCGTCAATAAGAGATATAGCTCCCCGAACTGGTGGACGCAGCCCACGACTTGAAAATTTCTTATCGTTTGGAGGGTCTCAGTCGTCCAACTCCTATCGTTCGTACACGTCATCGATAAGGGATGTAACTCTCCGGACGGGTGGACGTGGCTCATAAGTTAAAAATTTCTTATCGTTCGGAGGGTCTTAGTCGCCCAGCTCCTGTCATTCAAACGTGTTGTCAATAAATGATGTAACTCTCTGAGCGGATGATCGCGACCCTTCTTTTCAAAGAGCTCTTATCATTCGGAAGACCTTAGTCGCCCGATCCCCGTCCTATGAGTCACGTAGAGATTTTCGTCAAACGGGAAGACATGACTCTCGAATCCAACCGACTGAACACCAAGCAGTCTGGAAAGCCGATACTACCCGGTCTCTTAGCTTGAAGTCTAAAGTGGGAAGCGGATTTACTATAACGGGGAAATCGTATCGCAACGTAAGAAATCAGTAAGACTCAAGTAAGTAAAAAACAATCTTTTTATTCATTCTTATGTGAAGAAATACATTAAGGTACATGAACAAGCCGCTAAGTCCGACTGATTACACCAAGTAGAATGTACAAGAAGATCCACCTCATCAGGATGTTGATTCACCTAAAGAGGAAGAACGTAATCCATACACTGGAGAGTACAAAAACAATATAGTGTTAGGGATAAGAAGAGACGAGTTCGAGTTTTGCCCCGCCAAAGCGACCCGAACTCGACCTACCCATCCAAAAATGGTATGAGAAACACCCCTACCGCGTCTGGATGGTGAGGATCAGTCGAAGAAGGCCTTACGAAGCAGTGCAAGATGCACCCGCTTGATGGCAAGGGATCAGACTATGCCAACCAAAGTGAACTGTCAATATAATGAGATCTCATTCCAGCAAGAGTCACTCCAGCCAAGGAGCGTTGCACATTATAGCGCCCCACAAATCGACCCTCAGAAAAAATCATTCTCAACCAAACCACCATGGAGGAGAATGAGTATCCATTCCTTATGAAAGAATATGGATGCGCGATGTGACTATTTATAGTAGTAAAAAGGGGAAGCCTCAATTAATTCAAAGAAGATGAAGCGGATCAACGCAAAGCGCAAGTCATAAATGGTGAATAAAATTGTCTTCAATTCCCTATGAAGAGAGTCATACTTGATGAGACACGCTCGCGTTCGCAACAAGCAAAAATAGCGAATCTGAACGAACTGAGTGTCCCTGTGTATTCATGACGTACGAAACATTCTTCATAGGTCTTTACTTATGACGTTTCTTTTCCAAGAAAACTATAAGTCAGGGGCAAATGATGGGATATGGTTCAAAAGTTCAAACCAAAAAAGTCAATTCTTAAGAAACCCACGAAGGGCACCTACGGACCGGTATCTGATAATCGTTACAAAAATCTACTGAAGGGACTTAGTCACCCGAATCAATCTGCCGAAGGGTCTAGGTCGTCCATATCTCCCGAACGACAGGCCTTCAGTCACCTGGGTCCGAACGATACTCACCGAGCAAAGGTAGTCACCCCGATTGGGCAAGCAAATACCAGTCTATCAATCGGATGAGTGCCGATTGACCCTTTACCGGTCGAACGACCAAACGACACCCCTAACGATTCTAAAGGAAAATCAGGATTCCTTAAGTTCAATTTACTATTTTATGACGATAACTCTATGATTTTTCAGATAAGGAAAGCATCCCTCTCGAAAATGGAAGTTTTCCCAATAAATGAGAATCATAATCAACTCGGAATATTAACCTCCGGGATTTCCGGATTGGTTCGATAAGGAAGGTAGAGTTGAAATCCCCCAGAGGCGCACGTCTCTCAGAGATACAAGTCATCCCTAAGGTTTCAGAACCAAGTATGCACTCTGAGCCTAATACTCTGGGCATACCAATCACGGAGAACAACTTTCTCTCAACTCTCAGTTTGTTTTTCTTTTCATATGAAAATCGCTTTTTCTGATTTGAGCGTCGGAATCTCCCCGTCGGAACACCTTCCGATGATTTTTGCATGTGTTTCCACCCATTGACGGCTACTGCTCAAATTAAAAAAGAGCCAATATTTATGAAATCATAACTCATCTCGAATAATGATAGAACAGGAAGGATCCATATTGCAATTTCATAGAGTGGAAAAATACACAATGGTTACCAACACATTCACTTCATTTGAGTATACAATAACAGCAATTTCAAATCACCAAAATAAAAAAAAAAAAAAAAAAAAAAATTCTTCTTTCAATTAGGAGCAATTTTATTTAATAAAGTCAAAATCTCTCAATTATAAATTTGTACTCCATCTAAATTTTGTTAATCTTATAAAATGTCCGATATGATTAACCCTCGCTTAAGAAATCAATGGAACACTGGCTCAATAAATTGACCAATTATGTTAAATGTTTTTTTTTTTTTTTGGGGGTTACTAAGGATCGTAAAAATTACACATGTTCAATAAAATCTTGGATTCAACACATTCACGTCATCCAACCCTTCTGGAAAGCACACAATCAAAGCCAACATGATATTTTTTATTGATTTTTCATTCAAACCCCAAAAGAGATTTTGGATTCCAATAAAATCTTTTCAATTTGGATTTAATTAATAAATTATTTTAATAGCAATTGAAAACATTAAAAGCTAAATAAAAGAATAACCATTTGAGACATATGAATTTCTCATTGAGTACAAAAAAAAGGGAAACCAAATAAAAATTTTCTAGAAAAAGAAAATATCATCTGACCCTTTTCAAACTAACACCAGAATTCTTCATTTTGTTAACTTGGATGATTTGAAGCCTTCTCTTTCTCGCCTGAGCTGTAATTGCTGCTCTATTAGCATCAAAACTCTGCGCTACCTCAATGCCCAAGTTTTCCTCTGCGGAGACATTCAGATCAGGTAGGGAGCGTTGTTGCGGAATTCGTCCGAATGGGTATTGGAAACCATTGCTCATTTCTGATGAGGGAGTAAATGCCGTCCGATTAATGATCAACGGTTGTTGATGAAAGAACAAGGAAACTTGCGGCTGCTGCTGCCGTCGCCGCTGCCGCTGCCGCTTCTGCTTCTGAGGAGTAGGAATTTCTGGTACTGCAGAAGTCAAAGAGAGTGGTTTGACCAGGGGTTGAGGGTTGAATTGGGTCGCGAGATTCAAGCTTTTGTTTGTTTCCAAATAAGGCGTTTCTTTCTTAGCGCAAAGATTTAGCTGTAAAAACGGGTAAAGGAAAAATTCCCAATTCAGAAAAAGTTGAGAAAGGGCAAAAAGCAGACGACACGAAGGAAAAGATTTTCTAGAGAGGGGACAATTAAAAATTAAATTAAATTAATTAAATTACCTCTTCCCTTCTTGCTTTCAGCAACAAGTTCTCCGCTTTCAAGATGTCGTAGAATTTTCTCACGTTCTCAACCTCCTGGATATTAAATTTGAAACGTGAAATTTGTGTTAATACTAATAAGAAAAATACAGAGAGAGAGAGAGAGAGAGAATGATCTGCGAAGGTAGCAAATTTCATAATTACAATATTAACCATAATCAAATTAAAAATCTAATGAATGACTAGACTAACCCCTTTAAGCAATTCTCTTCTCTTGGTTAAGTCGTCTATCATCTTCAACCACTCCTCCTTTTTCTGAAAAAAGAAAAAAAAATTCCCCCAAAAAATCCATGAGAAAAATCAGCAATAACAAACCCTCAAGCAGCAAGAATAATAATAATAATAATAATAATAATAATAATAATAATAATAATAATAATAAACCAATTCGAAATTAACCACGAAATTCAATAAAAAAAAAAGAAAATACAAAGAAATAAAAATAATTACCCTTTTCTTGAAAATTTTCTTCCAGGAGTTGCTCAACTTGTCATCTGATTCGCTGGGTGAGAAAGAAAGAGGGGTTGAAGGACTTGAAGCTTCGACTTTGTTGATGGGTCTCTCTCTGCCTCTCTCACCTTCTTCTTCTTCTTCTTCTTCTCTGTCTATGACTTGTTCACGCGTGTGATTCGCATATTTAACGAGAGAAGGGAGGGCTGGGTTGGAATCAAGTGTAGATCTCCTTCTTTTAGAGCCCCAAGCGAACGGAAATCGATGTGCTGAGTCAGATCCAACGATTAGTCTCGGAAGATTTTCTAAAATCCCAGCAACAGATAACTCGTCGTCACCAAACATACAAGACTGTTCTGCCTCTGCAACACAAACAGAGTTCTTCTGTTCCATTATTTCCGCTGCTGCTTCTCTCTCTTTCATCTTCAAAGAGGAGAGAGCGAACGAGAGACAGAGGGAGGGAGAGTTAGCTAGGAAGCTTTGAACGAGAGGAGGCATGCGAAGTCTGGGAGTTATAAGTGAAATCCATGGAGAGTAGTGTGGCTGATGCCACGTGTAAGGCAAATAAAGATGGAAGTCAGTCTCTAGGGTTTATTGGTTATAAGCCTTTTTCTCTTTTTCTATTTATTTATTTATTTTTATTTCTTGGGTATCGCATTTAACTCTTTTTGCTTGCTTTCTAAATTATTTTGGGTTCGGTTTGACTCATTTGGAACTGGTTTTGATTTGATATTTGGAAATTGTGCGTGTGCTCTGCTAAAACGGTGTCGTATTTGTAAGTTTTATCTTATGTTTGAAGTACACGCGCACAGATTAAGCGCGAACGAGTGTGTCTGTGCGTGTGACAGTCTCCCAAGTACCTCAATCAAATCTTCATTTCTATATATATATATATATATATTTTTTTTTTTTTACCAACTAGAGACTAATTTTCTTACTGCTAGAATATATATTTTTTTTATAGGGTTTTTTGATCGCAAGTAAATGAAAAACCAGTAAGTTACAGGGAATGACCCAGCTTTTCAAAAGTGATCCAGGTAACAAAAATGTCGATTATTGCAAAAGAATGTCACTTGAAATTGTTGGAAATCTAGAATTTTACTAAGATATAATTAACTCCTTAAATCCGGTACTAACAAAGAAAAATGAAAATAATAAAATAAATTACTTGCCAAAAGAAAAAGGAAATTCTGCTTTTCTCAACCCATTCTCATATAACGAGAGTAAATTAGGTTTGAATTGTAAAAATCGTTTTTTTATAAAAATATAAGAGAAATACTGTGTATATATATGCCTATTTCAAAATCGACATTAATTATTGAGTCCAATACTCTGATTATTATTATTGTTATTAGGTTCTGTAATTTGCAACCTCAATATAGGACTTCTCCAAATTTTATTAGTTATATAAAAGATTTTCTTCTAATTTCCTCTTATTTCCCTCCCTGGTTCATTTTCCTTCACATATGGTTGATTTTGAACCTTAACCATGCATGGGTTTGACTTGTCATAGAGATTTTTTTTAAAAAGGGGTCCGATAATAGATCGATTCATATTAATTGAAACAAAATTTTAAATATTACGTGGTAAGAGAAAAAAAAAATAAAAGGTTGATTTTGAGCTTTCAATTTCTCATTAATTTTCAATTATACCACTAAAAGGGGGGCCATAATTTGCATCACATACAAGGTTTGTTGAATATTATTGCTTAATTTGCATCATTTGTTGGTTATTATATACAATAACTGAGCTATTTGATACACAAATAAAAAACCCGCTTCAAATATCATTAACAAAAGTGAAGTGCATGTAGATTGACTCTGAAAAAAAAAAGAAGGAAAAAAAAAAGCTTGTAGATGAATTCGATTAAGACCCACTCATCAAATCAACTAGGATAACAAAATCAGAATAAAAAAGCAAAGTTTTTTAAAGAAAATAGAATTTCTGATAATGAGATATAAAAGCAATAATTATACTAATAAATTTTACCATCGAGAGCAATCTCTACATAAACTAACGCATGGGGGCGCTTGATTTGACATTTTGCATATTTATTAACATTCAGCTCCGCTCAACCTAGCCCGAAATTATTATAAGATTTTGAGTTTAGCCCTTTTTTATAGCACTCCGAATGACCCAATCTAACCATGCTCAAGTCTGCTGAACACTAATCTCTTTCTCTATAAGGCTCAAGCTTACTTGAAAATTTCATAATATGTCGACAGACGGGGGAAAAAAGTTAGTGAGAGAGAAGTCATTAAAAGGGTCCTCTATGTACTCCCCATACTTTTGGTAAAACATAAATGTTTTTCTTCTTGACTGCTTTGGCAGGCAACTTATTTGTGTATCCACCCATGGCTTGCTGCCAATGGCAGCCGAGAACGAGATGTGTCCTTAAAAATATAGTATTACGTCACTCTTTCCGTTCTCCTCTCACAGTCGAACCTCGCAAGCGAACAACGAAGAGAATGTTCGCTCTACTTCTTCAATTCAGCTTTCTGTGATGCCATTAATCTCTCAGCCGATGCAATCAAATACAAATTCCAAATAATTGCCTATGGATAACAAAAATTCACCCTTGTAGCCCCAGCGAATTACAAATTTAAGAGCGGAGAGAGAGAGAGAGAGAGAGAGATTGATCTTCTTGGCTAGTGATTTGTTTATGCTGAATTGACAGTCTTCATATTGTGGCAGTGAGTACTATGGTTTGTTATTTACTGAATTCAAATAACAAAAATAAATGAATTAATAAAACAAAATAAAAGAGAAAACATAAAAAAAGAAAATCTCAATTAGCATTTGAGCAAAGCAATGGACCAAACTTGTAAGGACTCAATCAACCATACTAGCTTCCTTGTTGAAGAAATTGAAGGAGAGGAAAAACACAGCAAATCAAGACATAATATAACAATGATAAATTTTATAATAAAATTTAAAATCTACTATATAATTATTAAATAATTAAATAATTTATTAAATATGAAAATATATAAATATAAAAAATATAAAAAATTTTTATAAATATTAATTAATTTAATATATCATGGTGTTTCAAAAATAGAAAAGGTTTTAGAAACAGTTGAGATGTTTCCATGTATATCACAAGTAGATTGCCTTAGCCAAAAAATGAAAATTGCTTGTAGATCCTCGAGGATTGGATTAAAGCGTATGGCCCAAGGAAATAGGCACTTTTTTCTCTACCCATTTCATATATATATATATATATTCATTTATTTATTTATTTAATTCTGGTGGTCATTTTCTAGATTATAAATTTTGCAGGAAAAGGGGGAGTTTCCAAAAGGACAATGTTGGATAACAAAATATAAAGTAATAATTATACTAATAAATTTTTCCATTGAGAGCAAACTCTACATTAGACCTGTGTATGGTTGAGCTAGGCTAACATTTTGTATATTTATTAAAATTTATCAAATATGTAACTAATAACATTTTGAAATAATTTTAATGTTGGGTTCCCTAATCTCTCAACGACATAAGCACGGATTGAATTTAGAATGGAAAATGAGAAATTCTCATCTCTAGATTTTTTTCACTCTCTCTCTATTTCTCGAATTGAACCAAGCCATCCAGTTTTTAATAAGAATTAAGCAAGAAATTCAACGAAATTACTCACAAAATTTATAATATGTCAACAAGAAAAAAAAATAAAGAGAGAATCAAAAAAAAAAAAAAAAGCTTTTAGAAATTATGATACAAAACAGAAAAAGACTCAATATGCACTCTCCAAATTCTAGTACAAGAATAACTCTGATATGGACTGTATTCTCTTCCTGCACCACCCCCGACTATATTCTCTTCAAGACCGCTTCGGCCGCAGCCAATGGGTCGCTGCCGATGACTGTCCAGATGTGTCCCTAAAAATTAGCATTACTCCACAGAGAGAGAGAGAGAGAGAGAGTTATGATAAATCGCGTCGCCTTTTTTTTTGCCATTCTTCTCGTTATCACCGGCGATAATCTCACAGCCAAACGTTGCTTGTTGAACAAGAAAAAGAATGGTCACTCTTTTTCTTGAATTCATCTTTCTCGAAGCCAAGAACCTTTGCACTTTCCAAATAATCATCTTTCATCAGCTGAAACAAGCAAATGCAAATTGCACATAAGTTTATAGATGTAAAAGAAAAAAAAAAATACACCCGTTTCTTGCCCCCAGCGAGTGCAAATTCACAGAGAGAGAGAGAGAGAGATGATACCTTCTTGTCGATTGATTTGTATGCTAAATTGACAGCCTTCAGATTGTGGTAGTGAGCCCTAAGTTTTGTTATTTCCTGAGTTCAAATTACCAAAAAAAAAGGTTAAATTAATATTTGTTAAAGTTACATAAACTAATCAAATAACAACTAAATGAATTAAATGAACATATATAAATAATAAAAAAAACAGAATATTCAAATTTAAGAACAAATCTAGCAAAACAATAATATTAAAAAGAAAAAGAAAACATGTTTGATTCATGACAAGTAAAGAGAGATTTTCTTTTCTTTTTTTTTTTTTTTTGGGGGGGGGGGGGGGAGGGGGGTTTGAAGAACTTACATCTTGTATTGCAGCATTGTGTTGGTACATAGAAAACCACATCCGGGACATCTTTTCATTCGACTTCAGTTTCAAGAAAACGGAAAAGAAAAAAAAAGAATATCATTAAGGCGAAACAAAAAAATGCTAGCCGTCGCAGCAGAACGATTGTAGAACTATAAATTATCAAGAATTCGAACCAAAAAAAAAAAAATCACCTTAAAAATTTTGTTCTTTGGAACTCTCCGTAGGAGAAGCCATTCCATCTCCAGAATAGAACTGCAACGGTCTTCACCGGAAATTGGGTCTGCCTCAGGAACCTGAACTGGAGCCGGAACTGGTGGCGTAGAATTTTGGAGGACTTTATTCTCCACCGTCGGTGGCGGAACAGCTTCAATAGGCACCGATTTTTGTTGTTTTTGAATTGGTTGCAATTGGGAAGGCGGTAATTCTCTTGGGGATGCTTGATTTTTGCAAGTCCATGGCTGTGCCTCCGAGGTACAAGGTAGTGAATTTTCAACAGTTGAAGGTTGAACAGCTTCCACTGGCGCCAATTTTGGTTTCTTTTGAGTTGGTTGCAGATGGGAGGACGTCAATTCACTTGGGCTTGTTTGTCTTTTGCAAGTCCATGTCTGTGCCTCTGAAGTCAAGGGAATTGGAGACGGGGATTTTTCGACCTCCATTGCCGAACGATGAACCGCTTCAACTGACTGACATTGTTTTTGTTTCTGCGTTGGATGAAATTCCGGAGAAGGTGGTCTGCATGCAGATCTTTTTCTCTTGCAATTCCACGAAGGCAGGCTCGCACATGAAATCACCCTCCTGTTGTCAGATGAGAAAATTAATTCATCAAGATAAACTAGAATTTCTGCGACTTCTTTCTCTTCCATCGTGAATTCGTCATTGATGACTCCGTTGTTTTCGCTCTGGTCTATTGGTTTGTGAATTTGGAGCGTCATTGTGGAAGAAATTGAAGGAGAGGAAAAACAGAAGAAGCCAAGAAATTGCTATGTTTCTCTGATATTCGGGAATGGGAGGAGAATTAAAAAGTACCAAGTTTAAAAGAAGGACTCTGTTTCCCAGTGTCTCAGATGTTTCTATTTCATAGGTGTCCTGCTCATAGGCAAACTCTTCGTTCCTTGAAATCAGAAATTTTAGTATATAAAATAATTAGAAGTTTTTTCTTTTTTGTTTTTTGGTTTTTGTTTTCGTGTTTAAATGTTGCACATAAATGACGTTGTTTTTAATTGGGCTACTAAGGGTTCAGGTTTTAGAAACTCAGTACTTTCTAATTTTTGCTCAATTTTCAAACTTCTTATTTCTATTTCAAAATTCTTGTTCTGTGAAAGCATCATAATCAGCAATAGAAAATGACTGTGAAATAGCCAAAACCTTATACTTGCGTGAAACTACTTGGCGTTTGGAATTAGTTACAAAAAATTGTTTATAAGTATTTAGTATTTATAAACAGTTTTTTAATTTATAGACTCATTTTAATTTTTTTAAAAAATAAGTTATTATTTATTTAGATAAATATTATTTAAAAATAGTTAACTGTTTGGTAAAGTAAATACTTATAAACTATATAAAATAGATGGAAAAATCATTATGGACATAAAATGCTTTTACATAACTATAAAATACATATTTTAAAAGTAAATAGTATTACAATTTAAATAACAGGAAAAAAATTAAAACAATTCAGTTAAAAATGGATAAATGAAGTAAATAATTTTTAAATTTATTTTTACAAATAAAAATATATATTTTAAATTACCATGGTTTACAATAAAATCCATAATCATAAATATGTTATAAAATTCAGAATCAAAAATTTTAGAATGGAAAGAGAGATTTATTACAGAAAAATATGTAAGTTGACATAATGAAATTTCTTAAAATTATTAAAAAAATGAGATTTTTTAAAATTATTGAATATCAAAATTTCCCAATATTAAGAAAATGATACTTAAAACTTTTTCGATAATCTTTTTTTCACGTAAGTTGATGATATTGAGGAGAAGAGAGAGATATATTATAATGGAGATATACTGTATCAAAACACAAAATTTTTCTCAATTTATTAATAGAAAAGTATAAAAAATATATTTGACAAAAAGTAGAAGAAAATATCACTTGAAAAAAGAGAAACCCTTAAACGATAATAAAACTCTATTATTAAATAAGAATATAAAATTTGTAATATAATTATAATTTTTATTAAAATATAAATGATAAAAATATATTTTTATTGATCAAAGTAACTTATTTAATTTATATTTAAAAGCATCAAAATGAAAAAATCGATATGAATAACTTATTATTTTTTTAAAATATAATCTTGTTGAACTTATAAACACTTTTATAAATTTTAATTAAAATTTTAATTTTATAATTTGACCGACTTATAAACCAATCTCAAACAGCCTCTGTTACCGCCGAAAGATAAAAAATTTTAAGATGGGTCAACCAATATAAGGTAGAGAAGAAGATGAAATGGCACTGAGAAAGCTATAATAAATGCCAAAGAGAATTTTAATAAATAGTTCGTGGTGACGAGGTTAAGGATGTTTCGTATCACAAATTAGATCAGATCACAGTTTGAGGATCAATTATCATCATCAATAACATTAATTAAATTTTCTGTTTCTTCTGCGGTTTCTTGCTCAACACAAAGTCGTCATCAAAGTCTTCCCCAGAGCAGCTATCTTCAACCCTGCACTTCTTAGGCTGCTTTGATGGAGCTCTAGAGTCAGTTTTCTTCTTCTGGGTGGAGTCGGGAGAAGATGCAGTTTTTTTCTTAATGATAACCGAGTCGGAGCTTCTCCTCACAGACACAACAGTTTTCATAGGTGAACTCAGGTTCTGCTGCTGACTCTTTTTCTGCTTCTTCTCGAGCACCTTCTTTGCCTCATCTTTGGGTAGCAAACCAGACTCCATCATCCTGTCATCAAAGTTGAAACTACAACATTAACTCTTCGAAGCCAAAATTTGTAAAGGAAATTCAAGAAAAGGTGGATTTACATGAACCAGAAAGGGCATGCACCATGCTCAATGCTTCTTGCCATGAAGTAAACAGTTAACCTAGTGAGCGACTAATTTGTTTAGTTACACATTTTTAGGCTTGCAAGGAGAGACTACTCTATCAATGTTGTTGAGACTAAGGGGGTTATGACCCTCGGATCGAGTCAGGTAGTGTCAATACCTGAGCTCAGCTCAAGTGTTGATTAGGTGAGCTCGAGCTCGAGCTCGAAGTGTCGTCGGGTAGAGTCACAGGTTTATGTAGAAAATCTCACTTTAATACTTTTGAGCCTTACTTTTGGGCCTGATAAAGCATGGGCTCAAGCTCGGGCTCGATACCGAACCACCCGAGCCCGAGCTCGAGCCGAGCTTTGATAAGGTAGTATCACGGATACCCATGACACTACCCAAGTACCCGTGACACTACCCGAGTGTCATAACAGCCTTAGTTGAGACTTCTCATGTAAAACTTATATGTACACTAGTGTGTCTAACACTAGTGCAAATGTGCAGATCATCATCAGAAGAAAACTCCAAATCAGTCAAGCCATCCCCAGACCCCAATTAGCTGGCTCAATCGTAAGATGATGGCAAAACAACTTACATATTACATGCAAAATGAAGTCAAAATAAGAAATTGCTGATGCACAAGATTATAAGTTGCCACTTGTAAGTATTTTGAACTGAAAGAAATGATGCATAGGGACCACTCCATAGTTCAGTGTATCCAGAAGATTATTTTGATCAGCTTTCCTTCACCTCAAACATCACTATTCCCATGGGAAAACCCACAACTGAATAGGAGATAACACAGTTTAAATAACCACAACCACATATCACAGCTAAAGTGAGGTATTAGGGTGCAAGATTAAAGGGTGAGTAGTTCTTCAAGTATTTCACAATGTGAAATACCTTGTGTGAAATGCAACATGATACCAGGCTACAAAGTTTATCTGAAATTTTACAAATTAGGTCCTAAAAACAAGCTATGCATTTGAGTGTCAAACAGTACTAGGGCCAAACAGTGACTTTTAAGTTACTATTACAAAATCTAAACTGACAAGAAAGTGTCATGCAAGTTAAAATTTTATGAATTCTTCATTTTGTTGCTTAACAAAGCTATAAGAGGTAAGAGTAATCTACCTGGCCCTTCTTATGCATACTTAAATCAGCTAAAGCAAACCCAGGTTTTAAACATGCTCTGAAAACACCATTGAGTAGCCTGATGAGGCTTAGGTATACCACCATATCCCATGGTCTGGAGTACTTCAGAAGAGGAAAAAATTAACTCATTATTAACCGCCTCCAAAACTCACAACCCAAATCTCTCCAGCCCCCACACCCAGGTGCGGGCACACGCCCATGAGGACAGGGATGGAGTCCCTTGCTAACAAATAGATGTCACGGGCTTACAAAAATTAAGCTACTGAAGGTTTCATAGCATCCATAGCAAATCATTTAACAGGGTTTACCTACCTCTCCTGGAGACCAAGGAGTTGCCATCAGTCTATCTGTACTATAAATCTGCCATATATACCCCCAATGTTTCAAGCACTGGACATTTTCCGAAAGGCTCCTGTTTGTTGGAATTTAGTTCTATTCTACAGCCTTTCTCAACACTAACCATTTGCATGAGATGACCTAATTGCTTGAAAGATGCTTCAAACAAAGCAGTTGGAAACAGAACATAAAAGCTGAGATAAATAAATTGGTCTTAGCTAAATATGTAGATTGTGATTAAGAAAACAAATGACCTAATCAAACCAATGTAAGATGTTCAAAGTACAGAGCCTTCACCACCATGGACTCTGAGAAAAATGTAAACATTACACCTAACCTAAAGCCTCTTAAACTAGACAGCTACATTCTATTATAGCAATAAAGGGCGATTTCTACTACCCAAACTCCACAGAATTACATCTTAGACTTAGAAACATATATCCTTAGCTGATCCCAAAATGCCTACTTCATGGCACCCAATAATCTGTAACTAAGAAATGACCCCCCTCTCTCTCACGCACACAAAGTTAAATATATACATTTTGTCATCATTAAGTTAAGCAATGTGAGTTTAGCTTTCTGACTAAGGGTTGAGCCTGCAAAACATCCAGACACTTTCCCTTCTCTGGACAAAAGCAATCAGCTATGTGACTGAAACCCTAAAACATTATGTGCAATAACAGATGGGAATTATGGATCTAGAACAAACAAACAGAAAACTAGCAATAGATTGGGGGAAAACTAACCAGAAAGCAGCCATTTCACATCCAGGGACTTGCTTATATAAAGTTTCATAGAAGATCCTTAATGGGTCTCTCTGCAACCCAAAAACACAACAAAAACATCACCCAAAATAATAGTGTTGAAATAGAACCCCAGCCTAGTTAGTCAGAAGAAAAGAGAACTAAGAAAACCTCTTCAGGTGGGTCACGCTTTTGACCAGGTAAATCATACACTTTCCTCTCCCTTTTCTTGCCATTTTGATCCGCTTTAGCATTAGGCGTGGATGGTGCTTCTACTTTCTTCTTATCCTCCTCTTTCTTTTTCTTCTTCTTCTTCTTCTGTTGTTCTTTCAGCTGCAATCCAACAAAGGAAACCCCTTTACACAAACTCTTCAAGAGAGACAAAGAGAAGGAAAATAGAAATAACCTTATCGGAGTTGGACTCGGTGGCGGTGGGGGACTTTTTGGGTTGAAAGTCATGGTCGTCATTCTCCTCTTTCTTCAACTTAGGAGGTGGTTTAGAGTTAGACGAGGCAGACTTCTTGCGATTTTCGCGAACGGGACCCAGGCTCTTGTCGTCTTCATCCTCCGCCTCCTCCTCCTTCACTTCCTTTTTCCTTACTGGCTTCGCATCTTCAGAAGGCATGATTGCAGAAACCACAATAGAAAATAAAGAGGATTTAGCAGCTTATGAATGAAACCTGTTCGTAATCTTGCCCCTTTCTGTTCAATACACGAAACTTGGATGCTCCATCGGAACTTGGGAGTGGCGGAGAAAACGTAGCCTTCACATCTGTGGCTGATTAAACATACTTGGGCCGTCAGATTCGTAAGCCCAATCACTTTCTTCTCTCTTTCATTTATTTATCTTTTTTCTTTTCACCATTATTATTATATTACTTTGAGAACATCCGATTCATTTATTATCATATTATTATTTTTATTAAGCTTTAAGCTATAAAATCATTTAAGGTGAATTTAATTTATCAAATCCCTTTAAAAAAAAAAAAGAAAAAACATTTGCAAACTCACAAAGCATAAAACAAAACAAAAAAAAAAAAAAGAAGAAGAAAAAGGGAAAAAATGGAAAAATGAGGGGCAACATATTTGTGAAGTATTATTAGTTAAAACTCCTGGAAAAGGGGCGCTAAAATTGGCCTGACCTTATGCATGCTTGCCATCAGTCATCAATTCTGCCTTGGCAACTCTGCAAACATTTAGGGATGGTCGGCTTCTTCTTATCCTTATACTCATCCAAAATGGTTCTACAGAGTTCCCGAAATCTAGCTCGTGCTCATCCGCTTTTGGACTTCTCAATAGCACAAAATTGAGAAGGAGAGAAATTTAACATGTATCACCGCATCTAACCTACACCATACCATTTTCTTTTCTTGATACCAAGTTTTTGAGCTAATAAACTAGAGCTTGAGTGATATCGTTACTTTTCTTCTCAAGATTTTAAGTTTTAATTTCTCTATTATCCAAAAAAAAAAGAAGAAGAAAAAAAAAAGAAGTTTCCCAAGCCACTAGATCCACTCAACACCCCTAAGATGCAAAAAAACCTCGCATTCGACGAGGTGATGGAATATATTCCTCCTCCCTTTCTTTTTCTAGAACCTTGATTTCAACATATATAATCATTAAATATGCTCTTAATTTCGATAAAAATTTTAATAACTATTTTTTATTTGTATATACTTTAATATGTAATATTGATATAATAATTCATAAGTTATATTCATCGTGTGAGCATATTAAGTAAAGATCAAAGTGAGATTTAGATGTATTTAAAAATAAATCCAATTAATATAATACTACTTTACCCAAAATATGGCTATGAATGAAGGGTAGTTTTGATATGATGTTGGCATCAATTCAGTTTAGTGGGCAGGCACGACCTTAAAAAGCTACAATAAAGATCGGTTTGGGGATGGAATCCCCAACTCGCAGCATCTATGCCAAAGTAAGCGCAAGGGGCAAAACACCTTTAACACTCTTTCTTGGTCCTCCCTCTATATAAACCCCCCGCACCAAAAATACAAAACAAACTTGAACATACACACACACACCGAGAGAGAGAGATGGGTTGGTTAATAGGGGAAACTAGAGGTCCTGAATGGAAGCAAGGCTGGACTCGCCAAACCATAGCATCTGCGGCTGCACAACCACCTCCAACACCTTTACTAGCCATATTCAGCATAGTGGTGTTGTTTCTGGCCTTCTCTTCTTACATGGACTACAAGTCTGAAGTCAACCAAACGGCTCAAAATTTCCATCTCTACTTGGCTTTGTTTGTGATACTCTCGATTATTGTGGTGGTTTCTCTCTCCTTCAAAACAAGTTTTGTCTTTCGGTTACAACCGGATGAGTCCGCCCGGCGGTCTGGGTCAGCATCACCGTGGGGGGTGGCGCTGTTGGTGGTGCTGCTACTGCTCATGGTGTCTTACCACTCTTCATTTCAATCAAAATGGTTTAGGTCTGATTAGGCCCTTTTCAAATTCTATTTGTATATATAAAAGTTGTTTGTATTTTATTAGATTTGAGTGATGTTATATGAATCAGATGATTCATGAATAAAAGAAATTAAATTTAACATCATCATTTTAATCGGTAAAAATATATTACAAATTAAGTAAATAATTTTAAAGATATTTCAGGATTTACTCTCTTACACACCAAGTAATACTTACTTTGGATTGTGGTGTGCAGAGATTAGCATGTCACATCTACATGTTCTTACTTATTTAACTAGTAAATAATAGGAAACTGTGTTTATGCGACTCATCTGGTGCAATCATTCCCTAAGGGCCTTTGCAAGGGAGTCAAGCTCAAGGTCTCTCCAATCTCACGTGAAAAGATTTTCCATCTGTGTAGGACAAGCAGCTTGCACCAATCTCTAATGATTTATTTGGCTTGCAATCCAGGTCGTGGTGGTTGGTTTTTTGGTCTCTTGCGAGCGCAACACTGCTACGAGAAACAACGTGAATCGGGAAGACATGTTGCTGGACTTGACATCTGTGCCTCTGATTCCGCAAAGAATGTGTCTACACAGGACGGCTCGTGTTGAATATGGCGTGTTGATCTTAAGACATTTAAGGGATGGGGTTTTAATATATTTATAGCAGAAGTTTCTTAAGCAGCATATACAACCACAGTCAATCATCTGTATAAATTTTAAAGCAATAAACCAGACGGCGTTGGTTTCTCTTAGGTAGTAGAACTCGGATGTCCACAATCATGTAGAGCATAATTGCTATCAGCCGCAGAAGAACAACGAAGACAAGTTATGAAGATGATTCAAATGGTATATGGAGAAATAAATTGGAAAAAAGAAATCCATTAAAAATTCTAAATATGATGCCATTACAACTTGCAAGTTCAACTGAGTACTACTATGAACAGGGAGTAAAAAAATAATTAGAAAAAAAAAAAAAAACTGAATAATCAACAAAAATTCTAATCTAAGGAGCAAAGCAGATCCAAAGCCATGAATACAAAAATGGCTCTACGATGACCATGCAAATATATACACATGAAGGGTAAAATGCATAATTAACACATGAATCATAGACAGAAAAACTAAGATGCTACGAGTACAACAATGTCCACAAATCTGTTCACCTTTAGATACAAGAGAGTTCTTTAAGAGACATTGCCGTCGAAATAAGGAGACGAATTCTTCAACTTAGGAACTTTAAAATTGGATGAGAACAGCTTTGGCATTACCGAACTGGAGATGAAAGAATCTGGCTCTTTTCTCTTTTCCTGATGAAAAGCAATTAATTAGGATAAATCAGCTACAGCTTGACGATGTGCATAAAATAAGAAGCATTGAGCCAAAATGAAAACCCAGGTTTTTCCGTTGTGTTATATATTTCGGATAGCATACAAGAGAAACTTCAGTTTAAACAAACCCACATCTAGATCCCCTCTACTTGAAAGGGAAAAGGACAAACAATAACCTTTCTTTGACATCAAGTGAAAAACAAGGTCCCAGCCGAAGTGGGGGCTCAAGAATAATATAAATGCAACGCAAAACATTTGATCGATCCTTGAGCTCACCAGTTGTCCCCCAACAGCCATGAAAACATAAAAATGATGTCTTATACCTAGATAAACCTACGATGAGAAGTAGCAAGGGACAGAGAAAGCACTTCAACATGCCAGTTTAAGAAAGTACTTAAAAAGCTTAAAGACTTGAGGGAAAGAATAATCATGAATACCACAGCCTTCATTTTATCTTAGAGAGGTTTACGAAAGTCAAATTCCATACTTCCATGAATATTTTCCTTGAGAAACTCAAGCTAAAATTAGAGTAGAATAACTCATGGAAGGATATTGAAACAGCCAATATCAATGATGATATATAATAAGACTCCAGCTGCTCAAAATCTTTTATGTTTAGGTTAATAGTACTATCATATAACATATCAACATACAATGTGAACAAAGAGAGGAATAACTGCAAATAGTCTGTGAAAATATGTGCATCATGCATCCAGTAGAGCCTCAAAATGTCTGCAACTAACAAGAATAAACAAAACTGGCCACTCCAATTGAATAAGATGATGACAGGGAAAAACAATATTGCAAAAATTACTAACTCAAAATCCCAAACTTATGTTACCTTCCCAGAGACCTTCACAAGTGAAGCAGATTGTGAACTCTGTGATTCTTTCCTCGAAACTGGAATACTTCTGTCTACCACATCTTTCTTATTCGTCACGCTAGAATTTCTGATATTTTTTGTGCACCGACTCAAAACAGGTGTGGATGCAGCAAATTTAGACTTCCGTAACAATTCCAGCTCTGCAGAGAGTTGAGAAACTCTCTTATTTGTTTCTGTCTCCATGTTAGCCACTTCAGCCTTCAGCTTTTCAATTACATTATCCTTCTCAATATTTGACATTTGCAACTGCTCCATATTAGCAAGAAGTTTCTGAATCTTCTCATTAGCATCCCAAACTTTGGTCCGCTCAGAATCTAGTTGACTGGTGTAGTCTTTTTCCATCATCTTATATTGGTTCCACACAAAATTCCTCTCCGCTACAAGTGCTGCTACCTCAGAGTTGTTCTTCATTGTGAGTTTCTCATATTCACGCTTCAACCTTCTTACTTCCCTTTCTGTTTTGCTAGACTCTATATTGTCGGCACTTTTCAAAGACCTCAAATTGGGAGTTTCACCTGTACCATTTGCTTGATCAGTTTCCTGCAATTCATTGGAACCTTTGATCAGAACTTCATCTAGACAATAATTCTAAAACAAATATCCAAAGTTCAAAACATACTTTAGCGTCACAACTTCCAGCGGTGAGGTAATCAAACCACAGTTTGAAATCTTCTAATTCATCCTTAGCACTTTCTGTTTTGACAAGACAAAGTACATAATAAGATTCCTAAAACACTAACAGACAGTAATAAAACAGAAACAGCCCAAAAACAGGTATAAGAAAAGACGTCAAATAAAACAAAAACAGAAGGTGGTTTCATAGAGACTACAGCCAAGATTTCTCATAATAGAAGACGCCCAGCTAGGCAAACAATTCAGAGCCACAGTCGCGCATGGCTTGAGACATAACGGGACTCAGGTTCTTGAACATACGATTCGATAAAATTCCCAAAGAAAAAAAAAATAAAGTTCCTTCTTGGAAACCTATCCTGATTTCCCAAAATTAAAATCAAGAAAAAGAAAGTAAAAATAAAAAAGAGTCTCTCTCTCTCTCTCTGTGACTCACAGACTCACATACGCAAACACATACGCCCATTCTTTTAATGGGTTTAGGGTTTTTGTAGAAGGGATTCATAGACCCATGTAGCAGTGCAAAAAGAAGCAGAGAAACAAACCCTAATTGACATTAAAAATAAGAGAAACCCTAATTCCAAGAACCAGAAGAAATCTGACCAAATCTCGTTTTATAGAGGGAACCCTCTCTCTCCTTCAAGCCAACCATCAACTCTAACTTCGCTGCCTGAACAGATAGTAACATACCGGCGATTTTCAAATCATTCTCCATCTGCGCCAAGCAAAATAAACCAAAAAAAAAGACACTCTGAAAAACCTAAAAACACAAAACGAAATTCAAAACCCTATAAAAGAAAAAAAAGAAATTTTTTTTCATAAATTATACCAATACCTGAGAGATCTGATCTTGAAATAGGTTGGAATCGTAAACCCATCGATCGTGTTGAACTTCGATGCGGTTCTCGAGTAGTTCTCTGTCTCGGACGAGCGATTCGATCTGCTTTTGCTGCGACCGCAGCATCTGAACACAAGCATTGAATACAGTTTGCCAATTCCTTCGTTCAGAGGAGTCTTTTGAGCGTTTTGCAGAACCCATTGTTGACAGATGCAGAAGAAAATCAAGAAAGCGAGTGGTTTCCTCTTCTTCGTAAGTAAGGGCAGAGAGAGAGAGAGAGATATGACCGTTGCGATTGGGCGAAGTGGGTAGTAAAAAACCTCGAACGGTGGATTGCGAAGTAGTGATATAGGGCTCAACGGTCAAATACGCCCTCTGCTCTGGCGACGATGTTTTCAACGTCAGCATCAGCAAATTAATTCGCTTTTCTCAATCAATCGGTCTTATGTATGGATCGAATCGTTGGGCTTAACTTTGGGCTCTGTCCTTTTTGTTTTCTTTTAATCGAGACTTGGACTCGGAAAGAGTAACTGTAACCTCTAAACTCTTTCATCGGACCGTACCTATTCTTTCTTCGGTGGCCTTTTCTTTTTTCTTTTTTTTTTTTTCCTTCCCTTTTTTCAAAATCTGAATTATGGAATTAAAAAAAATTATTTCTGATCATCCTATTAAAAAAATTATTTCATGTTGAGAGATTTGACCATCTATGGGTATCATGGGAGACGTCGAGACCGCTTGACTATAAACAGATTGACCATCTATCATTTAACTTATATTATCAACATTTAATTCGTCAAGAAACTCACCCCTTAAATAACATATTAAGTTTTAACTTTTATATTTTATAAAAAAAAAAGATGTTTCTTAAAAGTATGATAATGATTCTAATTAAATTTAATCAGATTCAATATAATTATCAAATATTGATAATTTATAATAAAAAAAATATTACTATTATTATTAGTCAAATTATTTTAATTAGAAATAGTATAAAAGTGGTACCAAAATAAAAATTAATTAAAATCTTAACCCTGTAGTTAAAATTTTGCCATTTTTTCTCATCCTATGGTAATTAAGAAACTCAATCTGTTTCTAGTGGCCATGAAAGATTTTTCAAAATTATGATAGGAAATTAGAAGCTTGTTTCGAACTTTTAGAGTAAAGAGTTTATCTCGTACACAAACTGCTTCTGACATAGTACAAGATAGGAGGAGGAAAAGTGTATATGTACATAGTATTTTTCTTACATTTTTACAAAAAAACTGTTTTCACATCTCAAATCTGTGATATTGAAATCACCAAAAAATTATTTTTAACTCTTAGAGTGAGAAAAAGAAAAAGATATTTAAGCAAGCTATTTAATTTTTTTGCTAAGTTAAAACCAGGCTAGATTTCTTAGCCAAATTCATTGTAGATTGTGAGAAAAATTTTATATCATAATAAAAGAAAAGTATGGTTATCTTGTATGATCTTTAAACTCTAATAAGCATAGGCCGGACTAGAGATATGTCTTAGGAATTTAAAGAAAGAATTTAGAGACAAATTTCTAATAAATACTTTTAAAACCATTAAATCCCATGTGAATTGAATTAAAATTTCAGTCGCGGCACATAAATATGAAAATATTTGCATTTGTAGTGAACTTTTAAAATAGAAATCAATTTTTTTTTCTAATATAATATCAAAACCACTTTAAAGTTCAAGTTATTTTATTTCTTTTGTCGAACTTAGAAGTATTTTTCTCGGGTTATATATGGATTATCTTATATATATTTAGTGTTAGTTATCGAGGATATTAAATCCAGTTAGCTTATTATCTTGCATATGTTTGGTATTAGTTATTGGGAATATTAAAATTCGTCGGCTTTTAAAGTAAAAGTTTATAATTTTTTCCAAATAAAAACTATTACGAAAATATTATCGGACTTGATTAAGGTTTAACATAGAAGTTTAAACTCTTTCATAGCTGATGGAGGTGGATTATGATTCTACAGATACCGACTCCTTCTTGACTCAAACAGTAGCCGTCGATGATGGATACACCTGTAAAAACCGTCGAAAGGTGCTCCGACGGGGTGATTCCGACACTCAAGTCAGTAAAGAGCGGTTTTCGTTAGAAAGAAAACAGACTGAGAGTTGAGGGAACGTGGTTCCCTATGTTTTGTGTGTCCCCTGTGTTAGGCCTCGAAAGCGTACCTGATGTCGAGGGTTTTGACATCTCTTATACCTGTGAGAATCGTGCGCCGCCGAGAGACTTCTACTCTACCTTCCTTATAGAGCTAATCCGAGAATCTCGGGAGTTAATATTCTGAATTGATCATGATCCTCATTTATCAGGAAAACTTCCATCTTCGGGAGGGATGTCTTCCTTATATGGAAGATTCAAGATTTGTCGTTACGAAATAGAAGACTGAAGTTGAGAAAATTCTGACATTCCTTCAGAATCGTTAAGAGTGTTGTGTATTTATCGATCGCTTGACCGATAAGGGTCCTTCGAGACTTGTCCGATTGGGAGGTTGACATTTGCTTAATCGATCGGAGTGACCGCCTCTACTTGATGAGTCACGGTCGGTTAACAGGGCGACTGAGGTTTTGTCGTTCGGTAAACCCGGGCGACTAAGGTCTCTCGGTAGGTTGATCGAGGTAGCTATGACCCTTCAGTAAATTATTGTTGTGGACGTTAGATACTGATCGGCAGGCTCCTTTCGTGGGCTTTTAGGGAGTTGACTCTCTTAGTTTGGGCTTTTAGGTCACGTCCTATTATTTGCCCCCGACTCATGATCTTCTCGGAAGAAGAAACGCCATGAGTGACAATCCTCGAAAAGGAACGCCCATTTTTACTTTGACATTCTTCGCTTTGATTTCCACGAACTGTCTTTTATACACTTTGTAAGAGTTTTCGTTTATTAGAAAATATCTCTTTTCCTTTTTTCTTCGAAAAGCTTTTTCTTTCAGTAAAAAATGTCGACAAACGTCTCCTCATTACGTAGCATAGACAATATTCAGAACATTATGACCGAAGAGGATCTGATAGAAGTTCGGAAGGAAATGTCGCTCGAAAATAATTTCGAATTTGTATTGTTTGGCGAAGGGGATAGAGCGAGTCTTGCCTCCGAGGGTTGTGTTCCAATGTATAAACAGTGCGTGAAATATGGTTTGAAGATTTTATATACGGGTCCACTGACAGAGATCTTGAAGTATTGAAACATTCTCCCTTCGCTGCTCATCCCAAGTGTTTGGTGATTTGTGATTGCCATAATTTTTTTATTAAGATTTTTTCATGTTCGTTTTGACCTGGAGATTTTAAGGGTTCTGTTTTCCTTGGGGCGATGTAGTTCCAAAGGATCCACCCACGGTTGGTATAAAATCCATACTCGTCGAGAGTCTCGCCAGAAGTTTTTCTATAGTGAGTCCCAGGATAAATACTGGATGCAGAAATTCTTCTTCATCAGATTTTTTGAATAGGGATCTCCTTTCTGTATTTTTGGATGTTAACCAGGTGCCCTTTTTGAATGAGAAAATCATCTCTCTCTTCTTCGCCACTGCCATTTTCTGCGTGCAGTGACCCGTTATTGTGAGGTCAGCCACAGGAGCTTATGGGTGGACAGCTTGGTGAGAGACGATATGTTGATACTATCCAGTCTTCTTATGGGTGAGCTAAACCAAATCACCAAGCACCTTTTGTTGGAGCAACAGGGAAAAGACTTGGTCGACATTGTGCTGGTCATTGATGCCCGTCTTCTCGATGAAATTTGTACTGAGTGGGAAATGCGGTCTCATGCAAAGAGGAAAGTGGTTGATGCTTTCTCTGAGTTCGGACGGAAAAAGTCTAGGACTAAGGCGCCTAGTCTACCTGCTAGGACAGAAGGGCAAGCTGCATTTGGAGAGTATGCGTTGTCCCAAGAACATTTTGAAACTGGAGGGGGTCATCTAGTTGGCGAGACCTTTGGTGCGTCGACCGAAGTTGGAGAAGGAGGCGGTTTCGACAAGGGATTATTCGAAGTGACTGAGAACATTCTGGTTCAAGAGTAAAGGTCGGAAGAGTCTCCGGTGACGCAACCTTCTGCTTCAATTCCAAGCGAAACTTCGGGACAGGGTCAATGTACCAGATGACTATTGCGTTCCTTCACTTATTTTGATTGGAGAAGGACGGAATTCTGAAGAAGGATCAGTGACGGTCTTCATGGGAGGCCACAATTTCAATCTTATTGATCTGCAGGATGGGTTACAGTTGGCTGAGCATTTCCAACTTCCTTCGAGATCCGCCCTTCGAAAGATGTCTTTCGAGTGTACCGACAGGGCTATCCAATCTCTTTATCTTACAGTAAATATTTCCTTTGTGTGAGTTGAAATTTGATCTTTACTGTCTCGTGACTCTGACCATTGTGTCTTTTTTTCAGACTTCTACCTTAACTGAGTTTCAAAGAAAGTTGAGGGCTAAGCAGGATAATTAATTTTCTCGTATAAGCGATCAAGTGTTGGGGCTGAATGATGCTTTGGAGGACCAAGAGAAAACCATTGGAGAGGTCAAAGACAGGCATATCGAGCGCCTTCGGGAAGACCTTGTTTCAGTTCAAGATCGTTGTAAGGAATTGGAAACAGAGGCATGTGCTTGGAAAGCGCGGTTAACAACCGTTGCAACGTTAGCCCATTTACGAGAAGAATCCCTTCAAGGGCTGAACAGGAGATAACTGACCTCAAGACTTCTGCTGCTAAAGATGCTGTCGCCCTACAACTTTCTCAGCATAAGTTGCATGAGTGTCTAAAATGCGCCAAAGAGATTCTTTGAGAAGTTACTTTTTCATCCCTATACTTTCGTTGTCGGCATAAAATCAAAGTATCCACCCTTTGCCGATAGCTGATCCAAAATTTAGTCAATCCCCGTTCTGTAGTATAGAGTATCAGGAAAGTTCCTAGGTAGATGGTGAGTTCATTTAGAACCGCTTAAGAACCAGCCAACCTTAGACTTAGTCCCGTCTTGTTAACAGAACTTTCCTAGACATGTCATACTATCGCATACTAAAAGAATGATCAATTTTGAATATAAAAGAGAAATTATAAAATGATAAAAAAATGAAAAAAAAAGGGTTTAATTGAATCCAATGAGTTCCAATACCTTTATACCCAGAGTTGGGTCTGTTTGGGCCAAAAATGACCCATATCCCTTTTTTTTTAAAAAAAAATATTGATTATTTTGTGATGTGAATTTACAATAAAATGAAAGTTTTATTTTCTAAAATTGGGAAGTCAACCCTTAATAATAAAAAAAAGAAATTGAAATATGAAAATTTTCCCTTTTTTTATTTTCCAAAATTGAACATTTTCTTAATTACAATTTCTTTTATGAAACTGAGATATCATTCTTTAAAAAATGAAATTAAAATCTGAAAATTTCCTTTTTTTCTGTTTCTCAAAACAAAAGGTTTCTTTAATTTTTTTTATTATTGAAATACTTTATTTTAAAATTGGGAAGTCAAGTCTTAAAAAAAAAAAGAAAAATTGAAATCTGAAATTTTCCTTCTTTTTTTTTTCCAAATTCTGAAAGTTTCTTAAAATAAACTAAATTGCTAAATATTCTTCAAAACTGTAAGTTTTCCAAAAATACTTGAATCCGAAAATTTCTTAAAAGAATTCAAATTCTAAAAGAATCTTTAAAATCGGAATTCCAAAAATGTATCATGGGAAAATAAGATCCGAAATATTCCTTAAAAAAAAAATGTCAATTTTATTACTTGCTATAAAAAAAAAAAAAAAAACTTGTAATTTTGGAAAAAATTTTAAAGATTCCTTTCCAAAGAAAAAAAATATATATATCAACTTTCATATATTTGTTCAAAATGTCAACTTTCTTTACTTTTTTTTTTTTAGTTTGAAAGTTTAAAAGATCAAAAAAAAAAATCAACTTTCTTAAAAAAATGCTCAAAAGCGAAGGAAAGAAAATATTCTAAAACATTAAGAGTCTTAAATCATTTAAAAAACTTGTCATCTTTTGCTCTTTTATCCAAATATATATATATTTTTAAACACCAATATATATATTTAAATATCGAATATCGACTTTAATAAAATACTTAATATCGACTTTGATAAAAAAATCTTCCCAATTATTTTTTTTAAGACACTGGATGTCGACTTTTAATAAGAAACTGAAGGTCGACTTAAAAAAAAAAAAAATTCTATAACTTTTTCTTTTATTGAAATCTACAAAAAAAAAAAAAAATCCTGAATATATATACATAATATATATATTATCGAAAACTGAAATTTTCACAAAAATTTTCATGCATATTTTCAAAAAATTCAAACAATACCAAAATCATATAAAATTTAAAATATGCAGAAAAATTTCGAAAATTCAAGCATGAGAGGTTTTGATACCACTTGTTGGGAAAAAAATAACTTTATACAAAATCATGCCAAATATCGTGTTAAATCATCAGAATTTAAAAAAGAACGTAATAAACTGAACCGAAATTCAAATCGGATAGAAGTGTACCTGATTTCATTGACGGAGACTGAATAGAGTGAAATCTTGATTCGACTTTCGTCTGGACAGAATCCTGGGTACGGTCTTCCAGGTCATATGTATCATCACAAATTCTCTCTATATGATAGGGGTATTAGGGAGAATAGTAATATATTGACTCGGGGACCATAACCCTATTTATAGTTGTAGGGTGACTTTTACCTTCCAAAACTATCTGTTCAGCTTATGACAGCTGTCCTTAAATCACCCTTAAACATTCCCTATTTAACCCATCATAAATAGTAAATGTCTATTGGAATCTACATATTAATTTGTTACCATATTTTCTGAGATACTTAAACCTAAATTATCGAATTTTTAAATTTACCAGATCACTTTCATATGAGTTTAACTTATGGGCTTGACAGTATATAATACATAATTATTTTAATATATAAGTCTAATATTGAATTAATGATCCAACACTAAACACATATAGTCATGATCCATTTAGCATCATAATCGCCAAATGCTTGAATAACAATGTGCTCTTGGTCTTTCTTTCGTTTCCAATTTTTGTATAAGGGGAAAAAAAAGGTAGAGACAAGCAAGTAGCACTATAATTGTCAATTTACTTATCATCTTTAGTGTGTTTTCAATCACACCTTCTAAAAATGTATGATCTTTCTCAAAATAATTCAAGTCAAAAAGCAAAAAAAAAAAAAAAAATCAAACATTTTGACTCAAATTTTATCCAAATAACATGAATTCTTGGTTTAAGTCAAAATTTTTCAGCCAAGGAAAAAAAAAAGAAAATTCCCCACGTCTTTTCCCAAACCCAACCCAAAATAAGCTTTTCTTTTTTTCTGTTCTTTTTTTAGGTTACTTGCGGGCGCTGGGAAACCCAAAACAGAAAGGAAAATATGGGAAACAACAGAAGTCTTGAAATTGTAGGTCATCCTTAGGGTTGGAAGATCCTACCAGTCTTTACGAAACAGATATAATGTTCCGGGATGAGACTCTTGATAAACAACTAAGTTTTGAGGTTAATATTAACAGACAGTTGATATAATAGTTAAAGATCTTAATTTTTTTAATTAAATTTAAATTTTAAAATTTAAAAATAAAAAAATATATTAAAATAATTTTTTCTAAATCGATTAATTTGTTCATCGTTTGATTGTAAAAAAATATATAAATAAATAAAATAAAATTTGAGGATGATAATGACGAAAGTGCTAAAAAAATTAGCACAGAAATAAGCCTCGAGATAGCAATGGATCTGTCCTTAGTCGAGCTCAACACACACACACGCATATATATCCCTGATCACCTTGGCCTTGTTTGTATAGGTGCTTCGGATTTCGTTTATTACGAGAAATTTACCTTTGTTTTCTTAAAACAAGGATTAACTATCAAATCGCCGCCATAATAGACAAGAAAAAAAAAAATGTATATATATATATCTACATTATCTATCACTAGGGTTTTTTTGTCATTTCAAATTAGCATAGTTCCCTTTGCCAAAAGCAAAAAATTCAAACTCCACATTTTGCCTCCCTGATTTATTACAACATAAATCACTGCTAACAACCCAAATCCGGTTTCTCGGACAAGTGTTTGGTTGAAAATATCCAAAACCCACGTCGGGTCCCTCGAGAAATCCTACGTGTCGGTTACCAACGGGAGAAAGTCACCGGCTAGAACCAGTCAAATTAGATGTTCGCTTATAATTTTGCAGGTTCTATGTCCAAACTTGAAAACACCACCCGTCACTTGTAAATTCCCGCAATAGAGTTTCGCATGTTTCTTTCATTTCAGCTCTTGGACAGAAAAACCACAAAACCCTCTCGGCTCCTCCAAGGTTTGCGCTCTTTCTCTTCTTTTTTTTTTAAAAAAATTTTTTTTTTTCTTTGTTTCTTTCTATAACATTAAATATTCCGAAAAATCTTCAATGATCTCATTTCCTTTTTCTGATTCATCCCCATCATTTGATGAATTGATTACTTAGTATCTTCTTATCTCCAATGGATATCTATGAAATCTTCTAACATTTAATGTTGACGATTGGACTTTCTACACAGCATTCAAAATTTTCTGAAATTAATCCTTGCCATTGTTATTTCTTCAAGCTTATCCTGTTATGTTATTTGTATAAATTCGCTGATTCACGAATGGGTTTTTCTCATATCTGTTTCCGCCTTTGCTTGGCAATGTTTGAGGTCGTGTGAAGTCAAGATTTTCATTCCAGTTAGTTTTGGGCCTCTCTTTTTTATGTTTCCATTCTTTTTGATTTTGAATGATAATGATTACTCGATTTTGCTCTTTTATTTTTTATTTTTATATATGTATCTTAAAGATAGATAGATCATGGGGTTCATGTGTTTTGCTTCGTGGGATTTGGCCATATTTTCATTTTTTTTTTGTTTATTGGGAAAAAGAAAATCATCTTTATGGTGTTTTTTGTTTCTTTTGGCAGAAAATTAGGTTTGAAGTATGGTTTTAATGATTTCCTTTTTGTTCAATCGATGCAGAATTTCGCGAGTTGTAGGTTCAACTTTACTCCTTCGATTTTTGAGGGAGTCTTAAGGATAAATGGCTCCTACCCAAGCAGATCTTACTTCCAATGGTCATACTAAAGTCGCTGATGTATCGCGTGGGTCAGCTGACTTTGAGGATTCTGATTTCTTAAGGTTATTGGAGAAGCCAAAAGCACTTAATCTGGAGAGGAAGAGATCATTTGACGAAAGGTCATTTAGTGAATTGTCTATAGGGATATCTCCTCGCCCTTTTTACAGGAATTCAGAAAACTCTTCAAGGGTTTTTGAGCATCTCGATAACATTTACTCTCCAAGTAGAAGATCTGGATTTGATACACCTGTTACCGATTTGGAGCCACACCCTATCGTTGGTGAGGCTTGGGAAGCGTTAAGGCGATCATTAGTCTTCTTCCGTGGGCAGCCGGTTGGGACTATTGCTGCGCTGGATCCCTCCGAAGAGGAGCTCAACTATGACCAGGTAAAACCCTTTCAAGTCTTTTGTTATTCTGTTGACTCATTGCCTAAAGTGACAGAAATATAAAAAAATATACATAGTGTTTGCAAGTGGTGATTACATAAACATGTAAACTACAACTTATGCCAAACAAATCCAGCATGATATGCAGGTACAAGATCTGCCTTTGCTTCAAAGGGATTTCCATTGTCTGATTCACTAGCGGACCTTTAGGATTATGCAAAAGTCTTACATTATTTTTTGCCTTTAGTTTGCTTGCTGTGACGGACAAGATTAAAGGCTTAGAAAAGGTTTGACTAAATATTGCTGACAATGAAAGATGGTTGGCTTCTTTTGAATGTCTTGGTCTTATCTAGAGTGCCGTCACTAGGCAAGCTTTTTTCAACTATTTGCCACGGAATTCTTTGTCAGCAATAAGAGAGGATTCAAAAACAAAAAGCATCAAATCAAATTCTATGTTGAACGTTTGAAAATCTTTTAAAGTGTTTTCCTTGTTTTTTCACTAAAAGAAATTCCCTAGTAATCTTGTCAATTACTGATTTTTTGACGATCATAGCACAGTGAAAAATGTAATATGAATGAGAGAACATAGTATCTCTAACATTCTTCTTTACAACAGGTGTTTGTGAGGGACTTCATTCCCAGCGCATTGGCTTTTTTGATGAATGGGGAACCTGAAATAGTTAGGAATTTTATTTTGAAAACTCTTCGTCTCCAATCATGGGAAAAAAGGGTTGACCAATTTAAACTGGGAGAAGGTGTAATGCCAGCAAGTTTCAAAGTCCTCCATGACCCTGCAAGGAACACTGAGACTTTAGTTGCGGATTTTGGTGCTAGTGCAATAGGTAGAGTGGCTCCAGTAGATTCTGGTTTTTGGTGGATTATATTGCTTCGTGCATATACAAGGGCTACTGGAGACACTACTTTGGCTGATTTACCTGAATGCCAAAAGGGTATGCGCCTTATTCTGACATTGTGCCTTTCTGAGGGCTTTGATACTTTCCCAACCTTGCTTTGTGCTGATGGTTGCTGTATGATTGATCGTAGAATGGTGAGTTCTCCTAGTTAAGTGATTTATTTTACTTGTTCTTCACTATAATCATGTCTGTCTGCTATTTTTTTTTTTTTTAATAATTCTATTTCTTCGTCTGCAGGGTGTCTATGGGTATCCGATAGAAATTCAAGCGCTTTTCTTTATGGCATTGCGAAGTGCCCTTGTTTTACTTAAGCATGACACTGAAGGCAAGGAGTTTGTAGAACGCATTGTTAAGCGCCTCCATGCCTTAAGCTTCCATATGCGAAGCTACTTTTGGCTAGACCTGAAGCAGCTTAATGATATATATAGGTTTAAAACAGAGGAGTACTCTCATACAGCAGTGAACAAGTTCAATGTAATGCCCGATTCTCTTCCAGACTGGCTTTTCGATTTCATGCCATCCCGTGGAGGTTACTTTATTGGAAATGTGAGTCCTGCAAGAATGGATTTCCGTTGGTTTGCCTTAGGTAATTGTGTGGCAATTTTGTCTTCTTTGGCTACTCCAGAGCAAGCCTCGGCAATTATGGATCTCATCGAAGAACGCTGGGATGAGCTGGTTGGAGAAATGCCCCTTAAGATTTGTTATCCAGCCATCGAAAGTCATGAGTGGCGCATTGTCACTGGATGTGACCCCAAAAATACGAGATGGAGTTACCACAACGGAGGATCTTGGCCAGGTGAGTAAACTTTTCTGTGCTTTTTAAGCCTTTTCTCTTAGTAAACAAGTGTAGCTCCTATACTAATACTTCCTATTCTGCGACATTGTCTTAATGGCTCTATTTTGTGTAGTGCTTCTGTGGCTTCTGACGGCAGCCTGCATTAAGACGGGGAGGCCTCAGATTGCAAGACGTGCTATTGAACTAGCAGAAATGCGCTTGCTGAAAGACAGTTGGCCCGAGTACTATGATGGGAAGCTTGGTAGGTTCGTCGGGAAGCAGGCGCGTAAGTTTCAGACATGGTCCATTGCAGGTTACTTGGTGGCTAAAATGATGCTTGAAGATCCATCTCATTTGGGCATGATCTCCCTAGAGGAAGACAGACAGATGAAACCGGTTGTAAAGAGATCTGTTTCCTTGACCTGCTTTTGATCCAACCCTTGCCCTAGCCAAATCCACAAACGATTTTATACCTTTGCATTTTTAGAGAAGAAAAGTTTGAGTGGAATTAGGATTTTCCGGCTACTATAAAAAGCTTCAATTGATTAATGCTACTAGGTCTTAAGAGTGCTAGGCCTTTTTTAGCTTTTTTTTTTCCTTATCTTTTTCCATTTTCTCATAATGGATCTTATGTTTTGTCTTTAACTCTTTGGTAAAATAATAGAAAAAGATTGATGAAATGCCCTATTTGTGGGCAAAACTTGAGTTCATTTGAAGGTACGAGCCAGCCGGAAGAAGTTGAGAACTTGTCATTCTTTCTCAAACCCCCCCCCCCCCAAAAAAAAAATAATTTCCTTTTTAATATTTTTCAAATACGTAGAAAAGTTATAAATCTAAACAGTTGTAAACTGATTGATCGAGCTATCATCTCCCTCAAACCTCTGTTCGTGTATTTGCTATCACACAAATAATTTTAATACAAAATCAAAATTAAAAGTTTATATTAAAAAATATAATATGATATATATATTAAAAATTATAATTTTTTTTATAATTAATATAAAATTAAATAATATTTGAAATTTATATGCAAAATTTTTTTGTCTCTTTTCCTCTGCCTTCGCTCTGGTGGTTTTCTCTAATTGGGAGACGTCTAGCTGTTGCATTCTCCCACCTCGAGTGAGTGGGCGACTCGTCCCTGCAAGCACTTATCCACTTGTAGACTGAAGGTGTCGTGTAGGTCCACCATAGCCCCCCATAGACTTGATTCTAACCCTTCGCGTTTTAGGTTAGGATGCAGTTCAACTGTCAACTACCTCGATACTTTCAATACTCCACCGTCGATTCTTAATCTGATTTTGACCTCTGTAAAAAGGTCAGATCATCAAACGACCACCAAATTCTTGTCTGATCATCATAAGTTTCCAGTTTCCTTAGGATTAAACTCTTTTCTTTGGAACTCCACACTTCGTCGTCTAATCTCAGAAAGGTCGAGCCTTTTTGAAGTATAGAGGAGAGAGAGAGAGATGAAAGGATCGAAGAAGGGAATGAACGTAAACGCAGTGACAACATGGGTGAGAAGACAACCACCGAAGATGAAGGTAATATTGGGGTTGGTAGCAGCAGTGGCGGCTCTCGTTTTCCTTCGTCTGATCGTTGACGATCACGACAATCTCTTCGTAGCTGCCGAGGCTGTTCATGCTCTTGGTATTTCCGTTCTTATTTACAAGCTTATCAAGGAGAAAACTTGCGCCGGTAAATACAACATACACCCACCTTCTCCTCGTCTAGGGTTTCTGTTTTCATCGTAACATTTTAATTTGCTTTTGTTGTTAATAGAAACGACATTAACCTTTTACCCCTTTTGTGCTTTTGAATGAAGGATCAGTTTCTGTTAGTTTGCCCTACTCATGTCAGTCATCTGATAATGCAATAAAAAACGAAGAGAAAATTAGGGTTCTCTTGGCAATTAGAGTCCGTTGTTTTTTTAGTGCAATTAGACCAAATTTGATGTTAACTTGCCCAACCTTTCTCTCGTTGATGCTTGATTGGACTTTTGCCAGAAAAAGAAAGAAGGGGGAAATTTGAGCTTTGAATTCGAAATTGAACGAAAGATCTAAGGTTTGGTGTTTTATACTTTAAGGTGATGTTGCTTGGGCAAGAAAGTTAATGGTAGAATTGACCGAGTGCTAACATGGCACAATTTTATAGGTTCGTTGTGCTAAAAGATTCTCTGAAACACTTTTCAATAACTAATATATGGTTTAATCGTTCCGGATTTCTCTTTTTGATGCTTGATTGGATTTTTCCCGGAAAAAGAAAGAAGAGAAAAAAGATTTGAGTTTTGAATTTGAAATTAGAGGAAAGCTCTAAGGTTTGGTGTTTTGTACTCTTTTAAGTCTAGGTTATGTTGCTTGGGGCAAAAAAGTTAATGGCAATTGACAGAATGCTGGCATGCTTAGTTTTGAAGGTAAGTGATGACTAACGTCTATTGTGTCACGTAGGATTCTATCAACTCTGGTGTGATCTTGTATGAGCTAGTCATCCTGCTACGGTTAGCAACATATGTCGAGTGTCAAAATATTTTTGAAGTGATCTAGAAATCAAGTAATTGGGCTTGTTTTGTGATCTGTAATTGTTTATGGGTTGAGTTTCTTTGTTTTTTGTTGGTGATAGAGAGATTCATGGGTTGAGTTGATCTTTGCACTAGGAAATCTGTAGAGACTGGTCGATTTGACTGCCATTCTGGTGATTAGCTTACTTCCGGTGCAAAACAGTGTCAAACTGATACTTTGCTAACTGTAGTTATTTTTCCTCTAATACGGTTTTGGAGAGTTTATTCTGCCAAAACTCTTGTTATGATTATGATTTTAAGTTTAAATCTTTGCAGGGTTATCACTAAAATCTCAGGAACTCACAGCCATGTTCTTGGCTGTCAGACTCTACTGCAGTTTTGTTATGGAATATGATATTCACACACTACTTGATTCAGCTACACTGGTGACAACACTTTGGGTCATATATATGATGCGATTTAAACTTAAGTCCTCTTACATGGATGACAAAGACAACTTTGCATTGTATTATGTGGTGAGGCTTCAACCACAACTTCCTACAGGTTTATGTGTTCTTTTATTTTTGTGATCAATTTTACTTCGGCATTGAGACCTCCATAAAGACTTAGCTGTTAAACAAAACCTTCAAGATCAGTGCATGAAATGTTGGGTCTTTACTTTGGGGTCCATAATACAGTGGTACAACACATTGTTATTGTTGTTGGGTTTTTTTTTTTAAATAATTTTATTCCTACTTTCTGCTTTAATTCTTCAAATTTGAGTGTAGGTGATACCTTGTGCTCTATTATCTCTAGCTATCCATCCGTCAACAGCACATAACATTGTGAACAGGGTATGCTGGGCCTTCTGTGTTTATTTAGAAGCTGTCTCTGTGTTACCCCAGCTACGGGTTATGCAAAACACAAAGGTATGCACGTTACTCCCATATCACGTGTTTCTTTTCTTGAATTTTGTTCTTCAAATTGTTCATGGTTGTTTTCCTTATCCTTTTCGTCCAGATTGTTGAACCATTCACGGCTCATTATGTATTTGCACTAGGAGTTGCAAGATTCTTGAGCTGTGCGCATTGGATCCTCCAGGTCTGATAGGCATTACTTACAACATTGTTATTTGTTTTTGATGTTTGTCAATAGCACGTAGTTTGCATGTCTTGCCATTCTCATTCAAGTTCCTATCTAATTTTCGCACTACAGTCCAACTTTAACCTAGTTAGATAATGATAGCCATTCTAAGATTTCCCTTCTTGTGGTCAGATGCTGGACACCAGGGGACGCCTGCTGACTGCATTGGGGTATGGTCTCTGGCCTTCGATGGTCCTACTCTCTGAACTAATCCAAACATTCATTTTAGCAGATTTCTGCTACTTCTATGTGAAAAGGTCAGTATTCAGCTTTCAATTTGTTTGCCTTTATGTTGCATTCATACAAATTAGAAATCCTGAAAAATGTTGTGGTTGCAGCATTGTTGGTGGACAGCCGGTATTGCGGCTCCCTTCTGGAGTGGTGTGAGTGTACACTCTGGCACTGAATTTACCACTGGACTAGGGAACAGCTCTGCCTTCTGCTGAAGTCGCTTCTGTTTGGTATTTCACTTGCAAGTTGTAGGGCATATCCTATTGTTGTGCTAGCTTGGAATGTCGGAAATGCCACAATTGCATAATTTAACGGAAAGATCGTGCATAAGCTATATTTAATTAGTATGGTGTGACAGTAAGTTCAGATGTCTTAATAAGGTGGCGATGGTATATTAAAAGCACCAAGTTTTGACCCGTTGCATCACGCAAGAGCCGCACGGGGAGGGGAGTTAGAGAGCTGGGCCAGATGGGCCGTGTGGTAAGGTGTGCTGAATTGAGCTTACCTTGGGGGCCCGGTGTTTCCTATGATAAGCAAAAGCTTTTATTTAGCTGGTTGCGGATGCAAAAACCTCTTTCTTTTAGTTTTTAGTGCTCTGGGAATTCATTTTCCCGTTAGCGATTTTTTCATTGCCCATCCATGTGAAAGGATATATATATTTTTTTTTCTCCCTTTTTTTTCTTCTCTCTCTTCTTTCACTTTTGATTGATTATCTCTCCCTCTCATCTTTACGGCATATCCTACGGTCTACGCTCTCCTCCCATCTCTTTTCTTGTCTCTCTTGATTTTCTCTCTCTCTCTCTAATCTCTACATTCTACCACTACACACTCTATAATCTCCTCTTTTATTCTCTCCATTTGTTCTCTCTAGATTGATTTTCTTTCTCATCTTTGCTGGCGGCTAGAGAAGAGAGATGAGGAAGAAAGAATGAGAGAGAGGGTGGTGAGAGAAAACAGAAGAGAGGAAAAATCGATCTAGGGAAAAGAAGAGAGAGAGAATATTTTCATCCGATTAAAACATGCGAACGACATACGATTGTTACTAATATGATTTGAAATTAAATTTCAAATAAAATGAAAATTAATTGAGAGAGAAGAGATCAAAGAGATCGATTCAGAGGCACAGGCAAGAGAGATCATAAAAATTTGGGTAAGGAGAAAAATTTGTGGAGAGAGATAAATTTAAGCAAACGATTTTTAATGGAAATCAATTGAGAGAGATTGATCAAGTGGGAGGAGAGAGAGGAGACAAAAAAGAGGAGTGAGATGTTTTAAGATAGATTAACAAATTACGTCCAAGTAAGACCAAAAAAAAAAAAAAAAAAAAAAGAAGAATGAATGAAAATACTTTTCTATCCCTACAAAATGCCCATTTTGATCTGTCAGTTTTAGGGTCCTTCGAATTCCAAAACCTACGCCAGCGATTGAAAGTCGATCTTTACATAATTTTTTTTTAAAACTACAACCAATCCAATTTAATCGAAAACAGTGGTACGTGTTTAGTTATAAAAAACGTTTTTTATTTTTTTATCTTTAATTTTTTTTTATATTTTCTATCTCTAAAGAAAAGTGTAGAAAATTTAAAAAATATGTTTAAAAAATATGTATTTTTTTATCTTTAATTTTCTCTAATAATTTAAAAACAAATTTAAAAATACGAATTTATTTATAATAAAAAATTATAGAAAATACCCCTAAAACTATTTTTTATTTATTTTTATAAATTAAAAAATCATAATTTTTATTTTTTAAAAATTAAAAACTATAATATTTGAATATAATTTTATTTTTTAAAAAATATCCTTATTTTTTATAACTAAATAGGTGGTCAACATTTAGCTTTGGACGGTTTTGGGCCGGGCATCTTGGTCGATTTTTCTACCGGGCTAAGTAACCCTAGCTTCTGCCACGTTTTGCCAGTCGTGGGGTTGTGGTCATGAGAATCTCTCTCTCTCTTCGTGTGTGAGTATTCGATTTGATTAATGATTTGACTCTTGCATTCTTAGCTTTAGTTGGGCTGCTCTCGGACATGCCTTTGAGTTTGAGGTCGGTTAATACCCATCTATTTATTAACATATATATATATATATATATATAAATATATAAAGCGTTGATAATTTTAATACACGTCGAATTTCATAGTTCATGGAACCCATTTACAGTCGTGTCACTTGCAATCGTATCATCCTTTTTTTCCCTGTCCCTCTTTCTCCTCTCGCCTCGCTCTTTTCTTATAAAAAAAAATAATAATAATAATAAAAAAGATATCTTAATCAACTAAGACATCACTTAATCAATTAAATACCTTAGTCGATTAAGATAATTTAGTTGACTAAACATTTTTTTTTTCTTTTTGTTCATTTTCATCATCGTTTTGTTTTTTTCCTTTTTTCTTTTTTTTTTTCATTAATCCTTTTTTCTTTTTGTTTTTTCAACTTTTTTTTCTTTTTGCTTTTTTTTCTTTTTGTTTTTTTTTTCAGTGATATTTTTTATAAAAATATTATAGATGTTTTTAAAAAAATATTTTTAAAAATTAATATTTTTAAAAAACATTTTAAAAAAAAAAATTAAAAAAAATTCATTTTATATTTTGTGATATTTTTAACCACTTACAATCGTCTCATTCATTTTTTTTCCCTCCATCTTTCTCCTCACTTCTCTCTCTCTCCACAGTGTGGAAAAGAAAACATAAAAGAAAAAAAAGAAAAAATGCCTGCCTTAGTCAAATAAGCATCTTGTTATTCTTTTTTTTTTTTCTTTTTGGTTTTTCTTTCATCTTGCTTTTTTTTTTCTTTTTTTTTCAATGATATTTTTTAAAAAATATCATAGATATTTTTTAAAAAATAGTTTTAAAAAATTAATATTTTTAAGAAATATTATTTTTTCTAATTTTTTTTAAAAAAACATTATGATATTTTTAATAAAAAATTTTAGATGTTTTACAAAAAATTGTTTTAATATTATAATGTCAAGAAACATTATTATTTAAAAAATTACAATTTTTTTTTATATTTTGAGATATTTTTAATAAAATATTTTAGATGTTTTACAAAAAAATTCTTTTAATATTATAATATCAGAAACATTAGTGAAAAAATATAATTATTTTTTTAAAAATAATATCAAAAAATGTAAATAAATTTTTTTAAATGTTTCTTTAAATTTTTTAAAATATATTTTAAAAACATCTATAATATTTTTTGTATCATTTTTTTTCTTTTTTTGTTTTTTTCAAAGACATTTACAAAAAATATCATAGATGTTTTTTAAAAAATAGTCTCAAAAAATTAATATTTTTAAGAAATATTATTTTTATAAAGATTTTTAAAACATTTAAAATATATTTTTATTTATATTTTGTGATAATTTTAACAAAATATTATAGATGTTTTAAAAAAATTATTTTAATATTATAATACCAGAAAAATTATAAAAAAAAATATAGTTATTTTTTTAAAAAATATCAACAAATATAAATAAAAATTTTCTAAATGTTTTTTTTTAATTTTTTTAATTTTTTATCTAAAAGAAAATCTAAAAAATTTTTTGCTTCTTGTTTTTTTTTTCACTTTTTTGTTTTTCTCAATTATTGTTTTAAAAAATATTATAAATCCTTTTCTAAAAAAAATTTAAAAATTAACATTTTTAAGAAATATTATTATTTCAAAAAAAAATTAAACATTTAAAAAACATTTTTATTTATATTTTGTAATACTTTTAATAAAATATTATAGATGTTTTAAAAAACTTTGTAAACTTTCTCTTTTTAAAAAATTTAAAAATATTTTTTTATATATTTTGTGATATTTTTAACCACTTTTAGTCGTCTCATTCCTTATTTTTTCCTCCCTCTTTCTCCTCTCCTATCTCTCTCTCATTGGAAAAAAAAAAAAAAACATAAAAGAAAAAAAAAAGAAAAGTTGTCTTAGTCGACTAAGCATCTTGTTTTTTTTTTTCTCTTTCGTTTTTATCCAATGATATTTTTTAAAAAATATCATAAATATTTTTTTAAAAAAATAGTTTTAAAAATTAATATATTTAAAATCATTATTTTTAAAAAATTTGAAAAATAATTTTTTTTTTTATATTTTGTGATATTTTTAATAAAATATTTTACATGTTTAACAAAAAAATTGTTTTATTATTATACTACAAAGAAACATTATTTTTAAAAAATTTTTAAAAATAATTTTTTAATATTTTGCAATATTTTTAACAAAATATTTTAGATGTTTTATAAAAAATTGTTTTAATATTATAATATCAGAAACATTATAGAAAAAATATAATTATTTTTTCAAAAAATCAAAAAAAAAAATAAGTTTTTAAAATGTTTTTTAAACTATTTTAAAAAACATCTATAATTTTTTTTGTATCTTTTTTTTTTTCTTTTTTGATTCTTTTCAATGACATTTACAAAAAAATATCATACTTTTTTTTTTAAATAGTCTTAAAAATTAATATTTTTAAGAAATATTATTTATAAAAATTTTAAAAACATTTAAAATACATTTTTATTTATATTTTGTGCTATTTTTTAATAAAATATTATAGATATTTTTTAAAAAATATTTTAATATTATAATACCAGAAAAATTTATAGAAAATATATACTTATTTTTAAAAAATTACAAAAAATTTAATTAAAAAAAGTATATAATGTTTTTTTTATTATTTTTTTAAAAAACATCTATAATATTTTTTGCACTTTGATTTTTTTTCCTTTTTTTTGTCAATTCTTTTTTAAAAAATATAATAGATTTTTTTCTAAAAAATTAGCTTTAAAAATTAATATTTTTAAGAGATATTATTTTTTCAAAAATTTTTGAAACATTTGAAAATATTTTTATATTTAAAAAATAAATGATCATTTTATTAAAAAAGTTTATGATTATAATAAAGATATTAAACAAATTTTATATAGATAATTTTATTATATGCAGAAATTTTTTCACATAACAAATATGTTAAAATTAATACAAATGCGCTCATAATTTCTACTAAAATTATAAATTGAAATATTTAATGAATATAACAAATATTTCAGAAAATATCCGTATCAATCAAAATTTTGTAAATATTCATAATTTTTTAACAGGTTTTAATATTTTAATTTTATAAATTCGAAATTATGTTTCTTAAAAAATATTAATTTTTTCAAAAAATCTTTTAGAAACATCTATAATATTATTTGATATTTTTTAAAGAAAGAAAACAAAAAGGAAAAAAAAAAAAAGAAAAACAAGATAAAAAAATCTTACAAAAATGAAAGACATTAAAAAAAAAGAAATGATGCCTTAGTCCACTAAGCATCATGTTTTTCTATTTTTTTTCCTTTCTTTTTTTCTTTTCATCTTGTTTTTCTTTTTTTTTTTTTCTTTTTCTATTTTTTTTTTTTGTTTTTTACAATGATATTTTTAAAAACTATCTTAGATGTTTTTTAAAAAATAGTTTTAAAAAACTAACTATATATTTTTTTTGATATTATAATATTAAAACAAATTTTTTTAATTCTCAAATGTTTTATTAAAAATATCACAAAATATAGAAAAATATCTTTTAATGTTTTTAAAATTTTTGAAATAATAATATTTCTTAAAAATATTAATTTTTTAAACCTTTTTTAAAAAAAAAATTATGATAATTCTTTTATATATAATTGCAAAAAATGAAAAAGAAAAAAAGATGCAAAAAATATTATAGATGTCTTTAAAAAAATTTTAAAAAGATTAAAATAACATTTAAAAAGCATTTTTATTTCTATTTTTTGATTTTTTTTAAAAAGAACTATATTTTAAAAAAAAATATCACAAAATATAAATAAAAATGTGTTTAAATTTTTTTTAAAATAATGTTTTTTAAAAATATTAATTTTTTCTAACTAATTTTTTAAAAAATATCTATAGTATTTTTAAAAAATATCATTAAAAAAAACCTAAAAAAGGAAAAAAAAATATCTTAGTCGACTAATGCATGTCTTATAGTCGACTAAGGTTTTTAGTTGACTAAGACATGTTTTATAGTCGACTTATTATAATAATAATACTTTAATATTATAATACTAGAAAATTTATAATTATAAAAATATTAAGTAAAAAATATTTGAACACATTTTTATATTTAAAAAAGTACTTACAAGTTGGGTTATGTGTTATTATATAATAATTTTATTATAAAATTTTATAATTACACTAAAATATTAGAAAATTGGAATATATCAGGTTAAAAATACTATAATTTTATTATATGCAAAATATTTTTACAAATATAAAAATACTTTATTATAGTAATAATACTTTAATATTATAATACTAGAAAATTTATAATTATAAAAATATTAAGTAAAAAATATTTGAAAACATTTTTATATTAAAAAAAGTACTTACAAGTTGGGTTATGTATTATTATACATCAAATGATAATTTTATTATAAAAATTTACAATTATACTAAAAATATTAAAAATATTTTATTTAGATGATTTTATTATATATGAAAAAAAAAATTTATATAGATACTTCTATTATAAAAAAAAATATGTGTGCATGTAGCAAAAATACTATAATATTATATTACTATAAAGTTATAATTATAAAAATACAAAATAAAATTATTTTATATTAAAAAGTATTTTTAATTAAATGCATTCCCCCTTATTATTATTTTATTTTAACATATATATATATATATATATATAAGGGTGGTGAGTCTCTTGCTAGGTTGGCCTTCATCGTGCTCCAACTTGGCAAGGAGGGACGCACTTGCAGCCACCCCTTCCATTCTCTCCCTCCTTCTTTTTTCTTTTTTTATTACATTTCTCCCTCTTATTATTCATCTTAAAAATATTAATTTTTTAAAACTATTTTTTTAAAAACATCTAACATATTTTTAAAAAAATATCATTGAAAAAACAAATAAAAGAAAAAAAAAGTAAAACAAGATGAAAAGAAAAAAAGAAAGGCAACTTGTTTTTTTGTTTTTTTTTTCGTTTTTCTTTTTTTCGATGATATTTTAAAAGAATATAATAATTTTATTATAAAATTTTACAATTATAATGGAGAAAGGCATTCGGAGTGCTTTGTGATAGCACGATACCATTACATTTAAAGGAAAAATTCTATAGGACCGCAATAAGACCTGCAATATTATATGGTGCTGAATGTTTGGCTATTAAACAGTAACAAGAGTAAAAAATGGTTGTAGCTGAAATGAGAATGTTTAGGTAGGTGTGTGGTAAAACTAGACATGATAGAATTAGAAACAACAGATAAGAAGTAAATTAGGAGTCAGTTCAATTGTAGACAAGATGTGAGAATATCGTCTGAGATATTTTGGGCATGTACAGCGAAGGTCTATGGACGCACCTGTTAGGAAGGTAAAGAACTTAAATATAGGAGAATTAATAAAACGTTGAGGTAGACCATTGAAAACGTGGATGCAATGCATTCGTAAGGATATGATAGTGATGGATTTAGTAGAGGAGATGATTTCAGATAGGAATGAGTGGCGTAAGAGAATTCGCACAAACTAAATCTTTCTTCTTCTCTTTTTCTTCTTCCTCTTTTTTTTTTTTTTTTTTTTTTTTTTTTTACGGTTTCATTATTTGTCTCTCATATGGCCGACCCCAAATTTTTTGGACAGAACGTCCAGGTTGTTGTTGTAAAATTTTACAATTATACTAAAATATTAAAAATTAAAATATATAAGGTTAAAAATACTATAATTTTATTATATACAAAATATTTATACAAATATAAAAATATTTTATTATAATAATAATACTTTAATATTATAATACTAGAAAATTTATAATTATAAAAATATTAAGTAAAAAAATATTTGAAAACATTTTTATGTTAAAAAAAAAAAGTACTTACATGTTGGGTTATGTGTTATTACACATCAAATGATAATTTTATTATAAAAATTTACAATTATACCAAAAATATTAAAAATATTTTATTTTGATGATTTTATTATATATAAAAATATTTTATATAGATACTTTTATTATAAGAAAAATATGTGTGCATATAGCAAAAATACTATAATATTATAATACTATAAAAATTATAATTATAAAAATATTAAATAAAAATTGTTTTAAAAATTGTTTTATATTAAAAAATATTTTTAATTAAATGCATGCTTTTATATACATAAGGGTAGTGAGCCTTTTGCCCGGTTGGCCTTCATCGTCCTCCAACTTGGGAAGCAGGGACCCATTTGCAACCACCCCTTCCAATCTCTCCCTCCCCCTCTTTTTTTTTTTAATTATATTTTTTTCTCTTATTATTTATCTTAAAAATATTAATTTTTTAAAACTATTTTTCTAAAAACATCTAAGATATTTTTTAAAAAAATATCATTGAAAAAACAAAAAAAAAAACAAAAAGAAAAAAAAGAAAAACAAGATGAAAAGAAAAAAAGAAAGAGAAAAAACATGATGCTTAGTCGACTAAAAGATGGCTCAACTAAGGCATCATTTCTTCTTTTTTTTTTTATGTTTTGGTTTTTTTATCTTGTTTTTCTTTTTTCTTTTTTTTTCTTTCTTTAAAAAATATCAAAAAAATATTATAGATGTTTTAAAAAAAATAGTTTGAAAAAATTAATATTTTTAAGAAACATTCTTTTTTTAAAATTTTAAAAAATATAGTGTTTTTATTTTTTGATATTTTTAACAAAATATTTTAGATGTTTTACAAAAAAATATTTTAATATTATAATTCTAAGAAACATTATTTTTTTAAAAAAAATATTTTTAAAAACATCTTAGATATATTTTTTAAAAAAATATATTATTGAAAGAAAGCAAAAAAGAAGAAAAAAAAAAAGAAAAACAAGATTCTTAGTCGATTAAGGCATGCCTTAGTTGACTAAAGCATTTAGTCGACTAAGAGAAGCCTTAGTCGACTAAAGTATCTTTTCTTTTTTTTTTAATGTTTTTGTTTTTTTTTTTCCTTTGTTTTCTTTCTTTGAAAAATATCAAAAAAATATTATAGATTTTTTTTAAAAAAAATAATTTGAAAAAATTAATATTTTTAAAAAACATTATTTTTAAAAAAATTTAAAATAATTTTTATATTTTGTGATATTTTTAATAAAATATTTTAGATGTTTCATAAAAAATTATTTTAATATTATAATTCCAACAAACTTTATTTTTTCTAAAATTTTAAAAATATTTTTTTATATTTTGTTATATTTTTAATAAAATATTTTTGATATTTTACAAAAAAAAAAAATTTAATATTATAATACCAAAAAAATTATAGAAAAATATAATTATTTTTTAAAAAAATATCAAAAAATATAAATAAAAAATTTTTTTAAATGTTTTTTTAAATTACCTTAGTCGACTGAGCATCTTGCTTTTCTTTTCTTTTTTTTATTCATTTTGTTTTTTTCAATGATATTTTTATAAAGAAAATATCATAGATATTTCTATAAAACAGTTTTAAAAAATAAATATTTTTAAGAAATATTATTTTTTAATAAATTTTAAGAACATTAAAAAAAATTTATTTATATTTTTTAATATTTTTAATAAAATATTATAGATGTTTTAAAAAAACTATTTTTTAATTATTTTTTGATTTTTTAAAATTAATTATAGTATTATAAAATGATCATTTTATTATAAAATTTTGTCATTATACCAAAAATATTAAAAATATGCAAAATATTTGTGCATATATAAAAATACTTTAATATTATAATGGTAAGAAAATTATAATCATAGAAATAATAAGTAAAGCAATTTTATTATTGATAAACAAAATCAATGCACGAGCATATAGAAAACATTCGTGCGTTTACAAAGGACTCATAGAGGGAGTCCCCTTTTGGAGTTTATTCTTTTATTAGGAACACGCTGGAAGATTTAAAAGGCAGAAATAGAATGCCCTCCTTTCTCTTCTAAGGGCACTTGCGTCGACCACCGTGGGTGGTCATTTTGTAGTAGCAAGGGCATATATAAAAATACTTTAATATTTCTCGATCGAGATTAGTCATAGCAAAAACTCTGAATACTTTACGGTGGATTAAATCTAGAATAAAAAAAAAATGATTCTTAAATTCTTGAATTCTTAAATTACATGTAACCTAAAAGTGTCAAGAAGAAAAAAAAATTTGGTATTTAAAAAAAAAAAAAAGAAAGACTAATAAATATTTGATACGGTAAATGAAAGAAACTTGATTCAAATGCGACTTTTTAAAATTAAGCAAAAATAAAAACAATTATAAAATTTTTTTAATAATATTTAAAAACCCATCACAAATTTCAAAGAGTTAACTTTCTTTTTTTTTTTTTAAATATGGAATGATCGGAACTCATTGTATACCGTTTGATCGGCTTGAACAAGTTGAAGAAGAAGGGCAGAGAGGAGAAGTGCTGCAATGAGAAATTTGGAGGTGGCCATCTTGTAACTATTGGAAAGAGAAAACTTGTACTTTCTATTGAAATGTTGGACTTTAAGGGTTAAGTGCACAGAACCAAATCGGAACCTAAAGTATTTATAGGCGGAGGGAAGGGAGAGGAGAGAGTAATGAAGACGGCAGTCGTCATTCAAGGATGGGGACATTCTCTGGAGAGAGAGAGAGAGAGAGAGAGATCATTTTAACCCTCCTCAGATAATTTAATACGATTGTTAAGATAAGTTCTGGCCTGGACTCCTTTTCTTCCGCGGAACTCCTCTTTCTCTTTTTAATGGCACCCGAAATGGCTTAAAATGTACCTAGCACATGGATCGTGGTATTCCTTCATGATTTTTAATTTAAGTGATTTTTTTTTCTTTCTTTTATAATAAATTTAGATTTAAATTTTGATTATAATAAATTTAAATTTAAATTTCGATGTATACGTAAAAAAAAAAAGAAAAAAAATATTGTGGCATTCGTGTAGTCAAAAAGGTTGCACTCCCCAAAATATACTATTACAATTAATGCAATCGTATCATTATTATTAATTTAATGAAAAATAATGAGTTATAACTCGATTAATATTATCTTTTAAAATTTTAAACTCAAAACTTTTATATATATAAAATAATAATTTCACAAAAAATTCACAGATCAATGTATTTTATAATAATAAATATCACTCCTTTCCGAATCAACTTTTTAATTACAATTTCATGGTAACATGCGCGTAATCGCATGCTCACTTCCATTCCGACTTTTCTTTTTTCATGTAATAATAATAATAATAATAATAATAATAATAATAACAATAATAATAATAATAATAATCAAAACTAACATATTCAACAAGTAACAATTGAATCTTCTACCGCCATTCAAATAAATAAAACTAAATATGGCTTTTAGTTCTTTAATTCTTTTTTGTATGTTTAATAAAGAGAATGATAATTACTATTTTAAACGTGTATTTATAAATTTATTAGGTACACATAATTGTGTGATTGACAACTATTCCAGGAAAATATTGCCATGTAAACTCAAATTTTTACCAATATATTTCATCTGGTAAAAAAGCTTCAACCAGCCAGAGCCATTCAAATTTACACCTCTCTCTCTCTCTCTGGAGCCAACAAAAATGCAAATCCATCCATTGCTATTTTGTCTCTACATGCACATTTTTATTACATGTTTTGTCTTTGTTTCTGGTTTGTTCATCGGTTGTATGATAGAAAGAGAGAAAGTGGTAGTAGAGCATATATTCATCCAATCATAACATGCGAACAACATACAATTGTTACTAATATGATTGGAAATTAAACTTCAAATAAAATGAATTAATCGAGAGAGAAGAGATCAAAGAGATCGATTCAGAAGCACGGTAGGAGAGATCATTCAATTTTGGGAAAGGAAATGGATTTGTGTGAAAGAGATAATTTCCAGGAAAAGATTTCTAATGGAAATCAATTTAGAGAGATCGATCAAGTGAGAGAGAAGTGATAGGAGATAAAAGAGAGCAGTTACATGCCTTAGGTTGGTGTAACAAAATAAGCCCGAGTGGAAAAAACAAAAAAAGAATGAACTAAAATACATTTCTTTCCCTGCAAAATGTCCATTTTGATCGGCCAGTTTTAGGGTCCTTGGAATTCCAAATCCGACACTAACTATTGAAAGCCGAGTTTTACATGATTAAAACTGCAACCAAATCCAATTTAATAGAAAACAGTCAACTTTTAGCTTGGACAGTTTGGGTCGGGGTAGTGTGGTCGATTTGTCTACCGGGCTAAATAACCCTAGTTTCTGCCACGTTTTGACAGGCTTGGTTTGAGGTTTTGAGAATCTCTCTCTCTCTCTCTCCCTCTCTCCGTGTGCGAGTATTCGATTTGATTAATGATTTGACTCTTGCATTCTTAGTTTTATTTGGGCTATTCTCGGACGTGACTTCGAGGTTGGGAAATACCCTTCTACTTATATATATAAAAGCTAGTTGGTGGAGTAGGAATGCAACAATTGGAACTTGTCTTTTGGCAACGCGTTTGTCTACTTTAAGAAGAACAATCGAAAAAGGATTTTTCCTGATGGCAGAGAAAACACTTTCACTAGCTGAACCTCAAGTTCACATCCAGAGATCCCCAGTTCATATAATACCACCACACTTGAGAGATAAGGTTACGAGATTAAATATTAATGGAACCGAATTCAAATCACTGCTTCCAATACCATCAAAGATAACACGAGTAATTTCCTGAGGAAAGCACGGTTGAGGAATGTATCACGTGACTTGCGGATGACATTCGAGCTAAAGGGCAAAAAATAAAAGAGGTACCGTACAAAGACAAACAGCTGTTGAGCAATGAGATCCAGTTAGGTTGAAGTCGACGGGTACAGCTAAGTAGTGAGGGTGGAGTGGGACAGTCTTGTCACTTTCCTCGTCCTCATCCCGCCGCCCTGCCCCCAAAGTTTACATACTTTCCGAACATTTTCACAAACGACAACTCACGTACGCCCTTGCGGGACGATGTCGCAATAGCAAATGAATCTGCTCACCTCATCCATCGATTTACGAGAACGAGTCATGTTTTTTTTTTTTTTTTTCGCTTTGGATTTGTACTTGATCGGTATTTTAGTATTTAAAATTTTATTTTGATTAATTTAGATAAAATATCTTTTACGCTTTGTCATTCAAATGTTGATGAGATTGAGTTTATTAATTTAAACTGATGGGACGTATTACAAAACTCAGTTCAAAAGAGTTAATTTCTAAAGGGTCCATGAAAAAAGTGTCTGCCGATCAATATCTAATGATCGCAACAATAATCTACTGAAGGGTCGTAGTTGTCCCGATTGATCTTTCGAAGGACCTTAACCGCCTTGATCTACCGAATAATAGGATCTCAGTCGCCTCAATTAACCGATCGTGACTCATTAAGCGAAAATAGTCACATCGATCAGTCAAGCAAATATCAGTCCTCTAACCGGGCAAGTCTCAAAAGACCCTTTATCGGTCAAACAACCGAACGAGGGGCAACACCCCTATCAATTAAAAAAGTAATGTCAGAACTTTCTCGATTTTAGTTTCTTATTTCGTAACAGTAATTCCGAGATCTTTCAGATAAAGAAAGCATCCCTCCCGAAGAGGAAGATTTCCCGATATATGAGGATCGTAATCAATTCGTAACACTGACTTCCGAGATTCCCGATATCAGTTCGATAAGGAAAGTAGGGTGGAAGTCCCTCAGCGGCACACAACTCTTCCAACTATAAGAGATCTCAAACCTCTAGACATCAGGTAGGCTCTCTAAGCCTAAGGCAGGAATACATTGATCACAGGGAATCACTTTCCCTCAACTCTGAGCCTGTTTCTTTCAAAAGAAAATCGTTTTTTACTGACTTGAGCGTCGGAGTCTTCCCGTCGGAGCACCTTCCGGCGATTTTTGCAGTTGTATCCACCATCGATGGCAACCACTCAAGTCAACAAAAAGCTGATATCTAAGGAGTCAAAACCCACCTCCATCAGATTGGCGTCGTCCGTGGGAAACAGATTAGAGTAGTTCCTGTTCCTCGCAACGACCATGCCTCCGAGAACCAGAGCGTCCTCAAGAGCCGTCCCTCCTGTGGAAGGGCAAACTGCCACGCTTTCTGAAGCCGCTCCCCTTGCGGCGCCTGATCCAGCCACTCGCGATCCGGCAGCTCCCATGAGATCACCTCATCAAGAACGGGTTTTACAACCTACGCTTCCTGTCCAACCCATGGCCGACCCCATTCCAGAGCGAGTCAATCGCCCCCAGATGGAAATACTAGAATCCAAACTTTAGGACGTAAGTATACAACTAGAAGACCTTAGTCACGCCCTCAGACCTGAAGTCCAATCATCTATTGTAGGATCTAGACGTCCACAACAACGACCGTCGCCCCCACGTGGGGAAGCATCCGAAAACTCCAAACTAGTCCCGGGGGTTTTTGGGGGCGGCCCACGGGAACCCGAGATAAAGAAACGAGGCGGGCCCCCCCGGGGCGAGCCCCACCCCCTTTTTTTTTTTTTTTTTTTTTTTTTTTCCCAGTCTTCCCCCCCGCCCCCTCCTCTCCCCCCCTTTTCCCCCCCCCCGGGGGGAGGAAGGAGGGGGCGGCCGCCCCGGTGGTTGGGGTGTTTTTTTTTTATTCGTAATGGCCCTCGGGGGGGGTAGTGGCGCGTCCCGTTTTTTTTTTTTTTTTTTTTCCCCTCCTTTTGGGCCTTTGCCCTCTTTTTTTTTTTCCCCTTTCAGGTTAATAAAGTTCTCTTATACTAAATGAAAAAAAATCGAAAAATTAAAAGCGATAGAAGAAGGGGGGGCGGGGGTTTTTTTTTTTCTTCTAGAATCCCTAAGGAAATTCCTGGAAAGGTTCAAAGAGGAAATGATGAGGGTCCCTTCTTTGAATCATTCGATCGTATTGGTCGCGCTATTAACAGGTTTGCGGCCCTCTAATATAAAGGTATCCATCACAAAGAAACCCCTTGCTACCATCCAAGAATTTTATGCTCGAACTGAAAAGTATATTACTGTCGAGGACGCCAAACCATCCGATCATAGAAGAGATCGAACTGTCTGAAAAAAACGGAACCAGTCACCCCGGAGATCTCCGCCCAGGAGAAACCGGGCGAAACCCCCTCCTCCAAGGAGATACAACAACTACACCCCGCTACGTGAGACCACTGGCCGGCTCTTAACCCTTATCAAAGATAAGTCATACGTTCGATGACCCCCGCGATCAACCGAGGAAGATTCCAGCAAGGACAAAACGAAATACTGTCACTTTCATCATGACTATGGTCACACGACACATGATTGCAAGAAACTGAAAGATGAATTGGAATTCTTAGCATGTGAAGGAAGACTATGGGAGTTCGTCACAGGAAGGGAAAGAGGTCCTCCTGCCGATCATTGACATGAACTGCCGCAACGTAACCAAGAGGAGGAATGCCAAGCTGCTAGGCCTCCGACCAACCGAAGGGATTGGGTGATTCTTCAAGTCCGCGATGGACCAACAGAAAATGAGGTCAGACGCCTAATCACACCAATTTTCTATTACCCGAAGGCAATTCCTCCTGTACCACAAGATATCATAGCAACGAGCACCAACAAATGACAAGGTGAAAAAATGCCGGTCATTGGTTTCACCGACGAAAATCTCATTGGGATCGACCCGAACCGACACGATCCCCTTGTGATAACTGCCAAAATTGGACAATTTGAGGTTCGAATGATCTTTGTCGATCAAGGAGCCACTTGTAATCTCCTATATCGGGATGCTTTTGGACGAATGGGATTCACTCCTACCGACCTTCAGCCCCACTCGAGTCCGGTTAAAAGGCTCTCGGGTGAATGGATATATCGCGACGGTATTATCTCCCTTCCGATCACCCTTGGAACACCTCCTAATCATGCGACGGCTCCCGTCGTGTTTAATGTAGTAAACCTCCATTTGCTCTACAACGTCATCTTAGGCAGAACAAGTCCGAACACCTTGAAAGTTTTGCCTAGCACCGAGCATATGAAGATCAAGTTCAGAACGTCGTCAAGGATTGGGACTTTCACATGTGAGTCGGAGCCTTCTACTTCCGCTCCTAAATAGTCATCGGATTTTATTACTGGTATTTCTCTAAACTGCAAGGGTATTTCCCAACATTCGTTAAATCACTTATCAACAGATCTCTTACATCTCCATGTCCTGGTCCTATTGCTAGGAGGGCCTTAGTCGCTCAGGATCTACCGATCGTACGCGTCATCAATAGGGGATGTAACTCCCCGGACGGGTGGATGCGGCTCACAACTTACAATAAATTCCTATCGCTAAGAGGGCTTTAGTCGCCCAAGATCTACTGATCGTACGCGTCGTCAAGAGGGGATGTAACTCCCCGGATGGGTGGACGCGGCTCATAACTTACAATAAATTCCTATCGCTAGGAGGGCCTTAGTCGCCCAGAATCTACCGATCGTACGCGTCGTCAAGAGTGGATGTAACTCTCCGGACAGGTGGAAGCGGCCCACAACTTATAATAAATTTTTATCGCTAGGAGGGTCTTAGTTGCCCAGGATCTATCGATCGTACGCGTCGTCAATAGGGGATGTAACTCCCCGGATGGGTGGACGCGGCCCGTAACTTACAATAAATTCCTATCGCTAGGAGGACCTTAGTCGCCCAGGATCTACCGATCGTACGCGTCGTCAATAGGGGATATAACTCCCCGAACTGGTAGATGCGACTCACAACTTACAATAAATTCCTATCTCTAGGAGGGCCTTAATCGCCTAAGATCTACCGATCGTACGCGTCATCAATAGGGATGTAACTCCCCGGATAGGTGGACGCGGCCCATAACTTACAATAAATTCCTATCGTTAGGAGGGTCTTAGTCGTCCAGGATCTACCGATTGTACGCGTCGTCAAGAGCGGATTAACTCTCTCAATAGGCAAACACAGCCCAACTATTTAAAAATCCTCTATCGTACAGAATGTCTCAACCACTCAACCCCAGTGGATCGCGTGCTTCACTGACGAGTTATATAGCCTTTCGAAACAACAAGCATGATCGTCCCGTTCTAAGCTAGGCGAAAAGATCTAAGTCCCCTTGGCTCTACTGAAACAATGCAGTGAAAAACAAAGAAGATGACTTTTATAGGAAAAAACACAAGAATCTCTCATTAAACGAACAGAGGCCATTTAGTACAAAAACCCGGGCAGATGTTATACAGTCGGATTTGGAGTATCGATCTCTTTTTTGATTAAAGGCAGAGCCTCACTTACGCCCATACTACGAATTATCTCTTCGGCGCATTTTAATCTCTCGGCCAGTCTACGGCGGGAATCCTTCTGGATGATAGCTTCCTTTGCGCAGGACTCCTCAAGCTCCGCAATCTTGCGTTCTGCTGTTTGAAGAGATTCCTCACGAGGCTGAGCCAACTTCTTGTGCACCAGAGCCTCTGACTTCAGCCTCTCGCATTGCCCTTGGCACTGGACCAATTCCGATCGAAAGGATCTCAACTCCTCTTTCTTCTGACTGAGTAGGGCACCGGATACTTTTTCAGCGACCAAAGACTCTCTTCCCCGAAGGGAGACTGATTCCCACTGACGAGTCAACTCAGAGCGCCGTCCCTCTAAATGGTTTATTACCTGCCTCCCCTGCTATCCTTGAAATCGAGCAAGGGTCATGTTTTGCAAAAAAAAAAGCCAAATTAACAAATGATTAAAGAGGGAGGAAAATTCAAGAAACGAAAGGAGATTATTACCATCAAGCTTAAGGATTCAAGGACTCCGCCGACCTGTTCGTATGACATTCTATGAAAGTCAAGCTCACAGTGATGGAAGTCAAATTGTCCAGCAATGCGCTCCACTTCTGCCAGATCTATATAGCGATACTGCATGTCTCTAATATAAACGGCAACGATTCCTCACTCTTTTGAGCCTTTCTTTCCATCGAAGGACCGAACAGGGATGGAGGATGAAGAGGATGCTTCTCTCGGAACTTTGCGTTTTCCCTTGCTCGAAGGCCAGACCGGAACAGCGGAAGAAAGTCCCGCCATTCTGTCCCTTGTAGCTCGAGAAACATTCGTTCTCGCTCTGGCATCAAGTAAAGGAAGACCTCTGGCTCCTCCTAACTCGTCCACATCAACATTTGTTCTGCTCAACGGGTTATCTTCATTTGGGACAGCTTCTTCTATTGGTATAGCCTCTGTCGGCTCCGGGTACTTAGACAGAGCCCCCAGTGTAGATGGGAGCAAGGAAGCCCTCCTCCTTTTCACCAAAGAAGATGGTGACCAACGAAGGATCCCAGTCGCCCCTGAAGAAGACTTAGGTAGGACCTCAGACGCCCCGAGATCCTCCTGAAGTGGTCTTTTAGCGCTATGACGAGTCAACTTATCAATAGTGACATTTTCCAACAAGACGTCGTCAAGATGACTCAAAGAATCGACTAGCTCGATTTTCGCTCTCCCCAACAGAAGGGGCCGATCAACTTTTCTCTTTTCCCCGAGGAGTAAACCAACCAGAGATAACATCTGGTCGTCCAGCAAGGACTCGACCCATATACTCCGGCCGGTGGATTTGCAATAGCAGCTAACCGACCGAATAAAACAACCATGCTTCGAAGCAGTCGGAGGTTTCAGCCCTACATTGGGCACCCCATCAGCCTTGGGAAGCTAGGGCATGCGATCCCTGTCTAAGAACTCGACAAAAAAGAACTTTTGCATCCAGTTCTTATCGATGGACTCATTGTAGAAAAACCTCCAACAGAACTTGGGTCGGGTCTATAGTTTGTACCACCCCTTGATCGGCCCGTTACTCCCACACCTCATCAGAATAAAAATTGAGAACAAAACATCAAAATCAAAACAAAAACGATAAAACCCTAATAAAGAAATTACCATGACTACCAACCGCCAGGCACTGGGAATCAGGAGCGTCGGGAATATGTTCCACTGACACAGAACTTCAGAAAAAGGACCCGTATATGGAATATTCAAATCGTACTTGACCGATTGGAGATACATCGACACATAGTTCTCTGATACCCTATTAACCCTATCAACCTCTGTCGCAGACAACAAAGAGTAATCATCCCCCAACAACATCTCAGTTTGTATTTCTTAGAGCTCTTGTGCTGACATGGCACTCGTAATATCACCAATGCTCGGAAAAGTCTGAGGAGCAGACATCTTTGTCACCGATAAAGACTCTTTGGCATGGAGAGTGAGAGAAAAAGGTGGAAGAGATGGAGAAATCAGCGACGAGAGAAGTTCTTATGGGATGTGTGATAAATGGTTTACTAAGACCGAAATGACAGCGGCCGTATTAAAGGATTTTCGAACTTCCGATTTAAAATCATGACTCATGGCATTTTTTTCCAAGAAAACCATGAGTCAGGGGCAAATGATAGGACGTATTCAAAGGTCCAGTCCAAAAGAGTTAATTCCCAGAGGGCTCACGAAAAACGTGTCTACCGATCAATATCTAATGACCGTAAAAACAATCTACTGAAAGGTCGTACTCGTCCCGATCGATCTACCGAAAGGTTTTAACCGCCCTGGTCTACCGAATGATAAGAATTTAATCGTTTCGATTAACCGATCGTGATTCATCAAGCGGAGATAGTCACTTCGATCAGTCAAGCATATGTCGATCTTCTAATCGGACAAGTCTCAAAAGACCCTTTATCGGTCAAGCAACCGAACGAGGGGCAGCACCCCTATTAATTAAAAAAGGAAGGTCAGAACTTTTTTTATTTCAGTTTCTTATTTCGTAACAGTAATTCCGAGATCTTTCAAATAAAGAAAGCATCCCTCCCAAAGAGTAAGGTTTTCTGATATATGAGGATCGTAATCAATTCGTAATACTGACTTTCGAGATTCCCGAAATCAGTTCGATAAGAAAAGTATGGTGGAAGTCCCTTAGCGGTGCACAACCCTCCCAGGTATAAGAGATCTCAAACCCCTAAACATCAGGTACGCTCTCTAAACCTAAGACATGAGACACTTTGATCATAGAGAACCACTTTCCCTCAACTCTGAGTCTGTTTCTTTCAAACGAAAACCGCTCTTTATTGACTTGAGCGTCGGAGTCTCCTCGTTGGAGCACCCTCCAATGGTTTTTGTAGGTGTATCCACCATTGATGGTAACCGCTCCAGTCAACAAGGAGTTGGTATCTGAGAAGCCAAAACTCATCTCCATCATAAACGAAGTCGGTTTAAAGATTAATAATATTTAAATTAAATTAATTAAAATATAATTTTAAATATTAACCGATTATAAAAGAAATAAATATTATTTAAGTAAAGTAGTGTCCTACAAGAAAATTGACGAAAATATGAAAAGGAAATCTGAAACATGAAGCTCATCGAATATGAATCCAACCTGGCCACAGGGGTAGTTGGCATATTAGGTTGTCCTAATTGCAAGAAAACGAGGAATGCAAATCACAATAATGCTACAAAGTTATCAAAATGGGTTTTTAAATGAGTTTGGCACGAAACTTCAATTTCAATTTAATCAATTTATGTGGAATACAATGCAAATGAAGGGTCTATTCTTTCGTGCTTCGCGTGCGGCCTCTTCTTATCTAAATCCATGCAATAGCATGAGTCGCCTTCCTGCCTCTACCCTCTCCAAGATTGGCATCCTCGTGAGGTTCCGACAAAATTGACATCCCAAGCTCACCCCACTCCCCCACACAATGTTAATGACCAACAGATTACTAGTCATCAATTTAATCATGCAGAGCCCATTAATAAAGAACAATACTTCAGATTATGCCAGCTTTTGATCCCATAAATAAGCTGTTTTGAGAGTGTTTTTTCAATGCCAGCTACACTTAGAGGACAGGCCCTTTGCCAATATTCACGGTTTTGATTGCCTTGCTCACCGGCAAAGCTTTATTTTTTAGGCAGAATTTAATTTTAAAATATATTGGTAAAAATTTGAGTTTACATGCAATATTTTCCTAAAATATTTGTCAATTGCATAATTGTGTGTATCTAATATATTTATTAATCTACATTTAAAAATAATAATTATAATTCTCCTTATTAAACAAAAAAAATGAAATTAAAGAACTACAAGCCATATTTGTTTTTATTAATTCGAATGACAGTAAAAGATTTAATTATTTTTAATTGAATATGTTGGTTTTGAATATTATTATTATTATTATTTTATGAAAAAAGCAATCCGAGGGATCATAAATTGAATGTAGGAATGGAAGTGAGCATGCGATTACCCGCATATTACAATGAAATTGTAATTAAAAAGTTGATTCGTAAAAGAGTGATATTTAGTATTATAAAATATATGGATCCCATGATTTTTTTTTAAAAAAAAAAAAAATGAAATTGTGAGCCTCTGGTTGTAAGATAATAATAATGATGATTGCATTAATTATAATAGTATATTTTGGGGAGTGCAACCTTTCCGGCTACACGAATGCCACAATCCATGGCTAGGTGCATTTTAAGCCATTTCGTGTGCTATTAGCATCAACATTAGAAAGAGAAAAGGGCGGTCCGCGCAAGAAAAGAAGTCTGGGCCAGAACAGAACTGGCCCTTGACATTCGTATTAAATTATCTGAGGAGGGTTAAAATAATCCCTCTCTCTCTCTCTCTCTCTCTCTCCAGAGAATGTCCCCATCCTTGAATGACGACTGCCGCTTTATTACTCTCTCCTCTTCCTCCCCTCCGCCTATAAATTCTTTAGGCTCCTATTTGGTTCTATGCACTAATCCTTAAAGTCCAACATTTCAATAGAAAAATACATGTTCCATCTCTCCAATAGTTCTAAGATGGCAACCTCCAAATTTCTCGTTGCAGCACTTCTCCTCTCTGCCTTTCTTCTTCAACTTGTTCAAGCCGATCAAACGGTATACTCTGAGTTCCGATCATTACATAGTAAAAGGAAAAAAAAAAGAAGATAAATCTTTGAAATTTGTGATGGGTTTTTAAATATTATTAAATTTTGTTATAGTTGTTCTTATATAATCATCTGATTAATCTCAAAAATCGCATTCGAATCAAGTTTCTTTTACTTACCGTATCATCTATTTATTAGTCTTTTTCTTCTTGACACCTTTTATGTTACCATGTAATCTAAATTTAAGAATCATGACTAATGAATCGATTTTTGGTACTGATTAGCGTGCGAAACTGCAGGTGACCAACTCTGGCGCAGGCAAATCTCCCTCTTCCGGATATAAAATAGGCAAATCTCGGTTAAAGAGAAAACTATATTCTATATACAATAGATTGTACAATAACCCTATAAATAGGGTGATTCCATGAGGTTAAACCCAAAAATTAAAAGAAAGAACATAGAATATTTACAAGATACTAAATAATTACAATATTGGAATTTTAGAAAGTCAATATTCTAAGACTTCTTTTAATCTCCAAAATTTATTCCCAATACTTGCAATATTAATTCCCAAGATATTTCTAAATCTCTTCAATTTAGGAATGCCAATATTCTCAAACGAGGTCATCTTGAGTTTGCATAATAGATCACATGAAAGAGTAGAATATTTGAAGATCACCATTAGTTATATGTTGACGAATAAGGGGGCAATCAATCTCAATGTGTTTAGGCCGCATGAAAGACATCATTACGACAAAGCACTATTAGAAAAAAAAAAAAAAATGATATTCTTAAATAGGGGGGTTCCATGAGTTAGAAATATAAAAGGAAGGATTACATAGAATATTTACAAGTTCTAAATAATTACAATATTAGAATTTTAGAAAGTCAATATTCTAAGACTTCTTTAATTTGGAAATCTCCAAAATTTATTCCCAATACTTGCAATATTAATTCCCAAGATATTTCTAAAATCTCTTCAATTTAGGAATTGCCAATATTCTTTACATATGGAACACAATTTAGCAATATTAATATTTGTATGTCCCCATATTTTCAAAAATGTCATCTTGATACAATTTGTAATCTGAAAATCTATAAGTCCAAATTCAGTGAACCTGATTTTCATTTTCAGTCAGTAAAATTAAATTCGGTTTATAAATTCGGTCAGTTTTTTTAGTATGGGTAATATTTTTCCTTTTTGACTTCATGTAGATTGCGCATCAGCATGCGCTGCCAGGTGTCGGTTAGCATCAAGGCAGAAAATGTGCCACAGAGCTTGTGGAACTTGCTGCGCCAGGTGCAACTGTGTACCTCCAGGCACTTCCGGCAACCAAGAAATGTGTCCTTGCTACTACAAAATGACCACCCACGGTGGTCGCCGCAAGTGCCCTTAGAAGAGAGTGGAGGCATTCTATTTCTACCTTTAAATCTCCCTTCGTGCTCCTAATAAAAGAATAAATTACAAAGGGGACTCTCTCTATGAGTCCTTTGTAAACGTGCTGATCTTTTGTATATCCTCGTGCATTGGTTTTATTTATCAATAATAAAATAAAAAAGTTTGGTGTTGTGATGATATTTATCCTGCTGGAGGACGTGATTTGGTATTGTCCAATTTGAATCGATTTATTAAAATTACAATAATCTTAAATTTAATTTAGTATTAATATAACATAACATGATTAACCTGTGATATCATATAAAAAAAACCTGCATATACAATATTTTATTAATCATTTTATGATATACTAATTTTGTAACGAAAGATAACAAAATAGTCCCGAAAGTGATAATCTAGTGGTCACAACTCTCTCTTTCAATCAAATGATTCGAAATTCAAATATTGATGTAACAAAAAAAAAAAAAAAACCAACAAAATAGAAGCATCAGTGTATGATTTCCTTAAAATAGCAGGATTATTTTGGTGGGGCTTTTAAATAATTAGTAAGTTGAATCCTTGGCCAAAAAATGGTAAAGGTGAATTTCAATAACCATTTTAAGGTTTACAAATTGACATGGACGAAAACGTACAATCGTTTGACTGTCATAAAAATAACTAGATTAAACTTATAATAGAAATAAAAAATAACTTCTAATAAAGGAGTCAAGGGGTGCCATTACCCCCCAAAAATTTTAAAAATATCTTTTATTACCAAAAATATGTATGATTTTTAAATATTAAATAAATAAAACCTAAATTTTTAAAATTTTCTTGTATTATATATTCAGAAAAAAATTTCTGAGACCATCACCGTGAGATTGAAACATCCGTTTTATAAGGTTCTCTAACTTTCATTTTGTCACCGTGCCATATTTTGCAAGGGGAATTTAGAACAGTTTTGATACCCCCCCCCCCAAAAAAAACCCAGAAATTCTATTAATACTGATAATAAGTTTATAGTATTTTATTGGTATTTTCTTTTAAAAAAAAACCATGAACAGGCAAAATACTGAAACTATCTTTTTTTTATCGTTATAAAAGAAAATTAATAATTACTTTGATCCCCAAAACACATTTATTTTATATTTTCACTTCAAATTAGTATGAATGAGGATTGTGTGAGCATGATTATAAGATTGTGTAAGCATGATTATAAGAATTTCAGTAGCTACTATACTTCGTTTACTTCATCTCATTTCCAAGTTCTTTTATCTCGACACAAAACTAATGCATTTAAATTATCCACTTTGGTTGGGTGATCAATGATGCACAACTCAACTAGAGAAAGAAGGGGTATAGGGTCAAAGGCTTAAAAACAAAAAAATTCAATTTCTTACGGTTAGATGTAGCTGGTTGTCATGAACTCACTTGATAGACTTAATGTGATTTTGTTGAGAATCAACGTGGGATTTATGACATTATCCGCTCCTTAAAAAACTGGACATCCAGGAACGGTTTTCATTCTGAACTCTTCACGACACCAGATAGCCCTTTTTCTTTTTGTTGGACGGCTCTCACTCTGACACTAGATAACTCTTTTTCTCTTTTGGACGACTCTCACTCTGATACCACCAGATAATTTTTTTTTTCTTTTGGACGGCTCTCACTCTGATATCATATAACGTTTTTCCTTTTTTTGGATGACTCTCACTCTTTACTAGGTAGCCATTTTTTCCTTTGGACATACTGGCAGCAGGTAGTCCTTTTCCCTTTGGATGGCTCCACTCTAGGTCTTATCAAACATCAGATAGCTCTCTTCCTTTATAGGCTGGCTCTGATACCAATTTATTATAAACTTATTTGATGGACTCAAATCTAATAGAAAACTCAATCCAAAAAATCAATCTATTAAGTGTGAGAACCTATTAAATTTAAATATTATTTTATGATTTTATTAGGAATTAATATGAGATTCATGATACTAATCAAGAATGAAGACCCACCTTTGGTAAATGTTCCCACCATCGCGTGATCATTCTATATTTGTTATCAACACATGAAATACCGAGAAAAATTGAATTAGAACAAGAGAAGAACCGGTGACGGGTTCAGATCCAAGGAGGAGCGAAAATAAAATATTTTTATAGAATATGATGATTTATTTTTAAGATATAATATTTTTATGAATAGAGTATTAATAATAGTAAAAAATAATATTTTAAATTAAATAAAATTAATATTTATTTAACATATAAAAATTAATAAAATTATTTTGATCAATTCGCTGCTCGTATGTAGCCCCGCCGCTTAGAAGAACAAAATGTTAAGAATACAAATTTAGGCAAAATTTTGGAGATATAAGGTTTTAATTTTATGCACTATTACTTGTATTTTGAACACGTGTCATGTAACATCATATAGAGGGAACATTGTGGTTTTTTATAGTTTCTATTTTTAATAAAAAATAATCCTTGTTTCTTTTAATGCTTTTGCAGAGCCCAACTTTAACGGATTGTTCTCGTAGATGTGGGGGAAATGGTGACGAGACTGTTGACTACTGAACCGCGTGATGGCCTAGTGCGGGAATCCCCCTTCTTGTTTCTCTATGTGGGACAATGTTCCCTCCTCGCATGCGCCTCCCCCTCCTCCCTTTTATCACCTCTCTCTCTCTCTCTCTCTCTCTCTATAAATAGACCACTTCTCCCATTTTAGTCACAAGTCGAGTTGAGCACTTGTAGAAAAAGCTCTTTTAGTTTCCTCAAACTCGTAAAGGGATTTATGGGCATCTCCAAGGCTCTCAGTCTCATTGCTTCTCTCTGCATTTCTCTTCTCATTCCCCACCTCGTCGAAGCTGATCAATCGGCATTCCCACTCATCACACACACACACGCTTTTTTGTTTACTTTACTCTTCCCTCTTTCTGACACTGCAAATTGCGGTGTCTGGAATTGCAGGCTATTGACACTGGAAAAGGAGCCCCAAAAATTGGTAAATCCCCTAAACTTTAACCAAAGCAAATCATAATTTTTAATTAAATAAATTATTTGAGCAATACTAAATTGTTGTTTTTTTGTTCTCTCCTCAGATTGTGGAGCTGCGTGCTCTACCAGGTGTCAGTTATCGTCGAGGCCAAACCTGTGCAAAAGGGCATGCGGAACCTGCTGTGCCCGACGCAGCTGTGTTCCTCCGGGCACCTATGGCAACTTAGATGCCTGTCCTTGTTATGCCAACATGACCACTCGCGGCAACAAACGCAAGTGCCTTTAATTTATGCCCTGCACCCATGATTTGTCTTTCACTACTTATAATTATATGCATATATATATATATATATATATATATATATATTTGTCATGGAAAAAGAAATAAAATTATTCTTGTAAATGAAGAAAAAGCTATTGGATGTGGCCTATGTTTTTGTTTGTATCTATCATGAGGAAAGCAATTGTAATATGTTTGTGAAATTTAACAAAAGTTTGGAACTCCTCGTTCTATTTCTTACAAGGGGTAAATTCTCACCGATTGAAGTTGTCTCTTTGTTCGCGTCCACCCCTTTTTTCTTTATAACAGTACTAATTTCATTTTATTATCTTTAAAATATGCGACTATAAAAATATACTGGGGATGTTTAGTAATTTATACATAATATGAACTAGTAAATCACATTAGAAAAATTTTGTGAACAGATTTGGAATCTCAGAAATAAAATTAATAAAAGTCGAATTATTAAATATAAAATGACTAATTTAATTTCTTAAATATAAAATATATAAATATGAGAATTTTTTTATTTTAATGGATTCTTTCTGTAATAGTTTGGCTCCACCAGCGTGTAAAAAGGCTGAAAGCAATTGTAAGCAGCACATGCATTAAGGGCCTAGAAGTGTATCATCACCTAATTAATTTTAACAACGAAAGCCTGCTCGTATAAAGTTGGCAAGATTCAAGTCAATCTTTTGGTATGAATAACACAAAATTGTCAATTATCATTGCCTGTAATATCTTTGAATCTTAGTTTTCTTGTTAGCTGTGCACTTACATTAATTTTTATTTTTACATAGAATCAAGAGTCTAATATTAAGGTTGTCTCCTCGGAAAAAAAAAAAAAAAAAAAAAAAAGAAGAAGAACCCTCCCCAGCAAAGTCATGTCCCGAGTGTCAATTTCTTCTTGTCGTAATTCAGTGAACATTGTGACTAACATTTTGGTATTTTTGCATGATTAGTTAGGTTGGTCAAAATAAAGAATCCCACAAAAAAAAAAAAAAGGCATGCAATGGTCAGCGAAGAAGGCGAACTTAGACTCGGCTGTCGTAGTCAAAATGCTTGCTCATCCCTGAGCTGCCCTTGCACATCCAGCTAGTTCCAGTCCAACATATATACCCGTCTTAGGCTACCACTTCATTCAATTATCGATCAAGCTAATGCTATTGAATAAAAGCTAGAAGAGGAGAATTAAATTTAATTAATGTTTTTATATTTAACTGAATTATTTGAAATATGTTGATAATTTAATTAAAATTGATCATCAATTTATAAAATTTGATATTTGTAATTTATGATTCATTTCCTTCTTACTGTTTTTACTGTCAAGTTATACTTAATTTTGACCTGTAAATAGGAGAAAATTCATACATGACATGGTTCCACAATAGAATTTAGAACCTCCCTCAAACTCGCAAGTTTCTGGTTCTATATTTGGAGGAAAAATAAGTACAATAAATAAATAAATAATTGCCAATATTGCATTTTTCTTGCTAGTCTAGCAAGAGAGAGAGAGAGAGAAATTCATATTTTTTAAAAACTGTATTTAGTAATATAACCAAGATGCATTATCTTCTCGCACTATGAAGAAAAATTAAGGTATATAACTGCTGAAAGTAGGGTGCAGCACCAGCCATATGTCTACATTCTAGGAGTTCGAATGCGAAAAGATTAAAACTTGTTCACCCGGTAGATACTATAAATTGTTTAGTAATTGGTAAGCACTCTTCTAATAACACTCGAGACGATAACTCCATCAATGAGATATCTATTATTTTCTTCTTTTTTTTTTTAATGCTCTTAGACTCGGTCTATCATCCAGTATCCAGAATTTTATCCAGACTAATTCGGGTTGACTTGACTAAGGTCCCTCTTAGTGAGGTAGGAATCTCCTCCCAACATAGTCGTGCCCAAATTACAAATCAAATTCATAATCTTGATCAAAGTGTATAGTTACCTACCCGTTGTACCAACAGATTTCAATTTCAATGCCACAAAATTTGATGTTTCCTGGGATTGTCTCCCACTGACAGGCCCAAATTCGATGGTAGAACTAGATTTAACACTAAAACTTATTTATCAGTCCTCTCTTCATGTGTTCCAATAGTAATTTCAGTCTGCTAGAGAAAACCCAATAGCGGAATGGCGGCCCAGATAAGAGGCCAAGCCATACCGATTAAAACCTTAAATGACCGAAGTACTTATGGGCTGACGAAAACCAATATTTCGTGTGTTCCAAAATGGCAATATCAGCCCAAGTTTCATTTTTCTTTTTTCCTTTTCTCGGCAAGCCTACTGGCCCAATTTCTTGCCAACTTGACACGATGGTAGTAGTTGGCCTAACCTTTCTACTCAGAGAAGCTCCTTTTGCCGATGGGCATTAATTCAAATAGCACATTCCCCTCCCTTTTTCTAATAGGGTAAGATTCGAATCTCAATATATATTCAAAAAAAAAAAAAAAAAAGCCCCTTTGATTCATATGTCCTGGACCAAATGCCAGTTAAGAGTGCTGAACTCAGTACCGAAGTGGTTGCCCAACTGTAAATGGAGAACTGTGTAATCATAATATTGCGGGATTCAAGTTTTGATTAAGGAAATCGTTTTGCAAAGTATGCCATGATTATTGAGTTACTACACCTTAGTTTCTCAGCACTGCTGATTGTCCCGCCTCAAAAAGGGGTAAACTGGCTTGGTACAAATTTCAATTGAAGGCATTTAATTCAGAAGCAATAGCCCAACCTGCAAGTGATAGAAATTGCCCCAAGGGTGTAATTCACCATAAAAGCTCCTCAACCAACAAACATTAACCAGTATCAGCCATATCTCGTACAATTTTGTCTTAGATATGATGTATAAACTATCCACTCCAATCAGGATTTTCCGCACTAGTTGACCAAAGGCCTATTGCACAATGTCACCTATGTTCTTGTGGTCCTTTAGCTCTCCACATAACCAGAGATTCACAAACAACTCAAAAGTATACACTTGCTTGGCCCTTTTCTCCACAAATTCCTCAGATTGTTGTCCTTCGTACTTTAAAGAGCCTTTAGAATTTGGGTTCATTTTTTTCCTTACTATGTGGTCCTCCTAGCTTCTTAAACTAGAAAAAGGTGCACTGGGTCGGCTCAACTAATAGAAGCAATGCGTCTGCTTCAAAACAGAACTAGTATTGCTTACTCTAATCTCCAATAATTCATTGCCATAAATGTGCTAGTCATTAAGCGTGCGTGCAAACTTAAGGCACTTAATAACCTTTTTCTCTCAAATTATCTTCTTTTACGATTACAATTTTTTTTTTTTTAAAGCAATAATTGTAGTATTATGTTGAGTATCGAATCTACTGGGAGTGGATTGCGTTTGATTGAGAATATTGATTAGATTAATGAGTAGGAACCTGTGTCACCTTAATACAGTAACATGATAACAATTTTTTTCCAAATTAACTGGTAACTGGTTACATGTTTGGATTGGTTAGTCAAATGAGACCCAAACTAATTCCCAATTCCACTCTATTAAGCAAAAAAACTACTATTTTCCCTTGGATAATCCGAATACTCTTCTCAGTCGGATGCTCAAAGCTAAATAACCTTTCTGAGGGGACTTTTTAGTTGCATACGAAGGGGACGATCCCAGAAATATTTGGAAGAGTCCATTGGTGTTCAAGGAGGTGATAAGGAGAGGTGTTAGTTGGAGAATTGGAGGTGGTGTTTGGAAAGACACATGGATAACTGATGGCAACAATTTTTTTCATTGAAACTCTGCTGACAGCAGAACTAGAAGGTTATAAGGTGAGCGACCTCCTTGGTGATATTGGTAAAGCAATGGAATATTATATAGGTCCATAGCCTTTTTGCTGAAAATGATGCGTGTAACATTCTGAAAATTCCTTTGAGCCATACTGGGGTTGAGAATACAGATATTTGGCCATTTTTTTTCTCAAAAAACAGGAGGCAACACTGTGAAGTCTGTCATATGGCAGCTTCTTACAACCGGGGGTTGAGTGGTTTTATTTTACCAGGAGAGTGGAATAAGCTACAGAAACTCCACTTTCCCATGAAAAACTTTGTTTGGAGAGCTCTCCGTAACATTCTTCCTAGTCAGAGGAATTTATTGCATAGGGGTCTTAATGTGGAGAGTGCATGTAGTGCTTGTCTAGAGCAAGAAGACCTGGTTCATGTTCTTTTCTATTGTTCCAAATCTCACAGTTGGGAGTTGTTCTTCCTATTTGATCAGCTTTGAGGCCTTCTTTTCCCATATCTGAGCTCTGTGCAGCCCAAGGTGGTGGCCAAGCTTGTTGCAGGAGTTATGGAGCCTATGGTGCTCGAGAAATTATTCCCTTTGGCAAGGAAAAGTCAGGACACCCTGTATGCTTTAAACACACTGCATGATTGGGCAGTGGCTAAGGCCATCCACACATTCCAGCTAACTCAAGACTATACTCAAAAAGTGAATCCTGGTTGGAGCAAGCAGAAGTTTGGAATAATGAAATGTCAAATGTACCATTGATGCATCTATCTTCAAGGAGGCAAATCGCACTAGGTATGGGGTTGTTGTGGTTGTGATGATGACGGGAAATTTATCTCAGGATTTTCTGGCTCTGTTTTTGGGACGGTTGGTCCCCTAAGATGGCAGGGGCCAGGGCCTTACGTGAGGCTCTTTGCTAGGATGCTCAGTGAAGGCACCTCCATTGTGGAGATGTGTTTAATTGGACCGAGTTTGTTCAGATTATTTTGGACATGAGAAGCCCGTTAGGGAAGGATCTTGGGTTCATAGAAAAGCTAATGTGGAAGCTCATTCTCCGGCTAGGTAGCCATATTTTATGCTTATCCTACTGTTTCCAGAGGACTCCTAAACTCTTTCTAAGTCATGTTTTTAATGCTTCTGTACTTGACAACATAGACCCCAGGTCGGTTGTGGGGCTACAAATCTGAACTTAGTATTGGGTCCAAACAACATGTACTTAACCACGTGTACTAAACTGTAACCATTTTCTTCCTATTAAAAAAAATTATATGCTCTAAAGAAAAGAATACAAAATGGAAATTTTATATTTTTTCTTCTTCGTTTTTTTACGACTTTTTCTCCTCTTAAAAGAAAAGGTATACAAGTACTGCTATAAAAGATAATTGTCGAGGGAGAAAAACTTACAGAGGAAAAGATTTTTTTATTAAAAAAAATAGAATTTAATATTAAATGTGCATACTCTTACAACACATCTAATTATTATTTTAGGGTTTCAATCAAAACAAACTCCCGATATTAGTGTTTAATGCAAATACTTTCGCCTACAGAATTCCAAAATGCACGTAACTGCGTCAGAACATTCCCCATCTTCCTCTTCTTCTTCTAGGATTTTAAGAACTTTTAAAAGGCACTGCAACTGCAAGATTTCGGGATTCAATTCAAAGTGTCATTTAATTATCCTAGACATACCCCCACCATATTATTTCTCTTCTCCCCCTCTATAATTACCTCCATGTCCTCCTCCACCGAACCTCGCGACTACCCTAACGCACAAGCAAAACTCTAACCAAGGGTATTTTGGTACTTTAGCCGTACTTATGGCCACCTGAAAAGTGGGAGTTGGTCACGCACCACGCATGACTCAGGCGAGTCGAATCATCCTTTCGCCCTTTCCTCTTTTCAAAAAATCGGCGATGAATTGCCGAGTGACCAAGACCTTTTCCTCGTGACTCTGCCCAAAACTGTTTCGATTCTAGAGTTCACGTCGCGGATTTCGGTGTTCTCAGTGAGATCGAAAACTCATTTCTTCCCTTCAACTAACTACTCACCCTCCTCTCCAGCGCGTGAATCCCACCTTTTTAACCCCAAAGATAATGGGTTTGTATGAAAGCTGGATAATGCCACGTGGTGTTCAGATGTAGGGTTTGTGAAGATAATGGCCGTTGATCTTGTTGGAGGCGGGGACGAGATTACACCAGGTATTGTATTTAGTCCGACGTGGCTGACACGTGGATCTTAATGCTCCAGACGTCTTCTCCTCATATCCGACGGTCCTGATGTTTCCGGTTACTTTACCGTCCATCCTTGGATGACGTGGCAGCATAAGGAGTGTAAATGAATAAATGTTGTCTTGTGTGTCGTACTAATTGGAGAGTGAGAAGCGTTTTGTGAGGGGGCATTTACAGACGCGATCTTGCGGTGCTAAAAGCATCGGTTTTTCAGTCTCTATCGAGAGAGAGAGAGAGAGAGAAGAGAGAATGTGTAGAGAGAGGAAGTGAAAAGGTGAGGTTTCTTTCAGAGGGTTTCGTGTTGTGTTGATGGTTTTAGGATTGATTTTGAAGGTCATTCTCGCTTTCCTTTTCGCCTTTTTTCTCGTGAATCAGTTACGGATTGTCTACTTCTTTTCTTCGACTTCTTATTGGGTTTTTCCTCCGATTCCGATTCTGGATTCCTGGGTTTCTTTACTCCGATTCCAATCAAGCAGATGATCTGACTAGTGTGATGAAACTTGAATAAATGAGAGTAATTCACTTGCATTTACGTGGGTATTATTGGTGTTCAAATTTATTAACTGATTGATATTGGGTTTTCAATTTCAATTTTAAATCATGAGATCTGTATTTTTTTTTTCCTTTGATATTTGAAGTTTTCATTTCATGTGTATCTTCTTTGGGTTTCACACACTCGGACGCACCTTTCTTTGCATCCTCTGTAATAGTTGAAGAACCAGATTCTGCAAAAATACGAAAAGAGACGGAAGAATTCACTTTCCCCTTATTTTTCTCTTTTGCCGAAGTCTCCTTCGGGTCTTTTTTAATTAAATTAGCCTTTTTACTCTAGTTTTTCACTTTTTTTTTTTTGGATTTCTCCGGCGAAATCCACTCTGCTACTCAGACTAAGAGGTAAGAAGCAATAAAGATGGAGAAATATCTGGGGGCAACTAAAATCGATTTTTTTCTTCGGTTCCTTTTAAGAAAGAAAACCCAAAACCCAATTTTCCGGTTTTCCCATTTTCCTTTCCGCCTATGTTTTCGCTTTTATAAACTAACCCTCTTCTTCCTCTTTCTTCAAATCTCTCTCTCTCTCTGTCTCTCCATTGTACATTTCTTCTGTTTATGGTTCTTCACTTCATCCTTCTTATTGATTATTTTATTGTTGTTGTTTTCTGTTACTGAAGATATTAAGCTGATTCAATTAGAGTCATGGAAGCCGTTTTCTAGGTTAGCCGATGTTGTTGTTGAGAAGACAGAGGTGTTTCTCTCTCACAAATGGACAACACTCGAGACGGGAGAAGACGTGGAACCAGTCGCTTCTTATTCTCTCAGTCTTCTTCCATGCGACAGATTAAACAGTTATCTGGTAAAAAAGCTTCAACCAGCCAGAGCCATTCGAATTTACATCTCTCTCTCTCTCTCTCTCTCAGAAGCCAACAAAAATGCAAATCCATCCATTGCTATTTTGTCTCTACATGCGCATTTTTATTACATGTTTTGTCTTTCTTTCTGGGTTGTTCATTTGTTGTGTGATAGAAAGTTTGAGGATAAAGCAGCCTCCCGTCTTCTCTCTCATTATCTCCAAAATTTTGAAGAATTGAATTCTTGGTTTCTATTTCTCTGATTGTCTGGTTTTGAGAGCTTTTCAATTTCTAAAGGTGGGGTCATCGTCGATGGATTTTCGGACAAATCAAAGAGAGTGAAACTCGCAAAATTGAAGAAGATTGAACAAGTTAGCGAGATCTCAAGGTTTGAAGAAAAGAATAGCGAAATGAGTTATTTTGGGTCTGATGTTGAAGACGAACTTCGTTTGCAGAAACCTTCTTCTTGCACTATTAGTTCCAAGAATTCCAAGCGTCCTAAAAAGGTAAGTTAATAAATTATTTATTTATTTTTGAGTTTTTTAATCGGTGGGTTTTGTTTATTTTCCTTATTTTATTGGTGTTTAATTGGCCTTTTTTGGGTAATTTGATTGATTCGATTTAGCTATTTGATGACTCCAATAGCGTGGATCATGCCTCTGTTCCTCGGAAGCTGCGTACGGGTGCGTGATTGTTTTAGCTTTTGATGGTAAAAATGGTGGATTCTTACTTTTCGATTTTCTCGCTCCTCTTCCCCCCCCCCCTCTTTAAAATCGCGATCTAAAATTAAGAAACCCCTCTCTCAACATTTTATTTTATTTTTTATGGATCCTTTTTTGGTTATTAAGTATAGTACCTGGTTCTCTCTGAAACGTTAAATTCTGCTACTTTTGGTGGGCCTGTTGGGAAGTTTCCTTTTATCTGTTTTTTTTTCCCCCCCATTTCTTTTTCCTTTTTGGCTTTTGTTGGGTTAAACTAGAAGTCCAGAGCTGGGTTGATCTTTCTTTTGCTTTTTCTTTTCTTTTATCAAGGAAGTGGAGTTTCTGTATTTTTTTTTCCTTTTTAATTTGCATGTCAACTTTTGTTCAATGTTTGAAATCAGAATGCCGCCTTTTACTAAATCTCAAGTTTTCTTTCCAAAGTAATCCTGTTTGAGCTCTTATCTCACATTTGCAGCAATGAAGAAGCGCAACAGCGAATCAGTTTCTCCAACTTTGCCAGATTCAAGGAAGCTGAATAATAGACTTAATGGGGTTGAATTATGGGCAAAGCAGTGTACAAAGAAAACCAAGTTTAGCGTGGTTAGTCTTCCTTAGGCTCCTTGGTGTATGTTTTGTATATATATCTCTCCCTCTGTCACACACATTTTTCTTGGGTTGATATATCTATGATGGTTATACAGAAAAAGGGGAGCTCTGGCTGCAACTTGAGACCGGAAACAACGGGTTCAATCACCAAAGATGAGGAAGAAGTTGCTGAAACGCTGTATGCCTTGGCTGGAATGTTTTCCAAAAATGAAGCTAGGGACAAGAAAAGGCTGAATGTTGAACTATCGGTATCAAGACCCTCCTTGCCAGAGGCAGGGGAGAGCTCCAAATCTGCCTATGAAGGTCTTCCAATGTTCCTCTGCATTATTGATGTTATCCCCCAATAAGAACCACATATAATTTGCTCATAGGTTTCATATGTATTTTTGATGTTGTCTGTTACTCAATTCTGCAGCGGATTCAAAATCTCTTGGATCCCCTATGAATGTATTCGAGCCTGCTAATATTCCATCAGATGCAAAAGGAATGTCTCAATCTCAAGCAGCCGCAGAAGGGAAGCCTTCTCAACCAATTGGAGAACAGCCTAAGTTGATTGTTGCAGAAGGTCCTGATTCTCAAATAAATCTCCAAACAACGAACCTGTGGCCAAATGGAGAAGTTGCCCAAGAAAGACTACTACGCAAGTCTGGCAACATTGATCATTCATCTGAATTAGGCTTTGAGACTGGGTAGGAGTTTTGTCTCTTCTGGCCCTATTTTCCCCTTTAACCTTGTGCCCTTGTTCTAAAAAGTAATTTTCTTTTTTCTCCTTTAATTCAGATCAATTGTTAGGTTAAAACAGCAACAAGACCAAGTCCTCTCACCTGCTGCAATGGATCTGGTAAGCTCTATTTTAAGGCTTAGTTACAATTGTTTTACGAGCTTTAGTTGTCAAGGATGTGATTATGGGCTTTCCTGCAGGGTCCTAGTGGTGGAAGACAGGAGAAGCAACAATGCACAAACATGGAGAACAAAGGTATAGGCATTTTCTTTTGTTTTTTGTGTTAGTTGGTCACCTGAACATTGCTTGCCCCCAAAGCAGATGATCTACCTAAATCACACGTCATAGTGGTCCCTTTTGTTGGATTGGTACTGGGGCAAAGAAATCATTTCTGGTTCTTTTTTATTGAAGGTGTAGCATGGTGGCCAGACGTGTCTCCCACAGTGTTGCAAGGAACCACAACTCAAGTTCTTTCATCGAAGTAAATTATACGTCCTTGTTCTCATTTTGATTCTTCAGCAATTGCAATATCTGAAGTCATGAAGTGCTTATAAATGTAATGGCTATACCAGGGCCCCTGCTGCAAAAACTCCAGGATGGCTGGAAGGTGCTAACCGTTGTGGCAGACCCAGTTCATCTGAAAGTGCTGTCCTGACTGAGAAGGTAAATACGTATATAAGTTGTGCTTACGCGATTTGTCTTCTCTTACATTGTTAGTGATCAATCTTTTAGACTACGCTAGATGCTTCATCCCATGTTTCTTTTTATTTTTATTTTTTTTTAACCTTTGTATGGTCATGGGATTTTATTTTGGTTTCTTTATGGGATATGCAGGTTCCCAAATTTGAAACTTTTATAAGACAGTCGTGGAAGAGGTGTGCTTCTCATGTGCATATAAGCCATCTTGTTAAAGCTCTGCGGGGAACGGAGGGGGGAAATAGGCCTGGGGTGCAGTGTGATCTATTGAGACCAAATGTAGGATCAAAGCAAGTAGTTAACATGGCACCCAGCAACCAAAACGAGATGAGAAATGACTTAAACATAATGGTCTCAAGCAACAGTAGCCTAGATCTTGGTGCTGAGAGACCAGTGGATGGCACTTTTCCCCACCCGAGGCTTGATCAGTTACAAATGCCAGCTACATTTGGGAGCCACAGTTCTTCAAAGCAGGCAAGCTTACTGATAATGTTCATTGAAGTTGTTTCCACTTTATCATATTTCTGATATGTAATATTTTTTGTGGCAGAGTTTTGATTTCTTGTCACTGTTTACTGGAGGAAATGGGCTCAAAACTACAGCTGGTAGCAATAGGTTGGTGGATAATCTGGGGCCAGTTTCACAACTCAGTGTACCTTGCACACGCTCAACTGCACCTCGAGACTCTTTCTTACCTCCCTTTTCTCTGCCTGGAACTAGCGAGTCCTCCGCTTTCCCTGATCAGCTTTCAGCAGCCACAGCAGCAGCAGCGCAGCAGGTTTTTTTTTGTGCCTTAATCCAATCTAGTGATTGCATCAAAGATTTTGTTTCTTCTTTAAACTCCACATATTAGCTTCTTTGGTTTTGTGATTGTTCCTTTATTTTTTGTGTGAAAATGATCCTAATTGCCTTTCAATCTGCCAATTTCCCAAAGTTTAGAGTTTTAAAGCTCCCTTGAGTACAGTAAATGACAAATTAATAAAATTACAAACTAACTGTAGCCAAATTTCAGAAATGCACCACTAGATTCCCTAACAGATTTGAACACTGTAGTCACACATTGTGCCCATGTGGTTGCTATACTTTCTGTTTGTGCAATTTACTTTTGATTAAAATGAACCACTGAGGAGCAATTATTTGTGTCTATTATTGCAGCAGCTGCAGTTGCCTCCATATCTCAGCAATATGTTTTCTGGCCCATCCCAATTGGGACATAGGACCTTGACAAGACAGCTACCACAACAGCAGCATCACGCACAGATTTGGGCTGCCCAGTTGGCATCTCAAAACGGGACTAGTGCAATTTCCACATCCCTTATGCAAAACTGGCAAAATGGAAGACTGGACACACCTGCTCCCGTTTCATCTACGCAAACTATCATCCCATCTTTATCACTAGACGTACTTGGGCCCAAGTATCTTCCGATCTCACCACGGCAGCAGCATCTCCTTCCTATTACCTCCTCCGCCAGGGTTAAAAGGCAACACCAACATCTTCCCCTTCCTCTGAGCTACGTAGGGACTGGATGCAGTTTGGCACAGCCCTTGCAGCTATTGTGCAACGAGCACCTTTAGAAAGGGATCAGACAAGGTGGGAGAAATACTACTACTCATTGGCTGTTCCCTCATCTGGTGGAACATATATATTGGTCATTCATGATAAGAAAAAAGACCAAACTAAGCTGTTAGAAAAGGACACAATAATGAAGACCTACAGAGTTGGTAGGGTGATGAAGCCACACGTGTTCAAGAGTAAGCCTCTCATGATCATATTACGGAAAACTTTGACCCATCTACTACCCAGATTATCAATTGAACTGCAATTCTTTTACATCTGCCAAGCACATTGGAGTTTTACTTATTTTGCTCGGTTTACTTATACAGCATCTCACTCCGGCATCATCTTTGTTGAAAATTATGTAGGAAAGAGGAAATAGTTTATGGTATAAATCAAAATGCAAAAGTTTTAAAGATTGTTTTAGCTTCTTCTTCTGGAAGCAGGCCATGTCTTTGATGGACATTCACAGAGTTCCGATCCATCACTAAATTGTGGCTTGGGAATAGAATTAGCTGTGGCAATTTATCAGCTCACAATTATAGTTTGTTCTAAAGGAAAGGACATCTCCGCCCCTATACTATTTCTGCGGAAATGGTGTGGGACAATAACACACCGAAGACATCTCTAGTTAGCACTTGCCCTAAAACTTTGCCGCCAAGAAATGTGCCGTAGAATCTATTTGCAGAGTAAACTGCCTTTCCTGCTCTTGGCATGGAGAAAACCGCCGAAGCCTACAATAAGATAATGTTCTCCAACTCCCTGAACAAAGAGTAACAGACTTGCCAGCGGCGGGGAGAACTCTCGAGAAATGCTTGAGAACCAATAAGGTCATCAATAGCAACAACTGATGATGCTTTCCGGTGCTCTAGCCAGATGCAAAAGGCACGAAACAACATTTGTAGGCCGAGTGATCAGCTCAAGAAACCTGCATATGGCACTCGTTTGCCCCAATACATTGCTTCAATCCATCACAGTCGATGTGATAGGATACAGTTCAATTTTAGGTGCACCACTAAAACACTAAGAAATCATAACCTGAATCACAAACTCTCTCTATTATATGGCAAATAACAGTTATCCCAAAATGTCACTTAACATGAACAAAATGAGGGAGGAAAGAAACTGAAGCAACCACCTCCAATAATTTTCACATATCATTACAGCTTAATACATGACCAGACAAACAAAATCTGGAAAAAAAGACAATTAAATGGGAAAAATAAAAAACAAAAAACAGCTGCCCTTGAAAAGACTATGGAACAGCATGAGATGTTGCGTCATTCTTGCTTCTCTAGCTCCCCCATCCTTTCAATAATTGCCTGCAATACAAAATTGAGAGAAAAATTGCAGATCTTAATACCCTGAAAGTTTGAGATTCCATGGTACAAGAACCAAGATCAGATATCAATAAAGACAAGCACACACCTTCTTGCTCGTTTCTTGGAGCTCCCCAGCAAGAATGAACTCATCTAAAATGAGATAGACCTTCACCATTAAAGGAAAAAATGATAAACAGATAAAAATCATGAAAAATAGAATAGGGGCAAAAGTGAACTTATATTGAAAAGGAAATGTGGTACGCGGTAGTTGAGGGCATCCTGTTATATCTCACTCATCATTTTCATGTTTTAAGATCATGAAAAACAGCTTACAGGCAAAGTGCCCTACGAATTTTCCTTTGAGCTATTTGAGAGTTTTCCAACTTGAGTTAGGAGTATCAACCACTTTGGCTTTTTTCTTTTTGGTAAGTAATAAGAAAAGAGAAGAATTTAAATCACAAACCATGATTTGGTTGAGGAATCCTCTTTTTGACTCCGACTCCCAATCCATTAGTTGTTTTTCTTCCTGTTACTTCGAAGTAGCTGCTTCAGCTTCAGCCACTTGAATTTTCAATATTACTTAATTCCATATCTTCATCTAGAAATCCTAGCTATTCTTAACAAATCTTCCTTATGAAAACATCAATTTGTATTTGGGTTTAGATGGTATCTCTTCATTCTTCGTGATATTGACCGCATTTGTTATCCCTATTTGCATTTTAGTGGGTTGGTCTGGTATGAGAAGTTATGGGAAAGAGTATATTACAGCATCTCTAATTCGTGACCTTCTAATGGTCATCATGTCTGCTAGAATTTGTCCTCCAGAAAAGGAAATATCAAATGAATTGATCCAAAATTATACCTTCTAGGAAAAATAATAACTGTAGTGAATATGGAATTTCTGCAACGATTGAAAATCCTTCTAATATCATTTGAGAATAAAAATTTTTGTTGGTCACAACAAATTTCTGTCCATTAGAATTGTTAGCAGAAGACTAAGTTCAAGATCCCCTTTCTTTCAGATCATAAACCAAGCCACAACATAAGCCCAGGGAGATAACAATTCCAAATAAAGGGATACAAGGAAAACAGTAAAAGCAGTGCCAGTGACAAACCTTGTGAAAATTGAATACCAAATCAAGCTCACACACGTTGCTAAAGAAGTGATCCAGTATCTCCACAAATAGATGGATGCATTCTAAGTACGCTAACTCGTTGTCAGTGATATCAACACATAACGAGAAAAACAATCCAGCATAACGTCTGTAGATTATCTTGTGTGTACGGAACTGCAAGAAACATTCACATCTAATTCTTAACCAATATTGTACAAGCACAAACAAATCAGATCCAGTGAATTAATCACCATAGTTTAAGGAACATAACATCTATTCTTGGTCTAAAACGCGATAAGACCTTTCATCAAACAATCAACTGAGCATAGAGAAATTGGCACACTATCTTGAAACATGAACCTATGACCTAAAATAATAAGAGAAGGTCCCTTACCCTGCAAGAATCATCAGGTTAAAAGACTTAAATCATTTCTACATTTTTAACAAATTTGCAACAGATGAGTATGAGAACCTTAGTATATAAATAAAATGTACAAGGAACTCATTAAAATCTGTAGATTATCCATGATATCGTGGAACCTTAATAAACAAATCTAGAAAATCTACGTCCTAAAAATTCATTAAATCCAAACAAAAGACATTTGAGACTTGGGCTGTGTTGTCACAGGAATTTTCAGAATTAATACGCAACAGGAACAATCATTCAATAGGTTTTGGAATCAAACAAACACAAAACACCATCTTGATGGCATTTCAAGCAAAGTCAAGAGAGTACAAACCTCGACAAAGTTGGTAAATTTGGGATCTCTAATCACCACCAACCGATGAACCTACAAAAAATTAAATTCAACGATTCAAAACCCTAAATCGAGAATTACGAGAGAGAGAGACAGAGAGAGAGACGTGGATCAGACCTCGTATTCAACCTTGTGCTTCTCAGAATCTTCAAGTGGAACGTAGTACTTGGCGAGGCGAGTCTTTCCTTGCCTATTCTGTAACAATATAAACCGGATCTGCAATGCCCAAGCCCCCCCCCCAAATTTAAAATAATAATAAATAAAATTAGGGTTTCAAATAATCAATAATCGAGAGAAAAATATGAAGGAGAATACCATTTCTTTGGGGGAAAGAACCGAATTGAGCGAAGAACAGCTAAAGAAAAAAGACAATCAACAGAGAGAAACGAAGATCTAGGGCTGATTTTTAACCTCTACTTCAACAATTCCTCGCTTCTTCTTCGAACATTGTTGAATTCGATTCGAGGAACCGACGATCGGTCAAGCCTCGAGTATATATTAAGCAATCCGTATTGGGTAATGACACGTCACCCAAAATACTTCCAATTTTTGTGCATTGGGTTCTTCTTATTGGATGTCTAGGAGAATTAACATGAAGCTAGCCGCCCCTGATTATTTGCTCCCATTGAAACGTTGTCGTTTTATTTTCCTGTCCATGGCTAAACCCTCTGTCCTATGATTTCTTTGTTTCTTTCGTTATTGGATGGTAATTTGAATTCTTATGATTGTCGCATTTTCAGATATAGATTTCAAAAAAGAATGCTGGATTATGAGTCAGAAAAATGGTATTACAAGCATTAAAATAAAAGATTATACAAAATATCTTTACTTTTATAAAAATTTTCTACTTTGATTATGAAAATTAATTATAATTTTTTTAAGAATAAATTCGGAGGTTTTTTTTTTTTTTTTGACAGTAATAGAACTTCTGAAGATTTTGGGGCCAATGTCATTAAACACCCGAGTTACAAATTTACAAAGTTAGTGAATAATAATCAAAACCCAAGTTGATTTAAAATGGAAAAAGGGCCCCCCCCACCCCGTGTGGGGGGGGGGGGGAAGGAAAATAACATAAATAAGTAGGAGAGAGGAAAAAGGTGGGGTGAGAGAGAGGCAGGGAGACGTGATGTTGTTGACAGTGGAAGAGGGGGAACAGAGCTTACAGGTGGAGAAAGATTGAGAAAATTAGAGCTGTTAGGAGAGAAGGGAATGGGGCAATCTGAACAAATTTCAGCTGTGGTTAGTAGATAAATCCAATCAAAATAAATAAACAAATAAATATCTTCTAAAATAAAAGGAAAAGGGAAGTCAAGTTTTCACAACTTGAAGCTCCATCTGTGAAGCAGTTGCATAGACATTAGTAAGAAATGTTCCCTATTCATAAGAGCACAGACATGAACAGAAAACTAACAGCTGATGAACAGACAAATCATTGATTAAAAAAATTACTCATTGTAAAGTCATGGGAATGAATTTGCAGATTCTCGAGTTTTCTTAGAATATAAAAAGAAAAATAATAACTAACAACAATAACAATGATATTTGTCCCGAATCACATGTATTTCCTATTTTGGTTCCACCGCAACCAAATTTTAGTTGTATCCGCTAATGCTTGGAGCTTTATCCAAATTCGCAAAGCTGACTGTCTACGAAGATTTCTTCTGGTCAAGAACCTCCTTCAGCTTCCTGCCGAGGGCAAATGCCAGAGGAGGTGGAACGGCATTCCCGATCTGCCTATGTTTATGATGGATGTTGCCGCAGAACTTGTAACTGTCCGGGAACCCCTGCATCATTTAAAACATTCTGCAGTTAGGATTGGCCCATATAGCTGTTTCATATATCACAATGAAAGGATCTACAAACTCGGATTATTTCTTTAGGAAAATTGGAGAGAATCAGAATCCAGTATGCATTAGGTGCATTTCAGGGATCCTCTCGTTTCCACAAATAGAATATACCTTAACACTCTTCTTGACCACTACAGCCTTCAAAAAATATAATTATTATGGACTTTTTGCCGTTTTGCATTCTTATATTACTCTCTGCAGTTTCTTTTTTCAACTATTCTCTGCGGCTTAATTATGTTCTCAGTAAAGTCTCGTATTTAAATTTTTTTTGTATCACATAGCATACCAATTGGGCAAAAAGTTAGTGGAGGCGCAAGGGAGATTTGAGTTACATACTTGAGATCTTGCACATTCACGGGCTGTAACAATCCTGTCCTGCTCGGGGTGAAAGCACATTCCCACCTTACCCATAGGTTGAGGGTCTGTAATTGAAGTTGGGAAGTTCCCTTCCCAGTCTAACCTTCCAAAGAGACCTTTCCATTTATTATGTCTGTCGGCTGTGTTCGGCAGGCACCATGGTATCAAACTAACTAGTTGCCCATTCGACAGTTTGATCTGTAATTGATTATATGTCAGGATAAATGGACGAGGAGAGAAGCAAATAGTGCAATCAACTTGTTTAACATCGGTGGTAAAATGCACCTGTTCATTAGGCAGATCACGCCAATCAGCACCCGGTCGCTTAGGAATTCTCTGGCACCTAATAAAATTAAGCTCATTCATTTCTTTTGAAATATGATCACAACAGACTGCCATATTTCCTCGAATCTTCTTCTGGAACCATGAGATTGGTTCACCTTCATACTGCACAATAAAATGGGAAACTAACATGAGCTTACAAGGTAGACCGGTAATCAGCCACAATTGAGGAATACCACCAAAGAGTGCTTAACATACCTCAAGGCAAGTATTCGATGCCCCATTTCCAACTGCTGGAAGATCTCCAATTGTGTCTCTTACTGTAATTGCACGAAATGGAGCACCACCTGAAGTACTCCTTGCTGCGGCATAATGCATAATTGCTGACAGTTTAATTTTCAACTCTGGGGCAGCAAATACATGCATTGGTTCCGGCCACTCAGGGAGAGACTCTTCAGGAGATGCTGCCCATATAAAAACCCTTTTCCTACTCTGAGAAACACCAAAAGCTCCAGCTTCCAGAATGCCAAATCTCACCTTCATACAAACATGGCAATCATATACAATCAGAATCAATACAAAATATTAAACTAGCACACAGTGCAATGCCATTTAGCAGACTACCTGATAGCCCATTTCAATAAGGGACGCTAAGGTTAAACGAAATGTTTGTCCTTTGTTGAAAGAGACAAAATTTCGCACATTTTCTAGAAGAAAAAACCTTGGTCTGAAGAAGTCGACAAATGATAAGAAAGCCAATATCATGTCACACTGCACTTTACTCCATGTTCCCTGGTTAAACCTGTTCATCCCAGAGAAACCCTGCAGGAAAACACAGCCTCATAGGAGTTACTATATGGTTTATTAGAGAATTTTTTATGCCAGGCATAATTCAGACATGGGTTAAGAAGACCAACTTGACATGGAGGTCCTCCATTGATGAATTCAACTTGCCCAGGCATTGGCAAGTTTTCAATGTCCTTTTCACCTAGTGACGCAGCTAATTCAGCTGCTTCTTGGGTTGAAACACAGTCATCTATATCCCCACATTTTTCCATGATAGCCCTGCATCACAACCAAGTCACGGGATGGCGCATGCTTGTTACAGAGAGAGAGAGAGAGAGAGCCATCACTTACCTCAAAATTACATTGCAGTTATTTATAAACACCAAGGACTCTGGGTGATTGAGTTTGAATGCCTCTCCAGCAGGTTCTTCATATTCAATTGCCCACTTAGTTTGTGAAGCACCTGCAATATTGGATAGAATGAAGCAGAGGACCTAGAATAATTGGGATTTTATACATATAAGTCCTAAAATGTCTGGAAAAGAAGGATACCTGATTGATGTAGTCCCTCTGATAAGCCACCACAACCAGAAAATATATCTAAGGTTGCCAAGCAATTTCTTGTTGTTGTATCATTTTGATTTCCAATTTCTGCTTCATTTTGTCCTTCTTTACACTTGCCCTTCTTCTTCCTTGATGCAATATTGCCAGCAGAAAGTCCTGTCGAGTACTTCAGTTTGATTTGAGCAGGCAACTGTGAACCAGCAAAAGATGATTCTTTACTAAATTAACTCTCCCAATTAAGCAGCAACTACGGCAAGAAAATCGCAGGAAAAAATAAAAAAAAATGAAGCTCAATGAACACAATAACTAAAAAGTTCTCGAAGTTATCCAAAATAGACAGGCACTGTGCTTTTGGTAATGACAATGAAAATGACAAACTTACCTGCTTAAGTGATCCATTTGAAGGATCATATAGACGCTCACAAAAGAAAATGTGCTCAAAGAGTGCAGGGGAATCTGAGCATGGAAGATCATGCTTCTTTCTAACTTCACACTTCCCTTCAATCATTTCAACAGGCACAATGCAAGTCTCTTCACTAAAGTAGACCTGGAGTTTCACAGGAAGGAACTTAAAAATTAAGGATGGCATACTGGCAAGTACAACATACAGCTAAATGGATGAGGGAATACTAAGTTAGCAATTCATCAGAATTATACATACCTCCTGAATATCGGAACAGTAAGCCTTCTCTGCTGAAATATCCTCAGGCCTGAAAAATCTTCTGACTTTAACCTTGGTTGATTTGGCATTGACTAAATTTGTTGGCGCGATAATCTCCACCAGTTGACAAACAACAAAGGCCTTTAATCCAACATTTTTCCCACATTTATGTGTTTCAAATCCCTCTTCATCATCAAAAAGGGAAGGGCTTACATATAGAAAGTCATGAATACAGTATTCAGTACCCTTGTGCACAAAACTAGTCTTCATTGAATTGACACTAAAAGTTTCCCTTTCCCTTTGGGATTCCTTCAGCATGCAGGACTGGCAGAAGCCAGAGCCAAGACCCATTTTACCATCTGGAAGACTGATGAATGCCCCTTTCTCTGGCCAATACAAACTTTTGCAATAGTATTCAGTAGGCAACCCCTTTGATTTCCTTTCTTCAGCTTGTGCTCTATCAAGCCTATCTGCATCCAAACTAGCTTTTCTATACTGGTGGCCCCAACGAATTGACCTGAGTTTTACTGTGATGCTTTGCTTAATATCAGCCAGTTCAAAGTCCAAGCACTGATTGGTTAAGAATACTTCCCTTTCAATAGCAGCGTTTCCTAGAACAGTCTGAAATCCTCGCTGCATCAGTCTCCCATGACACATTTTTCTTTTATTTGTTGATTCAAACATGTACTCTACAAAGTATATTGCAGGAAGTTCATGTGATTCATCCTCCACCAAAACAGAATCACCTGCAGCAATTGTGCTTCCACAAACAATGGATCTTTTATAGATGGCCTCACCAGAACATAACTTCCCTACAGACTCCCCATCCCACATGATCTCCACACAAGTGGAGGATGATTTAGCTCGTTTGGTATTAGAATTTGGTTTCTTAGGTGATTCCAATATTACCTCTTCGTTATCATCTTCGTCATTTTCTTCACAGTCCTCAATTTCTTCATCCTGTTTAACTCCACTATTAGAAGGATCATTTGGATCCTCAGGCAAATAGTTTGAATAGTATTCCCCCCATATGTGGTTGATCAGCCTGGTAGTTGTTGCTTGCATAACCTTCCTCTTGGATGCTACAGGTGCCATACCTGCCCTTGGATTGATGTTTGATTCACTCTTGCACACGACCAGCTTCCTCTTCACTACCAACTTGGTGTGATGCCTCTCCTCCATCTTTTTGGCAAGACCAGTCACAAATGCACATTTCCTGATATTATGATCAGGAAATGCTGTGAAGTGTTGCAGTATGATCTGCCCATGGACCACAATATATCTTTCCACAGCCTGTGGATTAGAAGATATGTAAGCAGGATGATCCTTCTCAAACCCGGAGACCCTTTTGACAACATCGGCAAAATTAAGTCGAGCAACTCTTGTCTGATCCTTTAATAGTACTATGATGCTTATTGCAAGTTTTATCGTCTTCAAAACTGGTTTATACCAAGCAGCATATTGCTTCGATGGTTCCCCAAGCCTATACCTGCAAGTTCCAAAAAAAAAAAAAGGCAGCCAATGGAATCCGTCATTAATTAAAAGAGAATTATCTGTCTATTGATAAAATAAATGTTACAGTAACACTTTAAATGCCTGAATAATTTAACAAATATGAAGATACTCAATTTTACATAAAAGCAATATTAATGGTGGATTTACTTTGGGATTCGATTCTATCTCTTTTCTCAAGGACATAGTATTTAGGATTCTTTGTCTAAGCCAAATTCCATCCAAAAGAAAGGAATCCTTAATTTTGAGAAATAATGCCAATGATGATGTTTTCTGCTTGCTAACATGCTTGATTACGGCACATAGAGCTTCCTTACGATGGGTCCAAACAGTTCTACTAGCAAATAATATGCTTTCCTAAACTAATTCAAGAATAGCTCATCAATAATTTCTGGAGCATATACACCAAAGAGTGCAAAACTTAACATTTAAAACCATAATAGAATGAAGGGATACAGACACACTTACCAGGCCATATCAGTCCGTGCATATATAGTTACCATGTCTGATCCAATTTCAATGTCCCATTCCTTTATTGGGCTTAAATATACAGGCATTCCAACAACATCTTTTCCTTCAGCATTACTTGAAGATGACTGAGTAGGATCCGTGTCACCGTATCCATTACTCTCATCATCTGTCATCATCCCTGATGCAAAAATGGTCAAATCAGTTTCTGCACATGATCTCATCGGAAGAAGCTCAAGCGAAACAAGCCTCGAGTCAGAGTTGTACAATGCCCAGTTATGGAGACTCTTTCGAGGAAGGTCATCAACATGACATGTACCGGCATCACTGTCAAACAAAATGTATTCATCTGCTTCTGGCTCAGCAGAATCATAATATGCAGGTAAAGGATAATCTCCTGCAATCTCATCCTCATTTATCTTTATGTAGACATTTTTTGACATAGAAGCTGCAGACTTCCTTTTATTCTGCTTCATTGATTTCCAGTATTCTTCTTCTTGCAGCAATCTTGCAAGCTTCGCATCTTCTTCTTCTTCTTCTTCTGCAGCCGAATGAGTAGATGAGGAAGATGGCTCTCCTTCTCTAATAGTTAAGGAAGTTGCTGAACTCCCCACCTCTAATTCTTTAGTGGCTTGCATAATATCACCGCTTGTTCTACTTTCATTCTTAAGGCCAACAAGGACAGGCAAATCAGCAAACTGTGGGTCATTCTTCTTCAGCGTCTCATCCAATCCGATCAGCTGATTATATATGAAGTACCCTTGAGAAATAATAAAGTCCCTCACCGACATGCCAGTGGAGAAGCACTTGCTCCTGCTCATTGAACGGACAACTTTTGCAAGCAAATCATCCAGGCTCACATTTGGGTCCCCTCCACAGGATGGTGCCAGTGCCTTGTGAACCTCAATGCAGGCCCCAGCCTTTTGAAAGAATTGATCATACAATTTTTTGTAGTTTTTAGCAGGATTGACACATTCATAATCAGCCACATCCGTTGATATCCATACAACAGGAATGCCATCTTCATAACCAGAAATAGCCCATGATTCTATCCTTCCAAAGCCTTCACATCTTACAGCTTTCTCATTCTTCTTGTTAGAAAGATCATCAAGGGGCATTATAAGGCCAGAAATAAAGATGTCATCAACTTCTAACATCTCAAGGTGTTGTGGCAGCCCCTCTGAGTTGTGGAAGACAAAATCTTTAAGTCTTCTATTTGGTCGCTGATCATCTTGTTGTCCACAAGTCAAATGAACAGCCACAACCTCTTCCTCTACAACCTGATTTTCCTTTGTTTCAACAACAGACAACTTATCAGAAATACGAAGAGGCTTCTCCTTGAAGTTTGAACAAGCAGCCGCTCGGCGGGGCATTTTGCGAGAAGCAGGAGGGTCAGCATTGGATTGAGAGGCACTTCGCTTTTTCTCTCTTCCCTTTGTGGGCATGCCTGTACCTTTTCCTTGTCCTACAACAAGAGTAGTGAGAAATAGACTAACTAATGTGACATCTAGAAATCAAGAAAATCCTGAAACCAAGTGAAGCAATTCTAATAATCACAACCCTGGAGTGTCCAAAACAAATAAGGTCAATGTGCAGCTTCATGCTAAAAACATTGAACATTTCCTTCGTAGTAATAAATCTGTTTCTCTTTTGCCTACAACATTTCTAGATTGTGAAGAAACTTGAATGAGTAGGCAAAATCAAAACTAGGTTTAAGATTTTCTTCTAACCAAAATCCTACATCGATAAAACTATTTACAAAAACAAACTTCACATTCCAATTAAGCATAATCACAGAAAGGGAAATCATCTTTTAGAATTGGAAAAACCTGATTCGGCACATACTTAACAATTCCACAAGTGTCATGGCTAATCCAAATTGCTAGTTCGTTAAAAGACAATCAAATCTCACAACACTACGCAAGGGTTTATACTAACAAACATAGCGTCAAATCAAGAAAACCCAAAATCCAAGTGAAGCCATTCCAACAATTACAGGAGACAAGAAAAAACCTTGGAATGCCCAAAAAGAATAATGTCAACATGCAACTTCGTAACACGTCTCAAAGCGTCAAAGATTCTTTTGTAGCAACAAATATGTTTTTTCTTTTATCTAAAACATTTCTAGGCTGTGAATATATTTGAATCAATGAGCAAAATAAAAACTAGAATCAAGATTTTCTTTGACAAAAATTCAACAATGATGAAATCATTTGCTAGAACAAATGTCACATTCCAAATTAAGCATAAATCACAAAAAGGAAAACCATCTTATAGAATTGGAAAAAAACGGATCCAGTGTGTATCTTACAAGGCCACGAATACTACACCCTAACCAAAACTCTGATTCGTTAAATGATCATCAAATCTTCCACATGCAATGCAACACTCCAGTAGGGTTTATGCTTCAGACAACTCAACTAAAACAAAAACTAGTTTAAGATCATCAAATCTACACTAAGGTTTTTGCTAACTAATGTAAAGTCAAGAAATCAAGAAAACCCAAAAGCCAATTAGAGCTTTTCTAAAAATCACCTCTGAAAAGAAATACCCCAGAGTGTACCCAAAAAAAAGGCAATATGCAACATTATAAGACTGGTCTCAAATCATAGAACATTCATTTGTAACGATATATTTGTTTCTTTTTTGCCTAATATATTTATAGGTTGCGAATAGATTTGAAAGAATAAGCAAAATTGGAATTAGGTTTAAGATCCTCATTTGATGGAAATCCAACAAAACTCCTCACCACAACATACTTCATATTCCAAATTAAACATAAACCACAAAAGAGAAACCATCTCTTAGAATTTGAAAAACTTGATCTTGTGCGTATCTGACAAGGTCATGAATCCCATGACCAACTAAATCCCTCATTTCTTTAAAAATTATCAAATCTTACACATGCAATTCAACACTAAACAAGGGTTTATGGCTCAAACTACACAAAAAGAACCAAAACTAGATTTAAGATCATCAAATCTACGCTGAGGTTTCTGGTAATTAATGTAAGTCTAAAAATTAAGAAAATCCAAAATCCAAGTGAAGCAATTCCAATAATCACTCAACACAAGAAAAACCATGGCGTGTTCCAAAACAAACAAGGTCAAAATGAAACTTCATTAAGACATGTCTCAAAGTATTGAACATTTGTTCATGGCAATAGATCTGTTTCTCCTTTGCCAAAAACACTTTTGGGTTGCGAACAGATTCCGATGTAAAGGTGAAATCAAAACCAGGTATAAGATTTCCTTTTGATAGAAATCCAACGTTAATAAAACCACTTACTTCAACAGACTTCACGTTCAAAATTAAACATAAATCAAAAAATTAAAAAAAAAAAAAAAAAAACACCTTTTAGAATTGGAACAACTTAATCCGGTGCATATTTGACAAAAGCCACGAATGCCATGGCCCAATCCAAATCCCTAATTTGCTAAGAGATCATCAAATCTTACACAAAGAATGCCACACGACACTAAGATCTATGCTCCAAACAACACAAAGCCTATCAAAACAATACCCCCATTAATCAACCTGAGAAATAAATCAGAAATTTTCAGGAATCTGCTTACGGGCACTTTACATTTTCCTTCAATAATTAATAAACTCCATTTTCTAGCACATGCAATGCAACATTACACTAGGGTTTATGCTTCGATCAACTCAAAGCTTATCATAACAGCGCCCCGTTAATCAATTTGACGAATAAATCAGAAATTTTCAAAAGTCTGTCCATGGGCACTTTTTGTTTTCCATCAATAATAAATAATGCTCCGTTACCAATAGTTTAGAATTACAAATCAGAAACACTTTTGGAGAAAAACCCTAGAAGAGGCAGAGTAAATGATGGCGATCCTACTTCCAATGAACGAATTTAAAAGGATGAGTTCAGTGAAGTTTTACCATTGCCCGAGTCCAGAAGTGACGCCGATCCCATCCCGTTCCTCTTTTTCCTCTACTTCTTCTTCTTCTTCTCAGTCCTCTCTCTCTCTCTCGATCTCTCTCTCGACACTTGTTCGCACGGACTGGTTGATGCAAGAAAATGAATTTAAGATTTTTTTAAAAATTTTGGGAGCGGCGGGAATGCGTGTATTCTACCCGGTACCCACAAGAATTTCGTCTCATTATCAAATCCCGCCCCTACCAAATCACCTGGTCAGCGTTCACCGAACCTGGGCGATTAGTCATTAATGGTGCCCGTGCCTGATTCCATAAGGTGTATCTTTGTATTGGGTTATTTAAAATTAGTTTTAATCAAAAGATCATGGAGATAATAATAATTTTATTTTTTTCAAAAATAAAATTTGATTTCTATTTATAACTTATGTATTTTTTATTATAAGTAAAATATAAATCATTTGAATTGGATTGAAGTAAATTAAAAATCTGCGAATATTATTTATTGGTAAGGAGACGAATACACAAATTATTTGAAATAAAAGTTATAAACCCTTCTCACGAAGGAGTATTTTTTTCTTAAAAATTACTCGCTTCGACACTAAAAGTAGATTGATAATCCATTGTGCAGGACATTTGCAGATATTTCATATCTAGCTTAAGATATTATTAGATAGAAATACATCTTTTTGAATTTACTCTACCAATTAAAAAATCAAAAGAATCTCGATCCCATCTTATAATCTGATATTTAAATTTTAATATAATCAAAAAAAAAAAAAAAACTAAAGGATCCCATGCCAATCACTTCTATTCCTGTTATTAGACCAAACCTTTTTATCTTCAAGCGTGGAAACTCAGTAAAATTGAATTTTTAAGTAAAATTTGGGTGCCATGGTCGACACGATAATTTTATTAGTCTGGGACAAGAAAGGTTCGGAAGAATTCAGCACATATCATAATGAATATAATGGAAGCTCATAACTGACTTGTCTATCATATAAGTCAACGTAACGTATCACCCAACTCGCGCGATTTGAAATATATAAAACTCGTGACTGGCCATCACCATTTATTGAGTAAAAAATGCTTGAATTTTTAATACAAAAGAGTTATTTGTTCTTGATAAAAATGTTTAATTTTGAACCCTAATTATAATACTAAGAAGCAAATAATAAACGAATTACATTAAGAATATATGAATATAATCTGATTTGATGATTAAAATGTGACAAAAATTTATTAATCCATAAATAATAAGCTAAATTATTTTTGAATAATATAAAGAATAATCGGTTGTGTTGACCTATTTGGTCTGGCCTTAAAACCAAAGCACATCGTGTTTATTTTTGGATTGAAAATTGTAAACTTAAACTCGATCGTTTATATAAACGAGTAAAAGAAAAAGAGAGTGAGAGGGTTTGGGTGGGTTATTGCGTCTTCTGTCATGTTTAATGTTAAAAAGAAAAAAAGATTCATCTTATGTATAAAGTATTTTTCGACTTAATGTAAAGATAAGAGAAGAATTGACGTATATATATAGTATTCCCTTGACACTTTTGCAAAGAGAATGTTTTTCATGTCCAACTTATGATTTTGAGATCAACAAATAAGTAACTCTATCATTGTGCCAAATCTTAAATATTAAAAAAAAAAAGAAAAAGAAAATAACAAAAACCTACCGTATAAATCCTAATAATTGTGCCTACCCCCAAAAGGCGAGTCCAAGCAGATTCTGCAAAGTTTCCAAACATAAATGTCTAAGGTGTCAACACATTTTTCTCTTATCCATATGATAATTATCACCAATTATTCTATATCTCCATTTAAAGAAAAATATCCATAAAAGATGGGGTGTGTGTGTTGGCCACCCGTTACCAATCTTGTGGGCGTACCAATACCGGAATGATAGAAAATGTCTTACATACTTTATCAATGCCTGGTATAAAAAGAATGCACTATTCCATACAGGCTAGAAAAATTACACTTTCCCTACAATTCAGCGGGTGTTGATCGAGAAAAATGGCCGTTGGATTTTTTTTTTTTTTTTTTTTGATGAAAAACAGAAAACATAGACACACCCTATAAGACCTGAAGTGAAAATCCAATCTTTCTCCACAAACCAAGACCCTTTATGTCCTCTTCAATCAACCTATTCAAGGCTTGGGGAGGGTGGTCGAGAATAGAGACCCCAGGGGAGGCTTCCCGCCCAAGTTTAGCTAGAAAGTCTGCTGGTTTATTCATTTTCCTGAAGATATGGGATACTTCCTGCACTTTAAGATTCAACATCAGCTCTTTGCATTCAAGGATAATCAAAAATAGAGAATGATCTTCCTTCTCTTCCCTAAACAGTAGGACCAAAGACCTGCAGTCTACTTCAACTTGCAAGCGTCTTAGGTGCATAGACTTTGCTAGCCAGAGACCCTCTCTCAGCCCCCACAGCTCAACAGTGATGGCATCAGACTTTCCAATGTTTATAGTGTATCCTTCACCCAATTTCTGTCATCTTCTCTCAGAAGGCCACTAGCACTGGAAATCCCTGACGATAATGAGATCACACTATCAGAATTTAGTTTAAACCAACCTTCATTAAGAGGTTTCCACTTAATCCAAACAGATTGAAACCCTGCGCCATTGTCATTAGCCTTCAAAGCTTACATCCAACTCGTGCTCATTCTGTCGATCTGCCTGAGAGTGGTTTGAGTATCATCCATTGTCAGACTTTCCAATGGCCGTTGGATTAATATTCAATAACTACACTTGACCTTAGCCAAAAGGCCGAGAAAGGTATACTATTCAATAACCACAGATTATTCTACATCCTGTCCCATTGAAAATACCCATAGAAAATGATGGTTGTTTGCAAATAACTACGAATTACGTGGGTTTTAATACGAGGATGGCAGAAATTTCCTTGCATAAAGAAGTAACAAGTTTTGTTTTTTTTTTTTTTTCCTTTGCATTACCAAGCCATGACAGGGAAAGAATGCATTATTCCATAGAGACTAAAATACTCGGCCTTTTCTACAATTCAATGGCCATTCGTTGGGGTAAATGACTGTTGAATCATCATTCAATAGCCAGCGGTTACAAATCTTGAGAGAATCGATCAATACAGCGATGGTATAAAATCTCTCGTATCAATGGATAGTCTTAAATTATACTAAATTTTTTAATTAAGTTTAAAATTTAAAATTTAAAAATAAAAAATACTATATTAATCGAACTCTTTCTAAATTGAGTTCAATAATGTTTGGATTATCAGAATATGGTTCTAAATACAGGTTAGTTATTAAAAAAGAAAATCTTGCATAAATAAGTAACAAACTTTCTCCCTGCACCGCCAAGCCACGGCATGGAAAAATAGACTGTTTCATTTAGGTTAAAAGATTACACTTTTTTACATTGGAGACATCTGATGATTCACCATCCTTGTCCAATGAGAAATGATAGTTGGTGAACCACAAATCCGGTGGGTATCACCATCACAACGGTATTAAATTCCTGGCATATGTAACGGACGTTCTTCTTGCACCACCACGCAATGGCAGGTAGAAAAATGCAGCGCTCTGTATAGACTAAAAGACTTCTCAGCTATTCCTAAAAGATTACAGTCTTTGAAGAATTTTCTTTCCTAAGCTCAAAATCTGTTTATCCTCTTTATTCACAATCCAAGTGATTCAATCTTTATATTGAATCAAAGAAAATTTAACAAATCATGAACTTTAATAGCGCAATAAACGTGGCGCTAAACAGAGTAGGCCTAGAAATCGTGCCCGTACTTGGAATTTGTTGCAGCCAAGAGAGCAGCTCCAATTCCTGATCCATCTTTTGTGTGCTCAATCACCAAATTCTTCGATTTCTCCACACCAAGAAGCTCTGTGACTGCATCACAAAGATATGAACGGTACTGAGGGTAGTGCTCATACAAGCCTCCATCCATGGCAACAACAGTCCTTTTACCGAAGATTAGCCCTCTGGAGTCCTCTTCCATCTTATGAAGAATTCCCACAATTCCTGCACCAGCTAACCGTCCTCCACGCTTTACAATAGTGTCGCATACATCCACTACCATCTTCCTTGCAGTTAGGTCAGATTTTACCTGATAACAAAGAAAAAATAATATGAACATTGAGCTTGCTCAGACCATTTTGTGGGTTTCTCATGTTCCCACATTATTCTGGACGATGTAAAATCAAACATAAGACCATGCAGTGGCAATAGAGCTTTACCCCAACTACATCACTTAGGATTGATCCCACAACTTCCAGATTTTCAGAGTTGTCCTGTTGCATGGCACATAGATCTGGGGTCCTATAGATCCAGAGCATCCAAAATTTGTCAGCAAAACCAATGTGGTACTCGCCTTTTGGCCCCAAGCAAAATGGGTTCATCATTTCTTCGTGGCAAGTGCAATACAAATTGATAACATATAGACTGAATATGGTTTCAAAAGTTACCCGAGTACAAAAGGTTTCGACAGTTTGTCTGAGTTAGAGTCCCCAAACAAAGCACCAGCTTCAGCCATCTTGTATAACACCCTTCTCACAATTTCGCCAAGGTACATTCCGGAGATAGTTTTCTCGAATATCTGTCAAAGAATATGAACAACTTCCTCAGCATTAAGAGTTCAGAAAACAATGCCAATAAGCTTTAGCTCAAGTGGCATTTTCCCCCTCTCTCTTGTAATAGACTCAAGTTCAAGTCGGTGAATGCACCCAAAAAAAAAGAGTTCAGAAAACAATTCTGACAGATTTCTGAAGACAAGGGATTCAAATTTTTACCTGCTCCCCAGGGTTAATACTAGCAGCATCCATGTCCTTATCAAACTTGGTTAAAGGTAGACCTTTCGAAAATGCTCCCCACTCTGTATTAATAATCTGGATCAGGAAAATTGAACACATTTTATCATGTACCACTATTAGAGAACCCATCAAATTAAGTAGTCATGCATGTTTGTGTTCCTCTGGTTCTTATGTACCGTTCTTGCAGAAGGTGACACATGGCCTTGTAGTTTGGGTATGGCATCCATTCTTTCTACATAGCAAGCATTAGTTCCCGTCCCTAAAATGACAGCAACCATGACATCGTCATCCCAGTAACGCGCTCCAGCTAGAGTTCCCACAGTGTCATTAACCTTACAACCGAAATCCATAAAAAGTACTTGTACTGTCAGCTTAGAATATCTTTGTAAGGATTGAGGAGGATTATAACACAACCACAAACAAAAATTACCAGGGCAGATACACGCATATCCAGCCCTCTCCTTTCCATTGCTTCATTCAAGCATGCAACTACATCTTTTCCCGCCTGTCCAATGCAGGAAACTTTTCATTAAATCGCTCTTTAGGAACTTTCTACCATCCCCATTGGAAACTAACCAATGTTCACAAATAATACCGACGGGCACGGGTACGGTAGAATAACTTATGGCACAATTAGCAGAAGAACAAGCATTCCACGTGGCAGAGAAAATGATTACACCAGAACTAGAAGCCTATAATTGGCTTCTTAAATATAGGAAAGCCCCGCTAGTACTAGTAGGTTGTAAAAGATTGCTGCCACACGTTGAATACTGAATTTATTTTGTTCAGATGCTTTTTTAGCAAAATTAACCCCCCCCTCAAAAAAAAAACAAGAAAATGGTGGGAGTAAAGAGCATCAGAAATGAAGCAATTATATTTGAAAACGAATACGAACCGTTCCAGAGACAGCAAAGCCCTTAGTCCACTTAATTAGAATGCCAGAATCAATTGATATCTGCTTCACAGGAAACGAAAAGGTGAAGCCAATTTCTCTTTTCCTTCCTTGAGGGATGTGAAATTTCCCACCTTCCTTCTCCGCAAATTTCGCTAGCCCATTAGCAATAAAATCAAATAGTTCCTGCATTAACAAACCCACAAAGTTTTTTGGGCAACAAAACAGAGTAATTACATAGAGCCCAATATCACAATACATTTTGAACTTTTTTTTGCTTTATTTGGAAGGAATTTCGATAAATTCGAATTAGTCAAGTTTGAAAGTCCTGATTTTTTTTTTTTTATTATATACACCGCCGGTAATACTCAGTCTACTTAATTTTTTTGACTCATTCCAAGGTAACAAGGAAATGTTATAAAAAGCTTATAAATTCGCAAGAGAAATTACCTCAGAAGTACCAAACATAAGTTCTTGAGGAATGGAGACTTGCTCAAATTCTGTTGCAATTACTCGTTCATCTTTTCCTCCTAATTGTACTCTCAAAACTCGGAAGTTGGTGCCTCCAAGATCCAATGCATAAAACAGACCTTTCTCATTCCTTTCACCCAAAAAATAATTAATTATTTAATTAATTAAAATTTACATTAAAAAGTTTTAGTATGAAAAAAAAAAAAAAGAAAGAACAAAACGAAAGTAGATCTGAGAGTCACGACATTAATTTGAAAATAGGAGTAAGTACTAAGTACCCGCTAGGCAAGCTATCAACATAGCTAAGAATCATCTTGAGTTCACTGCCACCGTCGATGGCAAGACCAGCTCTCATATCGGCGGTCATTTCGTCTGCCACGTGGCGCAATACAGGCAGAGGAGTAGCACAGTCATTTTTCAAACCGGTGAGAATAGGAGCGACGGAGATTGCATTCGATGATTGGACGGCCATCCTCGCTCGCATCGTTCTTCTTCTGTTAGATCGGTGAATAAGGAAAGATCCGACGGCGGGTGATGCTCCTGTAATAGCACCCATTGTCGGTGAACCGTTAGATCCGAGAAGAGAGAAGAAGAAGAAGGTGGAGAGTGGTTAAAGTCGAAGAAGATAGTTGGATGGAGACGTTGAAATCGAAACAGAGCGAACAACATGGTTTATGTCTTCCCCTTCTTTCTCTCTTTTTATTTGCTCGTGGCCTGGTGAAAAGGTGGCTTTTTATTAATTAAATAAAAAATTGATTAATAAATCTAGACAATGGAGGAAAAAATGCTATTTTATATTTGAATTTTCCGTTAATTGTTGTGGCTAGCTAACGAACAACCCGAAGGGCCGTTGGCTCGTTGTATACCGACCCACCTTGTATTTTTGAAATTTCAGAAAATATAATATATCAAAAATCAAATGATTTGATTTTGATATAATTTATTTATTGTTTTTATTTTTATATTTATAATAAATGTTTTTATATTTATAATAATAAATTTTTTATATAAATTTTAATAATTCCATGAGACAATAAAACATTAAATTTTATATTATATTTTTTCAATTTTTAAGATGATATCATAATTATAATATCAATTTTTTTTTTTTAAAAAAAAAGGCTAACCATCCACTTGCATACACCTCCAACATTTAGAATGTGCTGAAACTAGGCTAACCAGAGCTAAAATCAACACCAAAACAAGAACCCAGAGCTTGAGTCAAGAGCCAAATCTGAAACTTGCCTGAGTCCAGAGCCAAGAGCTAGAGTCCGGAACCAGAGCCAGAGCCGACGCTCAGAGCCAATGCAATGGTTGCAAAAACATCCCACAGGTTTTTAAATCCTCTATCTATATTTTTTTTTAAATTCAAATAATTTTTATAATATCACATCGAGTTAAAACGAATGTTAAACATATTACGTATCAAAATCAAATCAATGGTACATATTTACTTTCTTTATTTTTAACTTTATATATTTATAATAATCTTTTTTATATTTATAATAATGATTTTTTCATATAAACTCAATATATCATAATAATTCAATAAAACAATAAAATATTAACTTTCGTATACTTCCATATCTAATACGATATTATAATCATATTCATTCATATTTTATATTTATATTATTTTATATTTTTATTGGGAAATATTTAACTCACACCTGGTTGGCTCCTTTGACTCTTGAGATATTTTCACTGTGCTTCAACTAAAAATCTTATGTTAAGTGAGGGAACATAGGTAATTCTGGATTTTTTTTATTATTATAAATCATCAATATCTGATAAATTTTTTCGATATCTATCTTTACTATATATAAAATCTAAATTCAAATCCAATAATAAGCCACATCTCTGCTTTGTTTTTATTCGGACAAATCTAATCCCATCCATATGTTTAAATTAAGTCACACCCATTGGATATTCTCTATCTTCACTAATATGCCTTCTCCTGGATAATGCAGCCTAATTAAAATATTTTTTGGGATTAATTAAATCTTATTTTACCCAATAATTTTAATTTGAAACAAACAAAAAAGTGACACCATCAATGCCTCTTGGAAGTACAATTTATTTATTTTGTTAGGCCTTTGTCTTTATAGAAGGCGCATTGTTAATTATCCTTTTTGAAGCAGATGGTATTAAAAATGAAAATAAAATATTTTTAATTAAAAAATTTGATAAATAATTTAAAAATAACCATAATATGACCTTGATATAACACTCATTTATCTGATCAAACCCAAATTAGAATTTTGGCAAGGATTGAAATTATTTTTATTTAATTATATAGAGGTTATATAAATCATAAAAATATACGCGTTTATAAAAAAATAGATAAAGGCAAAGATAATTAAATAAGAGTTTTTCTTTTTAATTATTTTAGACAACAAATATTGGAACTATAATCAATAATGCTCGAGGCTTAATATACTGCTCAATCAATCATCCGTATAATAAATGTTGGTTGATTCAGTTGAAAGAAAATTGAGTTTTCTTAATCATAATCGTGAGTTTGACTCTCTATGGATACATAAAAAATCATATTTGGAGATTTTTTCTTAAAAAAAATTTGATAATAGATCGATCTAAATTAATCAAGATAAAATTTTAAATATCAGACCAAAAACTAAAAAAAAAAAAATCAATCATCCGCATAAGTAACCAATTAGCATGTGGTTCAGGTGGAGGCCGTTTAGGGTTTGGGCCCAGAAAAGAAAAAGTTGTGGGAACCGAATTGCATTACGTCCACAAACTCCACAAGAACATTTCTGACCAGAGGACTTGAATAAGGCCACAGTGCTTCCGCACTTTGCTTGTCTATATTCTGTCGGCTTGCCCCACCTTCTACTTATTCTGCCACAGTGTTCCATATATGGTGACAGGGGCACTCTTGTCCATAAATTATGTAACGCAAATAGTGAATTAGTGTTGGGCGTGGTTTTGCTGAAATCGCTAATAAAACTAAGGTAATCCCATCTTAATTCGTGAGACCTAGAATTTTGTCTACGAGGCAGGACTCACAAATTATAGGAGATTTAGATTCAAAGTACCATCAATTTGTATATATATATTTGAATAAATTGGGTAATGTGACATGAATTTAATAATTTAAAATTATCGAGCACTTGATATAATTCATGTTGAAAAGCATATGATAAATCTTTTAAAAAAAACAAAAAATTATGAGGCAATTTGTAGCATGCATTGACTATTTCTTAATTAGATTAACAATGATATTTATGATTTCAAATTTTCTTCCACTTGGTTCGAAACTGACACTCAGCCTAACGCAGATTAAAGAAAAGTGGGGAACCTCTCGTTGGTTTGGAATTGGGCATTAGGAAGTCTTTTTGTGTCATCGACTTATCCCAATCTTTAAAAATAGAGATCAAAGATCCCAAGTTCTTTTACTCCATTCAGAATGTCTTTTCGACCAGATGACATGTAAGAGGTGAGAGGGACCCTTACTTCTTTCCACACAATATACTACTAGTTGTTCCTACCAGGTAACATTTACCAACACAAACTCGATCGGGAAATAGGGAGAATCAGATAATTGATCAATTTTAAAAAAAAATTAATTAAAATTTATTAAATATATATAAATTATCACGTAATATTTGGTTCATTATTCATTTGATTTATTTAATATAGATTGTTAAATTATATAAATTGAAAAAAAAATGCCATTTGTTTGTATCTTTACACACGGATATGGCATCTCTCCCCTCGTCTTCTTTTATTAAAATTCAAATAAATCGCAATTGGGTTGACCGAGGATTGTGCTTGCTTGTTCTTAAAATTTTGTAGGTGAATGAGGAATCTTATGCTTTTAAATGTGGCACACTTAGGATAGATAGGAGATTGAGAAATGAAAGCAAGGTATTCAACAGAGAGAATCTGAATTCGATACTTTTGGGATGGGATGGGATGGTTGGTCGCCAAGCAAATAATCAAATCAAATTTGGTACAAATGGGGCATGTGATGAGACAGACATTTTTTCCGTTGAGCGACAGTTGAGGAGTCCCTCTCTTTTGCCAGCCCGGAGCAAATATGGGCCCTTGGATTGATCATCTAAACAGCAAAAAATACTCAATCAACCGACCGGCTTCAACTTCACAACACATAACAAAACTAGATTTTCCAGTGAAGTGGACGCGAAGAAACGAAGCTCTTCCTCCGTACCCATGTCATCTTATTTTTACGTCCTCTGACCACTTCTAACCAACCCTCTCTCTCTCTCTCTCTCTATACTGGTAACTTCACCTATATCTGTCTTGTCTTGGCCTCATTCTCTTCTAGGAGAATTGGAGAAATGGAAGGTGAAGATGGAGTAATGGTGATGAGAAGGGCAGAGATAGATACAAGGGCACCATTTAAGTCGGTCAAAGAGGCCGTTTCTCTTTTTGGCGAGAGGGTTTTAGGTGGGGAGCTTTATGCTAACAAGCTTAAATTGGTGAGCATGCTTTCAATTTTCCCCAATAGCATTTGCATATCTTACGTTTAAAATTTATGAATATATTCTAATTCTGATCGATTATTTATATGGACAACATCGCAGAGTTACACTAATTTTCCTTCTAATTTGCGTGGCATTGTTGTTCCTCGTATGACTGCTGGTCAAACATACAGTGTTTTATTCTTATAACTTTTTTTTTTTTTGTGTGGAGCAAACGGGAGCAATTTCTTGGTTATAGCATATCCTAATGAGATGAGTTTCTCCACAATTTGAAGTCGGAGATCCGAGATGATTGGATGAAATTTTTTCCCCAAAAATAATAAGATTTATGGTAAAATTTAAAAGGAGTAATGCTATTCATCATGATTATTGCTTAACAAATTGCTCGTCTGGAGCAATACTATCCCGATAGTTGTGATTACAAAATAGTATCAGCGTAATATTTTTAAAGGTAAAGTAGATATTATGAATCTCAAAAATCAAACCATTGACCTTACCTGGCTTGATATTCTGAAAATTAGATGCAAGTTGGAGGAAGTGAAGATGGGCATAGCTCATCCAAGCTTGGATCAATGTACGCAGAACTAGAGGAAGCCAAGCAAAGCCTGCAAAAAGCCAGAGAAGAAGGCCTTGTAATGGCAAATTGCCTCTACTCTCTCCAAGAAGAGCTAGAAAGAACAAAGAGTGAGCTCCAACATCTAAAGGAACAACAATCCGAAAAAGAAGTGATAGAGTTGAAGCAAGAAGACATCAATTTCTTCAAGGACAAGACCACATTAGAAGCCAAAGGACAAAGAGTAAACACATATACCAACAATGGCACTTCAGCAGGATCAGTTGAGTTTCAAAAGAAAAGATATGTGACATTTGCTAATCCTCCTTCAGTGACTCGTCAAGTATTAGTTCCACCACAACAAGGTGGTGAAGTGCTAACAAGACACCCTTCTCTTAAGAAGAAAAAAAAGAAGCCTTTGATTCCTCTTATTGGTGGCATTTTCTCCAGGAAGAAACCTTCCTCTGAAGCTTCATCTCCCTGATCTCCTTAAGTTCGTCAAACGTGTCCTACACGTCGGTCACAAGTTTGAAGGAAGTTCTAAATTTTTCTCTTGCTTTGGTCGTTTGTCAAACAATCTTAAAGTACTAGATAATAATCAAGTCTGAGATGTGAGAAAATGTTAGAGGAAACCAATAAATATGACCACAAATCATATGCACATCTCATCTCATTAGTAATCCATGTCCAACATACATGGCATTGCCTTCTTTCTCTTGCAGTTAACCTTTGCAACTAGCCTTCAGTACATTTGAGAATTTATCTGTTTTGTTCATGTATTATGTGATTAGACTCCATTATAAAGAAAAAAAAGGGTCTGCTTGGAACCTATAGTAAAATTGCATGAACGACTTAGGAATGTGATAGAATAATTATTTATATTGAGGTTCTTGTGCAATAAGTAGACATGTAATTTTTCTTCTATAGTAGGTCCTCTGCATCTCACAAAGGAAGAGAAGGTGATGAAGCACCGAAACTCACACTCATATCACATACTTACCCTTCAAACCACGAGACAGGTACAGGACAATCAAGGAAAACATAATAGTGATCAGGCAAAATCAAAGGAAAACATTAGATTTGCCTCCATCGGAAATGCCCTCCTGGGATGATTTATTGATGAACTCTATGCAGTCAGCAATGGCCTCAGAGTAATGCGAATTCGATGAGTAATATGAGCTGCATGAGGTCTTTGGAGGGTCTGGTCTGTCACATGTTCTTTGGCGACTAGTAGATCCTCCTGAACCTTGAGAAGGGAATGAGAAAATCAATCTCATGACAATTTTTCGAAATCGATCAAAGAGCTTCATTGCAGAGAAGTTGAAGTTGATTGAAGACTTGGGCCGAGAGTGCGAGACTGGAAGATCTTGATCACCTCTTATGTTTATGATGAAGCTGTCTCTTTCGGGCTTGTGCATTCTCATCAAGCTCTTGCAATGCAAGATTCCTTTGCACAGCAAGTTTAAGGCTATCATGTGTGTCATTTGATTTGTGAGCATATAAAGAGGTTCAGATTTTATTCAAAGTCCTTTGAATTATTCTATCCCTAAGGGAAGCTAATCAAAGGGCTATTTAGAAGCAAGCAAAGCACAGCATATTTTGGTGCAAAGTCCATGTGCCCAAATTATTTGTCTGGGCTTCCCTTGTCCTCTCCAAGTACTACAGTTTATTGTTGGAGAATTTTTAATCATAAATCATATTAGTTCATCCAAAAGCAGCATCATGAAGTGGAAGCATTTAGACATCAGTAACTTTAAAGTACAATTGGCCAGTAGTTTTTCCCTTCTGACACTCATCTTATAGTTTCTAAAGAAAATAAGTAATAGGTCAAATTGATCTATATTTATAGTCTAGTGGTACCAGTTTTCTCTCCCACCAATATTTTAAAAATCCCAAATCTTCCCTCTCCTAGTGTATACTAAGTACCCAAAAAAGAAAAAAAAAAGGATTAATGGATATTGTTAAGTTTCTCTTGATTCACGGCCAAATACCCCCTCAACCCTCCCCAAACAGAGGGAAAAAAGGAAAAGGAAAAACTAAGAAAAGTTGCGTAAGCCAATGAGTGATTAATTTTAGAAGTAATGAAGTCCAAGGTCAAAAAATACAGAGAATACATGATTGAATCCAATGGTGTAACAATGACTAAAGAGTGCAAAGAGAATGATGAGACACCATTCTTGTCCCCCAAACGCAGCCTTCAGAGATCATAACCACTGGACAATTGAATTCAAGTGGGGACCTATATTTGCTACAGAGGACGTTCCAAAAGAAGCATGGCCCAACTTTTGGTTCACTTCGCTGGTGTCATGTTTCATTTCATTTTAAATGGTCATGAATTAATGTCAAAAATGTCTTTTTCTCAAAATCACTTTATAATGAGTCAAGAGAGATTCTTGGCTTCGATTTAAAAGCACAAAAAATGGGAAGAGAAGAAAAGATGAGAGGTTGGAGAAGACTCGTTTCAAATGATTACTGGAAGTGAAGAGCTTGAGATCATGATTTGGCAAAGAAACAATGATGCCTTCGTACCTTTCTTCCCAAGATTTAAGAGAAGTTGGACAAAGGTTCCATGAACCGACCATCTCTTAATATATTATTGAGAGGATATACCCCCCCCCCCCCCCGCGGCCAAAAAAAAAATAGTCGTATGCGATTAAAACAAAGTTGTACTCTGAAAAAATAATTTGAAAAAAAAAAGATTTGGAGGGAGGGAGAAATATTATGGGCCTATGACTAACTATATGGGCCAGATGAGCTCTCGATTCGACCCGACAAATCAACTAGTTTTGAGTGTCAAATGTTTGGATGCCACATTGGGCCTAGGAGCTTCACTGCAAAAGATTGGACCCAAAACAAAGCCAATATGGGATCGTTAATTCTCCTATGCTAGATCAGGTACAAGGAACCAAACATTGGTGTGGGAAATTGGATCCTGTTTGCCTTCCGCAGCGCTTGTCAATGGAGGGTACATCTTGTTTCAAAATATTTAGCGGGGCATTTGAAATTTGTATTCTTTGAAGATTTATGGTCTGTGTCCTCTGCAATCTGTAAGAACTGAACACTCTTCAAATTTTTTGCATGGTCATTTATTTTTGACATGCCGTGATAGTAATAAATACTGTCACACAACGTCCAGATTGAAATTTTCTGGTGCTTGTATTTAAGTCTTTAAAAGAAAAGGTGGGTCACCTCAGTCACAGTTTCAGATTGTTGTTTATATCTACAGCTAATGTAATGTGTATGACTGTCACTGTGTCGCATATTTACTAGGCCATCGTTATTTTTTCTGCCTAATATTAAAGACATAGGAGGAATGACATTGAAGAGTAGAAAACAATAGAATTATACCATCGAATAGTGAGTTTTGTGATAGGCCACTTGTCTCGCTTAATTAAGATCTTAAGTTCAAGTTTTTAGAAATAAAAAGAATCAATCTTTAAATTGAGTTATATAACTATTTAAATTTCTAAATATGAGTGTGGTCAATAAAATACCCAGTTGGACACACATTGGCGTATTCCAGTTGACTTGAACACTTCTTTTATTTTAAGTGTACAACACGCACAGCATCAAAAGTACAGATAAAACACAGCGCCCAAACGAAAAGAAATTTAAACAAACAAAGCATAAGTTCAAACTAAACAGATCTACCCACCGAAACATAAGCTATGGTAAACCAGCCCTTTTCTTTGGGGTTTCAAAATGGTTTGGGGGAGACATCATGGTCCACGCAGAAGAAGCCCGTAAGCCTGGAAGCATTGAACACCATTTTGCTCTAATGTCTTAATTATAATATTAAAAATATAAATAATTCTTATTTGGATCACTTTTAAAATATGTTCTATTCAGAAGGTTGGACCAACCACATAAGTGATAGGTAAGACGGTCGAGCATCTTTAAACGAAAATAATTTAGAAATAAGTTGATGTTGTGCTACTGTGGAGTTAGCAAAGTACTAACATTTTTTTTTAATACCGGACCAATTAGTATTTGAATTTTTTCTAATTAATTTAGTCTGAATATTATGAGAGCCATTAAAGAATTGATTTTTCTTAATCTTTTTTCTTTTCTATTCCCAAAAGTTAAATTTGAGATTTCTGATTGAGAAAATAAAGTGACCGATCAAGTTTGGTAACAAAGTAATAACATAACATGACACCTATTCAAACCTCTTTGGCTAAAAACCTGAAACGAAGATTATTTATAGTGTTAAAACCTCATAAAGATTTTCTCATATTTATTCATTTTTTAGATGAAATTGTTTTCTTTTTCTCGCAAAATCTTTTTCAATGGATATGAAAAAAAAATCCTAATACTACTCAGAAGCAGATCTACACAAAGAAGGCTATAAGCACAAAACATCCTTCATTAAAAACAAATTACAAGCTTTTTGACCAGGAACAAAATCTGAATTGCTAGCATTAGCAACTAGAAGAGATTTTTATTTTTATTTTTTTCTTTTTTCGGCTAAGTAACAAGGAGCGAATTTAGAAAAAGAAAAAGGAGGGACAAAATAGAAAACTTTACCCTCTAAAGCAAGGCAAGTATATGATTCATGGGGGTTCACTTTTTCCTCTGGTTCCCAACTATACTTTATAAACACAGAATTGCATTGTATGTGGGGGGACAGGATATCCTAACGTTGGATTAAACAATATCTATGGTTTAGGCAACTGACATGAATTCAAAACTCAAAGGATTTTTTTTTTTAAAGGATAAAGCCTCAAATAATTTTGGGCTATAATGGTCGTTCACTAACCCTTCGAACAAATGTTATATTTATACCCTTCTTCTAAACAATCGTGCCCATCGTTGCATATACGATTCCATATGTTGGATTATGTTTCCAAGAATTTGAATTAATTTCAGTGTCCATTTGGGGGGGGGGCATTACCTCCGAAAATGCACCTACGCTAAACAAAATCAAAGAAAGCCAATCATCAACCTGTCAACGCATGCTAACTCTTCCCGAATCTCAGTTCATTAAATACAATAATTTTAATTTAATCAAAAGTACAAGATTTTAAGTAATCTTGCTTGGGATTTTCGATGGGTGTAACATGTACTTATACTCCTCCCATGAGTTGTCTCATATGCTTAAGTGCCTTTTCCCTAGAATAGTTTCTGCGTATATTTATTAAATATAAAGTTGAAGAGAAGTCCAAACACTTGGTCCAAAGAGAAGTAATCAAATTGCATATGCTCAAGCACACCCCCCATGTGTGCTGCAATTATATACCCATTCTTTTTATCTTCAGTTACAGTGTTAAGGCTTCTCATGGTCAAGGCTGACTCTCTATCTCTCTCTCTCTCTTTCTCTTTTTGAAGTGGGTTCATTCCGCACAACCCATCAATAATACGCAATTTAAATTCATTAAGATGTAAAAGAAAAAGAGATGATGATTATTCTTAACAAAAGAACATTGAATTTATGATTGATATGCTACAGGTAGGCCATGGTCCCCAACGGGTCGTTGTCACTATATTATGTTGCTGGTCCGACTTTCCTTTTTATGAGTGACTGGAGACCCACCGGTAATAAAGAGACCAAAAATCTAATCACCGAAAGAAAAGTGCCATTTGAAGGCGATGATGGGTCTTAGTCAACTCTTTATTTTTTGCTTTCAATTGTGTAATTCAATGCACTCTCTTCGCCACATTGTGTCACATAAATTCTAGTTTAGCAACAAAAAAAAAAAATTATTTGTTTATTTTGATAAAATTTAATAATTGATAATCACAGTAAACATTTCTTGGCTCATAGGTTTTTTTTTTTTTTTTTTCATATCCAGTATCCGGAATTTCGTCCCGACAAATCCGAATCGACCTAATGTAGGGTCCTTTTAGGGAAAGGTCTCCCAATGTGATTTTTTTCATATTTATTGAGAGTCAAACTCACGATATAGTTAAAAGAATTCAACTCCCTTCCAGTTAAGCCAACTAATATTGATTGGCTTATAGATTATTAGCACATAAATCTTATATATATATTTTTTATTTATTATCGATATTTAAAATTATATTTTAACTAATCAATTTTTGAATATTTGTGGTATCCTACTCTCTTATCATAATTTGTTTTATTTTTAATTTTAAATTTAATTAAAAAATTTAATATTTTATGTAATTAGTCGACTCTCTGGTACGTATATCCAATACTGGGAAATCGCCATGTATCCTTTATGGTCGTCAGACATATCTCAGCTGGACAATACTAAATGCACGCATGCGACCGTGCAGTTGAGCAAAAGTTGAAGCAATCAAACAAAAATATCAATTATTCATAAATATTCGTAATGGATTTTCTTTTAAAATAAAATAATTGAGATTCAAAATTAGAATTTTAGATTAATAAAAATTAATATTAGTGAATTTAAAAACCAGTAGTTACACACACTGTACTGCATAGGCATATAATATAAATTAGTGTATATAATTGATGGGCATACGACATAAAAAAATGGCCCTTATGATATATACATCTCTAAGAAATGATCCTTATATTATAAGAAAACTTTATGAAAATAATTATGCACACGGGCGAGAGAAAGGGAAAGATGAGGTTGGCTGAGTTGAGCTAACCCAGATATTAAACCGTGTCATCACATACAAATTTAAAATGAACCTGAACACATAAGCACCTCTAGTCAAGAACGTTGTAGATCACAACAAAACAGGGAAGGATAGCCCTCGGATTAAAAACGAACAATTCTTCCAGATTGGAGTACAAGCCGGCTTGTCCTGCTACGGAATCGTACGAGCCAGAGCCAGAGCCACTAGCCGACAAGCTATCCTCCTCCGGCGCCGCGTCATCCGCAATGTGCCTCACTCTCCCAGCTATCACACGACAGACCAGCATCGCTCTGCGACCGTCCGATCTTCCCAAGCAGTCGTGGGCCCTGCCACTACTCGCTGTGGTCCTCACACCCTTGCACTGTTGATCGCGATCACGATCGAGGTTCCCTATTTTTCCTTGAAATCCGTGGCGTATGATGGTGCACACACCGCAGCCGGGAAGGGAGGCACAGAGGCTGGTGGAGCCACGTGCGCCGAGGCTGCAAGCCAATGTAGTGCAGTGGAACCTCAGAAGTTCGTTCCCGTCGGCCGCGCATCTGGGGTTCTTCTTGGCGTTGGCGAGCGCACGAGTCTTCACCGCGTCACGGCAGTCCTCGAACCGTTGGATTGTTCGCTGCGCATTGTGGACTTTTAATATCCGTTCGATCTTGTAGATTGGACTGTCCTTTTTTAGCCAGCTCGATTTGAAGATTATTTCCACTATGTTTCGACCCGAATCTTCAGGACCCAGTTCCGACACTGTGACCACATCAAAACCAACCCATTTATATTTAAAATTTTTAATTTTATCAAATCATAGACAAGATCCCATATGGTTGACTAATCTACGGAAAATTAAATTATTCAGAATTATTTTATAATTCCAATCGGGGTTACATAAAGATTGCCGGTGGGGCAATGGTATCAGCCATACATGGCCCAAGGTCTAACATTGATTTAACAAATTTAAACATTTTTCTCCTTTTAGTACAAAACAAATTTATATTTAATGACATATATATATATCCAAAATTATAGTATAATGAGCACTGATATCTGGGGAGATAACCATCTCTCGAAAATGTAGATCCAGTCTATGCTTATGCTCCAACTGTTTTATTTTATTTTATTTTTCCTTTTACTATTGGTTGGCGCTTGGAGGATTTAGGCATTGTTCATGTCTATTTCTTTTTCATATGGCAATTATTGATAGCTAGGGCCGACAAACCAGCACAGGAGAAAATAAAGATTCATTGAAGTACGTCTAGAAAAGAAAAGAAAAGAAACTATAGAACTACTTTGTGTAGGGACAAAAACATTATTGATAGCTTGCTTATGTATGCAATTTTTATAAAATTTGTGAATGAAATACGAGATTGACTTTGTGACAAAAAAATATTATAATGAATAATAATTTTACATATTTGCCTTTAAAAAATTAAAATTAATTTGGCTATCAAACACAACCTTATAATCCATAGATGTTAAAATATTATGTTTTTAATTATTTTTGGGTAATATTTCTTTTATTCTGGCTCTAACTTTGGTTAACTCGACATTTTAATTTATTATTTTAAAAGCATAATTATAAATATATATTATATTTCGATGGTCAAAATTTTGGATTTACCACGTGGTTAAGCCAAATTTACCCCTATAGAAAAAGTGATGGCTTCAACCTCTATACTACCTTTGTTGACTCAACTGAGAGTCTGAGATGATCCAACGCCATGTTTTATGCACATCACCCTTATGACAGACGGCAGTAAAAAGAAAAAGTGAACACTATAAAATCACAGCAAACAGCACCAGCTAAATCTTTCTCTACTGACCCAGAAAAAAAAGAAAAAAAAAATCTGTCTATAACAAAGTTTAAGGTAAATTCTTCGTAGCATAGTCTAAAATTAGGAGATGATACTAACCAGCATGTCGAACAGCTTGATGAAGTTCTAAACTTTCGACTTTGGGGAAAACCTCTCCACACTCCGAACAAGCACATATTGTAGCTCTTGGAATTATTGGGTATCTGATTAATTAAATTACCATCAGATTTTTCTAGTTGAAAAATAAAAGCCTAAAGTTTTTGAAAAATATATAAACATTAAATATATATTCTACACTATACAAACCTGCTAGGATCGACGATCATGTGACACTCAGCGCAACCAGAGAGCTTCCTCAATTGCACTCCTCGAGAAGATGATGACGTGTAATGCCCACCACCGTTGGATCTCAACGAAGTAGAATTAACGGAACGAGTTGATGACCCCGAATTTCCCTTGCGGCTCAGTAAACCGGTTTCCTGACCCAGTGAGCTACTTTCAGGCGAGGAGTTATCAGCTCTGTGAACAACTCTGGTGTTTCCATGAACAACGTCTCTTATACTGCATATTGAGCTACATGAAGAACCCAACTTCGAATACCCAACGTTTTTCTTTGATGGATCGTGAACATGTGAGCCTTCGATCTGTTTGCAGGACAAAATGTTCTTGATTTGGTCCCATGACGATGGTTGCTTCTGTATTTGTTGTTTTTGTTTCCTCTTCTTCTTCGAGAGTTGCTTTTTCGTCTCTGAAGCCTCTGGTAAGAAATTTAGAAGAGCCATCAAGAAGAGAGGGAGAGGGGGAGAGAGAGGGCGAGGGATAGATGGTCTTGAGAGCTAATATTGAGAGGTTGTGCCTTTAATGCAGGGGGTCAGAGAGAGAGAGAGAGAGAGAGGTTTTTGTTTTTGTTTTTTAATTATTATTTTTTGATTATATATTCTGGGATAGAAATTCATTAAATATCGAGTTCCATTTTTGGGTCTGCAATCCCACCATTAGAGTATCCCTTTCGTTTGTCCTATGCTAAATATGGTGCCCGTTGCTCCACACAATCCCAACTTGATCTTTTGCTGACAAATTCTTGACCTGGTAAACCACAAAGTAGGTCAATCCAATGGTTGCAACTAATTGTATGGTCTGGGGTCCCACCAGGATTACAACCAACGGATGTGATGGACAAGTGATGGCCGTCTATGGCCTCCATTTTCTGGTACTATTATTTTTTTCTGAACCAATCAGAAATCATACCGGCTGTTTTTGTTCAAAACTTACGGTAATTAATTCTGAGAGTTATACTTTAGGTTTTTTCTTTTTTTTTCTTCAAAACTTATACCTAAATTTTAATTAAAAAATTTAGTATTACAGCCGACTATCTTTAGTAATTTTTAGTATCGTCATAAAAGTGTTTCTATATTGTCATATGTTACTTGTTGGTTTTTCACTTGGGTGTCACATATGTCAATCATATACGAATCAAAAGATATTTACATATGTAAAAATAAATAAATATTATTTTTTGTAATCCAGTAGACAATCTATGATATGCTTTTATATTATTCTATGGCTTTTTACCATGTTTTTATTGACGAAAAATAATAATATATAAAATAAATAAATAAATATAAAAATTTAAATTTAATTAATATTATTAAAAAATTAAAATTTTATAAGTTTGGATAATTTTAAATTATTTAAAATATTTATAGATTAATTCTTTTAAAGTTGCTGAGATGGATTTCAGATGAAATTCAATTCATTTGATGTTTAATTCATTTTTTTCTATTTTTTTTATAAGAAAAGGATGCTGAAGGTTGATGCAATGGTATTAAATGTTCGTAAACAATAATCATGTTTCCTATTCAATTATAGTCGGAGCGTAAGTAAGTTGAAAACCTATTTTCGTCTTGCTTTGCTCGATTCCTTTCAAGTTAGTTTTGGAGCAAAAATTTTATTATATGTGTTATTCTTGTATTTCAATATGTGTGGGTGTGTGTGTGTGTGTGTTTTTATTTTATTTTATTCTTGTTTAACAATAAATGCCTTTTACAGTTTCAGAAAATCAGTAAGAAAGAGTATTAGAGGATGATTTTTGATAAAAGGATAATTTAATCAAATAATTTTGTAATTAAAGCCATTAAATATATTTCTTAATTCCACACCTAAAATAAAATTTAAAAAGAGGACTGGAGGGTGTATATATTTCACTATTTTAGACAATGGTATTTTTGGATACAATATGTTGATATTATGGATCAACTCTCATAGTATTTCTTGGGACAGTTCAAGTTGTAAAATTTTTTTTATTGTATTTAAAAAAAAAAAAAAAACTCTCATAATGATGTTATATTGGTGTTTGGGATATTGGCCGTCAATTTCGAGAATGGGGACAGGTAGTAGAATAATGTGGGTAGGAAAGGAATAGAGCATTTAGCCATTGGCCATGTAGTGGTTGCGTAGCGTAAGATGGAGAGTCCAGATTCCATAGTCGGAGCTAAAGGAAAAAGAGCTACAGCCAAACAGATAGACACCATATGATCCACCCAGAAAAGAAAGAATAGCGACTGCTCTGCTTGTGCCTAATGCCAATTTTTGATCTTCCAAAGTCTCCCCACGACTGTTCTCTCTCTCTCTTTTCTGAAAAAGGTGAGGACATCTTTCGCTTGGAGTGGTTAGAAGTCAGATACAAGTTTGGCCAACCATTTATATAAACTAAAGATTAGTGCACAAAAGTGGTTCCTCTTCCCTCTGGGACCAGATTACTCTGTATCTGATCCACCATGACATGAGACTCAACAGTAGACCCAATACCGAGTACTATAAAGAAAGAAAAAAAAAAAAAACAAATAATTCATGCAGTGTAGAACTGAAGTGTTACACAATGCTGCCGTAAACCTAACCTTATATTTATTAGGAAATATCTTATGTTGGTGCCTACATTACAGCTTGTGCCACCCGTGGAAATAACATTAACGGGAGTACATTTATGGGATTATTCAGACCTAATTGATGTTAATGTGATGTGATTTTGACTTGGGAGCATTTTGATCCCCAAGACAAGACGATAGAGATTGCGTCTAAACCTAAACACTGTTGCTCTTTGGATGAGGTTGATCGCTGTTCTCCGTCAATTCAAGTTTGAGTTTGTTGGTCCTAAGGCTCAGATTAGTAAACTTTTGGATTTTTTTTTGTTATATTGGGATTTAAATCCAGGATCATGAGTTGAAGGAGTGAGGTATGATTATTAGGTTATACCCTTAAGATTAAGCTCTTGGATTTATTTTATTTTCTGTTGAAATCGCTGATTTTGCATCACCTCTGTGGCCTCTAGGTTTGGACGTGTTCAGTCTCTCTCTCTCTATCTCTCTCTTTTTGGTTTAGGAATGTGTTTAGTCTCTAAGGGTACGTGTTTGCACCTTAAAAAGGCATGGACGTTTGTGTTCCTTCGTCTTCTTGGGCTTTCCACACTTTAGACCAGGAAAAAAAAAGGGGGGAAAAAGCAAGTCCACAACGCAAAAGCTATTCGTGGGCTTCTATGGGCTTTGTCCATTAAGTGATGGGCCCAGGCGGTAGTGATTTGAATGAGGCCTGGTTGGCGACAGGTGGAAGAGATTTCAAGTCTCAAGTTTGTAAAAAGAAATAAAAAGGAAAAAACTAGTCCGCAACACAAAAAGCTATTCGTGGGCTTTTATGGGCTTTGCCCATAAAGTAATGGGCCTATGCGGATGTGATTTAAACGAGGCCTGGTTGGCAACAGCTGGCAGGGATTTCAAATCTCAAGGTTTTTTTTTTTTTCTTTTTCTTTTTTGATTACATGAGATCTGATCTCGAATCACAAGATTGAAAAAGGAGATTGTGACCATTATAAAAAATTGACTTATGCCGCATGAAGTGGCGAGTGCATAGCATGCTGTGTGGTTGTGGCCACTGTGGGACAAAGAAAAGAAGGAAAGAAGGAAAGTTAGTCCACAGCACAAGAGCTATTTGTGGGCTTCCATGGGCTTTCTCCTTTGACTGATGGGCTTATGGGATGTAGTGATTCAAAAGAGGCCTGGTTTGCGACAGCTGGCAGGGCTTTCAAATCTTGGAGCCTTGTCCAAGTAAACTAGGCTTTAAAATCCATGGGACCGCGAGTGGCCTAACTCAAGGCTAGAAACCACTGTAGGGTTTCGATCGATCCCAACAGCCCTAGTGTCCCCATCTGATTTGCGGATTCAGGGAATGAAGTTAGGGCATGCCGTATCCTGGTAATTCTCACAACCTCAAAAACGACAAGAGGACATAAAACGGTGGGGTCAGAGACCCGCGACCAGAGTAGTGAGTACTTTCATTCATTCGATCAACGGCTACTCTGGAAACCCTGGAATTAGAAAGACGAAGGAGAAGGGGGTTCTCCTTCATTCTTGATTTTTGCACGCACATCTACGCCTTCAATTAATTCTCCTTTCGTCATCATTCTTGGAATTTTTTACCTATATTTTCTGTTCGAATTTGGGATTCTCTCTCTGAAGAATCCTAAATTCAATCGAGAGAAAAGGAGATGAGTCAAAACCCTAGAGTGACGTGGGAAGGATGTAGCGTACTTCTTGACATCAACGACGGCGATCGTCTCGTCTTCGCTCGTCTCTCTGCCGGAGCGTATGTTCTGGTTCTGGAATTAAGAACAAATTTCGAATTCATTACCTTTTTTGATGGCTAATGTGAACATATTTCTTTCGCAGGACTTTGAAAATTGGGAACAAGAATTGTTCGCTTCGGCCATTAATAGGTTGTCCTTTTGGTTCTCTGTTTCAAGTTGAAACGGGAGACAAAGATCCTTCTGTCCCGCCTTCGTCACTCCTCCGAAGGTTGTACTTTATTTGTGAAATTAGAGTTGGGCTTTTATGTGTTTGACTCCCCCTAAACGTATATATTGAATGAATGTTTCCTATTTAGATGTTGATCTTCAAGGGAAAGGAGAGGGGCAACTGGTGGAAGATAGCAGAGACAACAGAACAATAGTTGACAACAATAAAGCACAGAGTCTTAGTGCTGCAGATATTGATGAAATGCGAAGGTAGGTGAGGGTGTTGGCTTGATTCCCCTACCCCTCATGCTTCATTCTGCGTCTGCTGCATCTGGGTAAATGCTTATTTGTTGATGCAGACAGGGTGCAAAAGGTGATGACATAGTGGAAGCTCTTATTGCTAATAGTGCAACATTTGAGAAGAAAACTGCTTTTTCACAAGTAATCTCTTATTGCATTGGATGGGCTTTTTCTAATTTCTTTTTCTTTTACTTAGTTATTATTATTTTTTAAGTTGGGGCGAGTTGGAATGCACCCTCAAGTTTCAGTCTCTTTGCAGGAGAAACATAGGCTAAGGAAACAAAAGAAATATGCTCCTAGAGTACTTTTGAGGCGGCCTTTTGCCCGGAGGTGGTATTAGTATTTTGGTTAAATTTTTGTTCTGCAATCACTTGGCATGATTTATCCACCCTTTTTTGTGTTATCATATATGTTCAGAATTTACATGAATCCATTGCATTTTTCTTTTTTATTTGGTTTACAGTTGATTGACAATCATTTTACTCATAATTTAAAGTGATTGACATAGGAACTTTAGGTTATTGATATTTCTTCTTGACCTCCAAACATGAGCTTAATGTTTATTTTAGATGGTCCCCTATTCCTATTGTGCCTCACTACTTCCAGAAGTAGACCACTGCATTGCATCATGGTTGACATTCTTGGTGTCGCTGTTAACCTAAACAAGGAAATCTTTTTGTCTACAAATTTTGATTTTTTCACAGCAGGCCCTGTAGCTTATTCAAGTAAGCAAGTTTATTGAATCTCAGAGTTTTTCTTTTTAGGAACATAAATTCTTTCTATGTTCTCAGATTTCTGATGAAATAGTGCTATGAGCCTATCACTCATGTAACATTTCATGCATTAGCTTATCCAGTGTGTAGCCTGCATGGTGTGATGCTTATAGTAATTTTGGAATGTTTTTCTTAAAATGCCAGTGACTTCTATTACTAGAATTGAATTCTGGGCTATTTTTGTTGTTGCATTCATCACAGTTGATTTATTCTAGGGATTTTGCCTGCACTGGCCACGTGTTCGATTCCAATTAATACTGATTGGAGACTTAATCAGTTTTTGCGTTAAAGATAAAATTGAATTCTTGGTTTTTCTTCTTTGGTGAATTAATAGTGTACTTTGATGTTAGTACTTAACCCATGGGATGCATATGAGAGTTATTAATCATCGATCTTCTGATGCTCTTGTTTGGTGCCTGTCTTCTGCTTATTAACTTCTGTTGCTCAACTGTTTCTTTCAGCATATGTGAGGCATACTTCAAGAAATATCCCGCCAGAATTGGGTAAATATACTCCCATAAATGATTTTCTGCCATTCTATTTTTGTGTACTTATTTTGCCATATCTATGCTCATTGGACATTATTAGAGGATGCACTTCTGCACTCCAAGTGAGCAGAATTAGAGTCTGTCTGGGCCACAAACTGCTTCTAGATTTACTTAAGCTTTTAATTGATGTTATCACTTAGAACCTGCATATTTCTTTTTTTTTTTTTTGGTTTGTAATGGTAGCTATGTATTTTCTTTCACAAACTGACATGAGCTACCAAACCTGATATGACTGCCTTGAACTTGTGGTCATTTTTAATGATAAGGTGGTGAGCATACACTATCCTCTTGTGGGTACTGTTATAAGTAAAAATAGGCATAAAAATATGGGGCTTTATTGTTGCATGACTTTCTAAGTTATCAGTTTAGAATTTGGATTTTTGGACAGCTTTGGTTTTAAAAATTGTGGCTTTTCAATTGTTTGAGAAATTATCTTTGCGTTGACTTTATGGATGCATTACCTGTTCTGTACCAATGTGTAACAAAGGTCTGATCTGGCAGAGTTTTAACACAAACCAAATTTAAGAGTTTGTTAGGTAAAAATAATAGTGAGAAATGTTACTGATATTATTCATTTATTTTTCCTTTTGCCTTAATGTTCTTGCACTTCAATTAAAGAACTCATGTTTTTTGAGCCTCTTGGGGCAGAATGATTTTAGAAAAATCCAAAACTGCATTCTGGTGCTGCCTCTATGGAAACTGGTCTGGGGGTGTGTCGATTAAGTGACTTGGTCGTGCCTTTAGACAGATTTACATGGTCTTAGGGCACTGCACGTGATTCCATATGAATGTAGTAAATTTGAAGCTTTTTTTTTTTTTCAATGTTTATGAATCTATGGTTAGTTAATTCTAGCTGTTGCTGAAAAGTTACCTTAAGATGATACAGACCTTTTCTGTTAGATTCCCATTTTAAAAACATCCTAAGAATAATACATGGATGATACCTTTTCTATGATTTTCAGGTTCTTGAGGATTGATACGTTGTTCCTTCTTCTTTCCATGGCTAATGTTACCGCACATTCTGATATACTTGTGGTAGATATGGTTGGTGGCCTTGTTACCGGTGCTTTGGCAGAACGTTTAGGAGGTTTGTTCCAATCTGTGTACACACCCAATTGATGGTATATTTTATAACTTTCAAGTTTGTTATCTGCTCAATGACACAAATAGCTGAATTGAAAATGTTTTTGGTTTATTTTAGGTTCATCGTGTAATCCGTAGGGACTAATGTGCTTTTTTTCATGATAGCGAATTTCTTAGAATTTTGAGCCCCCTTGTAACAAAAGCTTGCTTGAATCCTGCATCTCATGATTGTTAGAACATCTGATTGCCATTCAGTGACAATTGTAATTATTGTCTGATTGTCATTCAGTGACAATTGTGATTAAATATCTGAAATTAGCTATTTAGACATGTTATTAAGGTGGCATTCTTAAAAGCTCTTGGAACTTTGTATTTTGTTTGCTTTATACGGAAAAAAAAAAGGTCTTTTCCGTGTTTTTGGTACATGTTGGGTTTTATTTTTTTTATTTTTTGGTTCAACAGGTTCAGGTTACGTGTGCAACACATATCTTGGAGCCACACCATCTAATATTGATATAGTGACGATATTCAACTTGAGTGAGGAAATCTGCAAGAGGTAAATCAATATTTTTTGAGGAAGCATAAAATTTATCTATGTTGTTTAAGAGTAAAGTAGTTTCTTATTTTAAATAATCTTTTGTGCTATTTCTGGTTATATACAATCTAGGTTGCATACTGAGAGGCAAGGTCCAAAATAAACTGCCTATATATGTACATGCCTGTAGAAATTTTTTTCTGCTTATGTGTTTATATTTGTATCAAAATTAAGCAGATGAGTGCACTCTTGTGACTTGGTCTTTATTTTTCACCTTCTGGGCTTTAACACTCTGTCAGTGCTGATCTCTCGATCTAAAAGATTTTAAACTTCTGGTAATTTAATTCTGCTATGTTGTTTTCTTCATCTTATGAAGTGGTGCTACTTCTTTCTCTAGGTGGGTTGGGGGGCAATAGTGACCTTATTTACCACACATGCCCACCGAAATAAGTGGGATTGAAAATTGCCAGATATAACATCTTTAGGTGTTTAGGTAAAGGTAAATACCGTCCCTGATTTTTATTTGTGGACATGGTGACATTCAAGTTATTTTATCATGGTGGCTATTACTTATATTCAACGTTCATGATCAGTGGGCATTCTCTTGAATAATCTGTTGTTTCATGTACCACAAATTGAACCTTGGCCTACTCTCAGAATATTCTAAGTACAATCTTTGAGTGGTTTTATATAGTTCTCTCTTTTTCAAGATATCCTACTAGTTAATGAATGTCACAATTTTTTAGTTTCAAGATCTTAAATTGGCCTATTTTGCTTCAGGATCTTGCACTGTCCAATCACTGACCTTTCTTCAGCTCCAACTGGAACTTCTGAGAAAACTGCTGCTCGTGAAGACGTCCATGACATGGAGAGTGAATTAAAAGTAGATGCTAATTCTTTCCTCTTCTCTGCAATTAATTCTCTTTTGTGGTCTCCTAAGGTGTAAAAGGTCACTTTGTGCAGGAACAAACTTCTACCGATAATCCTGCCAGTGGAGAAGAAGCCATGGTTCCCTCTACAATTGGGACCCTTGAATCTGTCCCTTTGACAACTAATTCTCCTGGAAGCAGAATTAGTAAATCCACAAAAGCTGGAGAGTGGGCATCAGAAGAAAATATTAGTTCCTGGAAAACAAATGGTTTTTCTAGTTATGTGCAGTGCTGTTGAATTTTTTCTTATTAAACAGTGCCACTTGATGCAATCTTCTCCTAATATCTAGTTTTTTGCTTGGTTAGTATCTTATCTCAATCGTTGGTGCAGCCTTATAATTGCTGCTCCGGAGTTGGATGTCTGTAATGCTGTTCAACAACTTCTGCCGCTTTTGTCTTATTCAGCTCCTTTTGTTATTTATCACCAATGTCTCCAGGTTGAGTGTTTCAGATTGCTTTTGTAATCTACATTAATTTTCGTAGGTTATTGCACTAAGTACTGTATTAATATATTAATTATTGATTACAGCCCCTTGCAACATGCATGCACAAGTTGCAGCTTGAAAAATTGGCAATCGGCTTACAAATTACGGAACCTTGGCTTCGAGAGTATCAGGTTCTTCCTGTGATTTAATCTATAGGAGTTTGATAAGTAATTTTGCATTTACTTACTCTTGTGGATGTTCAATCATGCATCCCTTTGAATATAATCTGGATAATTTAGGCTTGTAGAGATTCTTTGCTTTTGTTTTTGTTTTGTTGTTGTTGTTGTTGTTTTCTTCTTCTTCTTCTTCTTCTTCTTCTTTCTTTTTTTTTTTTTTTTTTTTTTAACTTGAGAAAATAATGCTTGCTTTGAGAATATGAATATTTTCATATTCACTTCTCTTGGATATTTTGATGCACCTTGTAAGATGCTCACATTCTTTGATTGCGAACTCTACCGTCCAGCATAAATTCAATAAAAACTACCTGCAGACCAGCCAAAAATGTGTGGTGGGTGGGACTTGGCTATTCTGAGTTTGTTGAATTGAATATGGCACCTTTCTGCCGTTTGTTACACTTCTGCAGCTTTTTACGTTCTTTAGACTATCCCAAGCTGCAGGCATAGGGTGTGCCACCAAAATATTCATGGTGGTTCCTCCGCCATTCATGACTTTTGTTAAAAGCAAGAATTTAATCCCAGGTCTCCAGTATAGCAGCTAAAATGCCTTATTAAAGCTAGCTAGCACATTAAAGTATCACAATTGTATTATTACACTGGTTGTGCTTAGAGAGTAGTGTACCTCTCTTTTTTACTATGTTTACCAAGTGAAAGTGTCCTAATTCTGGCAGTTGTGTGATTCGTCATACAGCAAGGAATGTTACTTGGTTCTTACTATGTCATTTTCTGAAAGAAGCTCAGTGTTGATCTGGTAACAACTTATCTTGAATATCATGCAGGTACTTCCATCAAGAACGCATCCATGCATGCAGATGAGTGCATTTGGTGGATATATCCTAAGTGGTATTAAGATATGCAGTAATAGCCTCCAGTCCAACACTTAAAAACTGCTTTGGCGTTTCCCATCTCTCCTTTTTGTTCTTTGCGTTGGGAGTGGGTTTTTTTTTTTTTTAATTAATTATTTTTTTTGGGGGGGGGGAGGGTTCTTGAAAATGTACCCTAGCTTTTCATTTATTATTTTTTATGTTGGTTTTATTTATTCTGAACTGTTTTTGCCTTATTTGTTTATCGTTCACCCATAACCCATAAACCTGCAATAGCTGCAGAATCAAGTTCTGCTTTCGGAGATGAGGCACTCTAGCACTGATAACAGCCCTCTTAATGTCTTCTAATAATATATGCTTATTGTAATTTAACAATACGTGTTACAATTGATTGAACTGAAGCCATTAGATAACAGTTGGCAAAGAAAGCCAAAGGTTGTTATTTTTTTTATTTTTTTTTTTCTGAGTCCGTTTGAGCTATTGATTTCTCTTTCTTATAATTTCTTGGAGGTCTATTGTTATAGTTTATGTTTCTTTCTCTTGGCGGTTGTAAGGCTACCATTGCATATGGAGGGTGGCAGGCTCTCTATCATCTCCTGAGGAGTTGCAAAATATGCTCTATCTGGGTGAGTCGTGGTATTAAAGTTGATTATATGATAAAAATATAATTTGATGAATTTTTAACCCAAATTAACCTTCTGGGTCATTGCTGGTTGGGTAAAGGTCATGTTTGAAAATGTGCAATGGTATGTGGTTTATTCGGAATGAAGGCTTTGATGGATAGCGGGTACATCATATGTGAAATGAACTATTGGGCATGACAATATCCTGCAACTTACGTGGTGGGTTTGGTTCCGGAGAAAATGGTTCTATTTCTCATTTGGACCGGTAATGGCATTTTTGATTAAAGATGCTATTTTCCAAAATTATTGGCTCTAAACCTCTATTAAGGGACATGAGTAACAGTTTTGGATTGTTTCTTATGAAATCAGTCTGGTAAATTATGGGGGATATTTGGTTATGGAGAACAGTAATTTGATGTATTTTCGGGTTCAACATGGTCATAGGGATTGCATATCCCGACCAACCAAACCAGGCCCTACCCTGTAACTGGGAGTCAGCCTGGGGTCCATAAATGAAGCCCACCCATACATGAAGCTGGGCTTCTTATTGGGAAGGCCCAAGACCATAGGAAGCCGAATGAAGAGCCTAAGAGTAAGAGGTGGCAAAGAAATAGAAAGTCAGCTCTTTTTCCATTCGAACTCTTCCTGCCCCGTCTCTCGCTCTGCCCAGATATTTTGTCATTCTCCCTCTTAAAGTTCCCTCCAAAACTCAAAACTTCTCTTGGCACTCCTCTCTGTGTCTCTCTCCTCATATCGTCCAGCGGAACGAATGGGGTTTCCGTTCCGCAAGAGCTTCAACGGGTGAAATTAGAGCCGGAGAGTGAAACTGCGTCTTCGCAAACCAGGCTCCTCTATGCTTTCCGTCATCTCTCCCGCTCTCCTCCCTCCTCGGTTTCTTGGCCTCCGCCTTGATGGACAATCATCGTTCCCTCAGTTTTTGGTGAGCTAAGTTCGGTTTTCATCTTTTTTGCATTTTCCTTTTTCTTATTGAGACCGATTCGTTTTTCTTTCCCCGGTATCATGAAATATTAGGTTTTCGAATTTTTCTTTGTTTTTGAACAATTCCTCCATTTAATGAATGATAGGTTTTCATTTTTTCTCGATTAATTTAGTTGATTCGATGAACACTCGCACTCTCTCTTTATAATGTACAACAACCTGAAAAACACACACTCTCTCTGGATTGAAAATCGATAAAAACAATGATAGTAATCTCTAGCTCAAGATCAAGGATTGGTCCTTGATAAATTGAGATAAGTGAAGGTTAAATTTCTAATGTATCTTATGTTGTTAAAGTCAAGTATGAATTAGGATCTTCATGCGCTGAGAGTAAGCCGAGGCATTTTGTTTTTAAGCTCTAAGTTAATTGATGTAGGATCATTTTCGCAAAAGGCTGTTAGGGACTTATTGTTCAAAATGACTGGTGCTTCTGATTCTATTAGTTTCAAAGTATTCAGGAATCCCATCTTCTTTTTTATCAGAAAACCCTGAATTACCGATTTTGTGTCTCACTTTATCGTTAGTCAATGAAGAGTTAGAAATATATTTTTGTTCAACAGAAAGAGAATGAATATTCATTTGATCTTGATCCTTATGTAAGGAAAAAGGGACTACACTAGATCTGCACGGACCCCCTGATAATATCCATAAATGGCTTGTTTTTGGTAAGCGATGAACATTACCATAAGATACATTAATTACATTTATATATGAAAAATCAACTCTTTCTAAGCAAATTTTTTAAGTTTCTCAAAGCTTATTTAATAATTTGGACTGTGATTACTTATTTATCCCATCGACATGGACAGTCCTGAAGTGTTTTAAGGGGAAGATTAGTATCTATTTATGCAAGAACGAAAATGGGATGCTCGATGCCATTGAAACATGAAGAGAAATAAGCGTGAAGTAGGGATGGTAATGTATCGGTTATGGTTTGGGTCATGTGAATACCATATTTGATCCTAAATCCTGACTCCTATATCCATCTCTGATCCTAATCCAACTCGGTTAGAAAATAAAAAATCATATCCGACCCCATGGATTTTTTTTTAAAAATTTGATCCAATTTGATTTGATCTGATCCGATATATTATATGCCTTTAAAAAATTGATTTGATTCGATTCCAAATTGATCCATACTTGGACTCTAACCCAATCTATACTCGACTTGAGAAAGAAAAACATAATAACAAATCATCCAAACATGCACAAGAGCTGCAAAGAAAAGACATAAATCATCCAAACATTAAGCGTACAAATTTATATTTCGATAAGTGAGAAACAATTCACAAAATAAAATTATAAATAAATTACATATTCTTTTATACTTGTGAAAAACAAAATACATCTCTTTTTCCAAAAAAAAAAAAAAAAAAATTACAAATTTCAAGTGACCAAATTAGAAATAGGAAACACTTCAACCATTTCATAGTTATCGTCACCATCCTTTCTTGATTCTCATTCAACAATGACAATGGTTGCATAGTTTCAAGTTGAGTTTTTGACTCATGAAATTAAAAATCTTTTTTATTTAATAATATAATATAATATAATATTAAAATAAAATTTTATTTTATTTTATTATAAATTGTTATTGGATTGGATTATTTATAATTTAAATCCATATTCAAACCGACCCGCTACTCTAATATTAAAACCCGACCCTAATCTAATTTTTGAAATAAAAAATCCGATCCGATAGATTGGATTTTTTGGATATATGTCAAGTCAGATCAGATATTGTCATCCCTAGCGTGGAGATGTTGGGCCCCATGAGATCCTCTTTTCAATTTTAAACAAGCGAACAAGTTCTTAGGTCCACTTAGATGTCTCTAAGATGAAAGTTCTTGAATGTTGTTACCATGTAAACGCCAAACATCAAGCCTGGAAGATATCCGGAGTGCAAGAGGATAGCATCAGGTTTGATTCTTTTAAATATGTCAAAAGGATGTTTTCTAGTTTTAGATGTGGTGTTATGGCACTTGCATTGACTTTTCAGAGAACAGCAAGAGCTTTTTAGGGCCCTACATGAAGATGAAAATTCGGAGAGGTATATTGTGTTTTCTTCTGGCGTCTAGATGCAGTGAGCTTTACTTGTTCCTGCTTTTGAGAATAATTTGTTTCCTGTTACCTGGCCTGATTAGGTACCTTTTCTTGACGGAGGAAGTCATCGTAAATCTTCCATGCTTTCAGATTTGGGAGATCTGTGAACATCTGTGGTCACAGCTAATTGCCTCTCCACCAACACACCAACATGCAGTGTTTACTTATGCATTTTATTTTCACAGAATCAAACTCTAATTGCGATAAAAGCACTGCGGCTAGTCCTGTTAAGTTCCTGATCCTGACGAGGTTGGCGAAATGAATGAGTAGTTTGGGACGTCATCTGCAAAGCAACATTTTTGACTAAGCTTGTTCATGTCTGTTATCAGGATGTTGATTTCTCACAAAAGCATTTCAGAACAATTGTTAGAAGTACAACTGCACCTATTGATCTATACCTTCTGAGGTATACTCTCTCTCCCCAGTCATAACTGACAATCTTCCTTCTCCTTATCAGGGATGAAGGGGCCATAGGGACCGTAGCCCCCTCTTGCCCCTACAATATCCCTTTGTTATATTAAAGGAAAATTTCAGTCTTGGCACTAAAAATAAATAAATGAATATTCTTCTCATTTGACCACTTTAAGTATGATTACATTTATGTCAATTAGTTATAATTATTGTACAAATTGGAGTGTTTTAGTTGAGGTCTCGATTGACATTCAATTCCATTATATTCTGAATTCATCGTATTATTTTTCTGAATTTCTTCTCTTTTATCTCATTATTTTTAATATCCTTGTAGCAAACATGAACACCAACTTGATGACATAAAATTAAAGCAGGTGAAGTAAGTCAATGGGTTCTTCCTGGGACAGCGGTTGGAATGGTGAAACTACATTTTTTCAAGAATTCAGAAATTTGGAGCTGTGTAATTTATAACACCATCAAGATTGTCAGAAGGAATCTGCCAATGCATTCGGCTTACATGTCTCAAAGTCATCTGGTTTGCAAAAGATAACTCCAGCAGCTACTAGTGTAAGTGCATAATGAGACATATCGACAGATTTTGTTGGCTCCGGGAAAAAGAATAAGATTGAAAATTTTTTGTCAATGAGGCTATATCAATTCGTTTGCATCTTATCATCCTCTTCTGATCTGGTCCAAGATGATTATTGTTTTTGCTCAGATCTTGATGACAGCCTCACCGATTTGTGGGGTAAGCAGTACTCTATTAAAATTAGAGGTTCTTGTTCCTGTTTTGAAATTTTGTCGTCTTGGAAAGTGAAAATTTAGTTACTTCATCAAACATCAAAAAGCGCTCTTGATGTTTGAAATAGCAAAAGAAGAATGGGGCCAACCAGTTGATCTACCTCAAGATAATTCTGTGATGGGCAGCGAGGCAATAGCTCAAGCCCAATATACAAGAAGGTAGTCAAGATCACCTAATGGTATTGTAACTTTTTATTCTGAAATTATCTAGGTAATTCTTTTAGCGGAATTTACGTGGCGATTGCGAATTGTGAAGGGTGTAGGAATGCCATGTGGTGAATGTCACATATCTTCCCCCCTCCCGGCATACATATATAAGTCTATGTTAGGTTTTCACTTTATAATTTGACCAAATGTTGCCCTGTGGGTGTCACTCGAGCATTTTTTTTGTTGTTATAACAGGATTGAATTCGGGATTACAGGTCGTCGGAGGGGTTTTTGTACTTGGATTGTCCTTTAGGGACGTCACTCGAGACATTTCCCTGTATGAAAGGTTTTGGCTTCACAGTGCTCGAATTTATGACTAGGTAGGTGTCCAAATGTGGTTGTGCTTAACTGCTTAATAGAGTTGGGCCCACATGAAACTACTTCATCTCAACGTTCGAAATTTTGGCCTGGACCAGAGTTGTTTAATGCACTCAATTTTTGACTGACCTCAGTCACTTCATTTTTTTTCTTCTTTTCCGAGTGTGGGCCATCCCTTTGGACTGTGGTGCTTTGAGAATCCGTTACTAGATGGCCGTTGTGCATAACGTTGGTGGGGGAATGACATCCGGTAAAGCACACGAGCTCATTGCGAAGGCCGTGACAGGGTGGTTAATGACTAAAGCAAAGGCCCACCATCTGCTTTTTACTTTTGAACTGACAACACTGAATTCTGCGCTTTAATTTAGTTGTCGGTCTGAAGCTTTAGAAAGTCGTTGAAATTTTTACAGTGGGGGCTCCTGCTACACTTAAGAACGTACTCGTCAGAACTTAGATTGACGTCGACCAAGCAATGCCCTTTTGTCTCGACCATTCAACACTTGGAAATACCAATTTACCATAAACAGATCAACTATAACATTTAAACAAGCCTACCCACTTTAATTTTGGATCTGAAACTAACCAATCCTCTAGTCAAAGGTCTTAAAATTCCATATCCCTGGCCAAACAGAACAACCGAATAAAGTAGGCTGTATATTCAGAAGCTGCAGCATATATTTTACAATCAAATAGATATAAGATAGATAAGATATGGTAATCTCACAAAGTCTCAAAATTTGACCTCCACGTGAAACTGCCCCATCAACATAGATTCAACTACCTTTACTTGCAAGTCCATTCATATAATTGAAGATGTTAGGTCGTAGACGATGGCCACAACAATTTGATTGCCACCCTTTCGTCAACCCAGGTTCAAAGAATAATGGACTACTGAAAAGGGGAATGAAAAGAATATCAACTAGCAAACGGTAAACGACAATGTACATCAACATCAACAATTCAACATGCATCTTTGTCTACCTGCTGTTTGAGTAATCACATTTTGCAAGCTAAAAATCGCAAAGAGCTGACTGGCCCCTTCTTTATTTAGCTTTTTGCTGACGAGCGGGTTTTCCTTAATCTCCCACGAGTAACCCGAATGGCTTCATCCATAACTGTCTCTTTTGGGGGCTCAGAATTTGCATTTGCTGCAGAAGGCGATGGCTCAATTTGCATTGCCTCCAGTTCAGCAGGTGCTGATTCACTAGTGGATTCTTCAACAGGTTTAACAGCAATGGCCTTTTGTGTAATACCTGCAGCTGCCCTTGGTGATTGAACCGCAGTTACCTTTTGCAATAGAGCAGATGCTTTTTGTGTATTTGATGCTGTAGCAGTTGGCGCCACCTTAAGAGCCTTTGAAGGCTCAACCTGTTGTGCCACCTCCTGCTGATGCTGATTTGAGGAAGTACTAGAGGTAGGCGAAGGTGGTTCCTCAGTTTCTGTCTCTGCTGCAGTAGATGCTTGACGTTTTGGTGTAGAAGGAGGTTGGCGTCCTCTAACACCAGGTGGTTGTGTCTGTTGCTGCAAAAAGAAAGATAACACAATTCCAAGAGAGTGATTTTTCTTCTCCTTGTGTAGCTAAAAGGCAGGAAACCAAGCACATATATGGTTAGTTTAGTATTCCATATAGGAAACGAGGAAAATTTTCGTTGAAATGTGATTGCTCAAACTTAAAATCCAAAGCCTATGCATGCTTAACTTATTATGGCATATCCAAACTAGGAGAAAAGGAGAGGGGAAAAACAATTATACATGAATAAGAGATTTCCAAGAACAACGTCCCAAGGTTGCACTTAAGCTTAATAGTTGTAAATAGTTTCAAACCCAAAATAAGTGTACTTTAAGCACAAAGATGTTTTTTCATTTTAGTAAACATACAACACGAACCATTAAAACACTGCCAAACAGTGGGAAGGGTGAAACTCTGAGCATGCTAAGTGGTTATAGAAAATATCCTGCATGCCGTAACAGCAAGCTACTTCCATTCAACTTATGCCTAAATTAAGTGAAGAAAAAGTCCTAATGAATGCAGATGAAATATAAGCACATATTATCATATCTGATACAGACCTGGGAAGGACGAGGCCCAGCTGTTGATTGTGCAGCAACATACTGCAGAATCTCAAAAATTCTTGTCTGACCATAGCTTGCAGCTTTCTGCCAATAAATAGCAGCAATGTCCCCAGCCCTAGTCCTTAATTCCAACAAGTTGCGATCTATCTCTGTTTCATGCTTGGCCATGTATGGTTTGAAGAAGGATTCATAAACATATGTTGTTCCCTGGAAAAGATGGACTCAAAGAACAGTAATGATTTTGTTAGATCGCCGCATAATAAACAGCTACAAGGTCTAGCTTTCTATTTTTCAGGGTGAACTTGTACCTGCATTTTCGGGTTCCACAGATATATGAAGAATGCCAACTTAAACTCACTATACATTGGAACCCTTCAAAAGAAACAGAACATACATGAAAAATACATTAATGCAAACATCAAAATTACCTACATATAAAGGTTAGGATTTCTACCATGAAATCAAAGCATCACCAAACCTCTCAAAAACTGTCAAGACAGCAACTAAAATCCTGCCAAAAAAAAAATCAAGAATGTCTTACTAATATGTTCCCAAAATTCTGAGTTAAATGTAAAGAACACAATATGCAGATGCACACCAGTACTGACACCAAAAGCGCAGTTGCTCAATCTCTGGCCTATTCTTCTCCACAGTTTTATAGCACTCATAAGCTGGATAAGCATATCCAAAAATCATCCTGCAAACAAGTTATTTGTTCAAATTTCAATTAAAACCAAAATTTGTAACAACAACAAACAGAGGCTTAATCCCAAATTTTGGGGTCTGATGATGAGGTTACATACACAAGTCCTCTAGTGAGAAAGGATCCAATCATTTTGAATGCCTAACAAGAAAAATAAAACAAGCAGTGAGATCATATAACAAAGGAACCAGAGACAGATGACACAACTCGTGATCATAAAATCCACTTAATAGATTTAACCAAAATCCACCAAGCAGGAAATCCCTGATGAATATCAAATTCCACACATTCAGGAAACAAAGATGGCAATACACAAAATGCTTATATAGGAAAAAAAAAATCGCACAATTACTACAAATTAAAGCACAAAATTGATGCACAATTACTACAAATTAATGCACAAAATTGATCCAGGGACAAGTATAATTAACACATGAAAATAAAATGAAAAAGCATTCACTGGGCACTAATAGTTAAAGAAAAAGGAGAAAAGAGAATTGCAGAATTTACACCAAATTAGACATTAAAAAGAAAACTAAACATCGAAATTTGACCAATACACAGATAAGATAGGAACAGACAAAACAATGTTGGATGTTCGCATCCATATGAGAAATAGTTGTAGATTAGATTTTGAAAAACGATTAGCAGGTCTCTGCAACAATACATCAAACACAAACATATCTTCTAAACTGAAGAGCCGGAAATTCCACAATACGAGGAGAAATGATCGGCTTTCAAGTGATTATTGAACCAAACACGTCAAAAGAAACACAAATCAAATTCGAGCTGAAACTGATCGATCTCCGAGGAAGTTAAAGAAAACATGAATTGACCACCGGAAAAGGAAACGGGAAAAACCCACGTTGAGCACTAGTGGTTAAAGAGAAGAAGAATTGGTTTTCGTAGTACAAATTAGGGCAAACAAGCGCTTACAAAATCTTCGGAAAAAAAACACCACATATGCTGCAATGACAAGAATATGATCACAAAATTTACAGAAAAACTAACTGGAAATTAAGGCAGTACACAATCCTAAAGACATCAAAAGAGAGACAGGCAACACAAATTTGAACAAAATTAAAGGACGAGAGGGCGATGGTCGCAGATATGTGTGAAATGTCAACGAGATTACGAAATGCGAGAAACGATTTACAGGTCTCTGCGACAAATGTCTTGAACACTCGTGAAACGAAAGGTTCAACAATAGGAGGAAAAAATCGATCGGTACCTTCAAGAAATTATTCAAGAAATTATTGGTGGAGAACGCAAATCAAATGTAAGTGGAAATAAAGATCGAACTCCGAAGAAGTGGAGAGATCGAAGTTTAAAAGGAATCCGCCGCTAAGAGTCGGAGTCCGCGCCGCCGGAACGCGACGGCGAACCGTTTCGTTGTCGGCGGAGAGAGTAACAGCGACAAAGGAAAGAACGATTGGATAATACAACTTACAAGGGTATGATGTCGCTTATGAATTCTCTCTTTCTTTCTCTCTCCTCTTCCGTCTCTCTCTCCGCTCCTTCGGATTTTAATCCTAATGTTGAAATCCGCAAGACAGGAAGTCTGGCACGTGTGCATAACGAAGCACTAGTTGCTTGTGAAATTCCAAGATCATCTCACCGTCAATTTCGTAACGGACGGTTCATATTTTCTCCTTTTTGGAATTCTTCCCGTTATACAGAACTATATTACAATCTTCTATCCAAATAGAGATATTTAACCAAAAACAAAAACTTAATAAAAAAGAAAAAGGCCTCTCAAAATTAACTATTTTGTCACACCACAAATATATAGAACTAATTTAAAAAAATTATTTAAAAAAAGAAAAAAATTCAGAATTATGAACTCAAATGGGTGATACAGTACAAAATCTTATTCTTCACGTTTTGTATTAAAATACTAATATATATGCATCACATATTAAAATTCACTATTCTTGTAATGCCTATGAATTTTAGAGAAATTTTTGTTAAGAAAAAAAAATATTTTTATATTTAGTAGGCGTAGAAAATAATAAATTTAAATCAGTAATACGAAATATTATACTATTGATTTTCTCCATTGAATTTTTTTTTTAAATGGTTAATATTCTTCACATTAGTAAACATGATAAAATGGTAAATTTAAAAAATGCAATTATGGCATTATCTATTATATTACCATAAAAGATTCGACCATTTTTATATTTAGTTTGAGTTAAAATTAATTTAATTATTTGAGTCTTACTTTTTTACTTTTTGTAAAAAAAAAAAATTATTTGAACCATGGTTACAATTATAAGAATAGATTAATCATTATACTCCAAAAAAAAAAAAGCAAGGCAATAGATTTCTTTTTCTTTTTATTTTCGTTAAGGAGAAGAGGGACAATAATAACAAGCCTAAATAGTTCCAAGTATTTTTTTTTTATTGGCCGGTTGAGTTATTTTTTGTCACATTGACTACCAAGTTTGCGTTGAAAAGAATTAGTCGAGCCACCTCAGTACGATTCAAAATGAGGGTTTGGCCATTCATATTATTTATTTTTTTTAATTACATTCTTATATATTAAATTAAAATTCAAAAATGGATTCGTGATGTAAGCACATTTCCTTTTGTAGCCCACCACACTAATCCAAGGGGATTGGACAGGTGTGACACAAAACGGTGCAGTCACAAGTGATTGGATCACTTCTCAGGCAATCAATGAAAAACAAAGCTATGAGAATCAATTTCATGTTATAAGGACATCTTCATGAGGTTAATACGGATAAGGAAAGAGCAAGCAAGGTATATATAATACTGGGCATGGCATGACACTGTCCACAAAAGGTTAATCTAGGGATTTTATTTCTAATATATATATATATATATATAAATGGTAGTAGCATAGGTTTAAAGATTCTTGTTAGTTTGTGCAGATAAAGTTGACATGCTAAAGGGTTGCCATGCTTTTGGGGTTATGTTTGTGTGTCGCTCTCCCTCTCACTTTCATTTGGATGGTTCATATGTTATCCCTTTTTATATATTTTTTTCTTTTTGGCCCCAGCCCAAACACTTTTATTTATCTAGTTTGGTATAAGTATTAGAAACCAAAGCTGTGGTCTACCAGGATTGCCCGTAATATTGTAATTTTTTTTTTTTTTTTGGATATTGATCAAGTATCTGAATTATTTGACTAATTTAATTTGAGTATTGTGGAGTTCAATTTAGAAATCGACTCTTCTAACACTTATTTTTCTATTTTTAAAATTTAATGTCGAGATGTTAATTAAGAAAATCAAGTGTTTTGTTAGTAGACCAATAGAACATTGGTTAGTAACATTGAAAGTGTAATTTTAAGATCAAATGAATCAAAATTTATGGCATCATTCATAATACTTATATAAAAAATATTTCAAATTTAAGTTATTTTAAACTGACTAAAATATCTAATAAATTAAATTAAATTTTTTAAAATTACATTTAGGTGGACTGTCGTGTAAGATTAGAATAATTTAATTTTTTGATTTATTTAAAATATGTTGCCGAATGAAAAATGACCTATAAATTAACTAGTTATTTGGCAAACCAGAGTTGAACACCATCGTTTTTCATCCCTAGAGTGAAACAACTTATTGTGTAGCAAAAGATGGCGCTGGGATGAGAGCCTCTACGCTCTTTTTTTTGTTACAAGGAAATACAATTAAGTAAAATCAAATCAAGAAAGTTTAACCTCTAAAAGAAGGAGCTTTTTTTTTTTTTTGTTACAAGTAGAGGACGAAAGCTTAACCTCTAAAAGAAGCTAAGCCCCGAATATCACAAAGCAAATACCGATAAACCTCACTGGGGGGAGAGACAAACTCATGCACCCCTGGAGGAGCCGTCGGACCAATCCTAGGAAGGACATCAACATATTTATTCCCCTCTCTTGGAGTAAAGAGAATCCTATTAACTAAAGTTTGCTGTATCAAGATTTGGCACTCCTTGATTATGTAGTAATCATGGTTGGTTTGTTCCACCATTGAGGAGAGTGCTTCCACAAGCCCTTCCGAGTCTAGTTCCAGTAAAACCGGGAAGATCTTAATCCGAACCAAGACGCCTAAGCCTTCCTGAATAGCAAATAGTTATGCCAAATAGGCATCCGTCATACCAATATTTGTCGTGTCGCCACTAACCCACAATCCATATTCATCTCAAACCAATCCTCCTGCACCAGCCACTCGGTTCCTAGGATTTGAAAAACCATCAGTGTTAAGTTTGAAAAACCCCGTTGGGGGTGGGTTCCATCGAATCCAATGTCTAGTCCTAATAAGGCTTTGAGACCTACCAACAATAGCCATCCATCCCTCTCTAGAAAAAGCACAAGCTATTGAGACCATTGCATCTGGGAAAAATTCGATGCCCTCAAAGACCATCTTACATCTGCTTTTCCATATTGTCCAAAGAGTGTAGACAAATCAAATTGACCAAGGAATACCCATGAACAAAGCATGCGTTTTACAATTCCTAAGGAGCCATTCCCTCATATGGCATCGGTCCAATACTTGCTGAGCAATTGTAGAGTTTCCAACAATCAACCTCCACACTGTTCTAGTTTTACTACAATCCCGAAATAAGTGGGGTAAGGTCTCTGTCTGTTCCCTGCATAAAGGGCACTAGGGATTGGTAGAAAGTCCCCGTAAAAAACGAGTATCATTTGTCATCAGCACCCGGTGCATCGCCATCCACAGCAAAATTTTGATTCTTTCCTGACATTTCAATTTCCATATCCAACCATACGGCACATCCGATGCTAGTGGTTGGGGACCCCGAGCAAAATTATAAGCCGACTTAACTGAAAAGATTTCCAAAGCATTGGCAACCCAACAAACTCTATCTTGGGTATCCGGGTCCCGGGGAATCATCGATGCTCTGACCTCATCTACTATCGCTGGCGGTAGTAAAGTCTCAAGTTGAGGGGTATCCCATTGCCTATTGCGTGCAATGATAGTATTAACTTTCATATGAAGCAAGTCTCCCAGTGGGCGTTCCAAAACTCGTCTGCTCAACGGTTCAAATCCTATCCATTTATCTGTTCAGAAGCTAATGTCTTTACCACTTCCGGACTTTCATTGTATATGTGGCAGCTCAACATTATTAGTAATTAATAAAATTGTTTGCTGATAATAGTAATTATCGTACCCGCAGCACTGTTTTCATGGGATCTATTCTTGGAATCATTTTAATGATTAGTTTCATGATAATATATATATAGATATATATATATATATATATATATATATATATATATATATATATAGATATATATATTGCGATAATTGTCCAACTCAGTATGTCAAAATTTCCATTTAGTTTATATACTCCTCTCAGTAATTGATTTGAACGTATACAAGAATAGAACAAACGTTATAAAAAAATATACATTTATCGATAAATTTTATAATAAATAAAAGTTTATCGTCAAGTAACAACAAATTTTTTAACAAAAAAATATTCGTCACAAAATTTGTAACGAACCTCAAATTTATCACAAAATTTATAACGAACTGAGTGTTCGTCGCAAATTTATAACGAATACTTTAGTTCATCGCAAAAATTTACAACGAATAATTAAGTTCGTCGTAAAATTTGCAACGAACACTTTAATTTGTCGTAAAAATTTACAACGAACAATTAAGTTCGTCGCAAAAATTTGAAACGAAACATTAAGTTCGTCACAAAATTTGCAACGAACCACTGAATTCGTCGCAAAATTTACAACGAACCTTGTAATTTGATGCAAAATTTGCAACGAATTTTGAAATACGTAGCAAATTTGCAACGAACTTTTGAGTTCGTTGCAAAATTTGCTATAAACCTAGAATTTGTTACAAAATTTGTTACAAATTTTCTATACTTAGAAAATTTGTTGCTTCCTCTCCATTTTCTATAGCTACACTTAAAAAATTTTAGCTTCCTTCACAAATAGGATTCTGCTCCACTCCATTGCTGGTAAAGGTAAGATCTCTCTCTCTCTTCTCTCTCTCTATCCTTTGTGGGTTGAAATGCAGATCCGGCGGCAGTGCCGCCAGATCAGGTGGCCGCAGAGGCGGCGGCCCTCGCGGGGTCGTGGTTTTTTTTGTTTGTTATTTATTTTAATTAATATTATTTTTTATTTTTATTTAGTATGACATGTTCAAAAGTTTTGAGTAATTAAAATCTGAGTTTTCGATGGAGATAAATCTGCATAGAGGATTGTCGATGTTATAAGGTACATTCGCTATTGCATATGCTGTTGCATAAAATTTGTAAAAAAATATTAATTTTTGATATTGTCTTACAGAGTGGAGTAAAAATTGGATCAACTTCAAATTTTGCTCATCTGAAATGAAATGAAAAGTTGGGTACGATTCTGTAAGTGATGATATTTGAATTATTCTGTGAGTGGTGACATATGAATTATTTAATATTGATTTTTTATATTGTCTTACAGAGCGGAGTAAAAACTGGATCAATTTGAAATTTTCGTAGCCTTTCTACCAAATAAACATATAAAATAATAGTTATTAGATTGTGAATTTGGAATTTTTATGGCCTCTCTTAGCAAATTAAAATTTTATTTTGAAATCCCAAATTTGCCCTCTGCTTATCCATGATATGAGGTCAAAAATAAAATTATACAATTTCCCTTCTTACATTAGTTGTAATAGAGAGACTCATTACTTTAGTAGCAATTAAAGGTAACTTATTTGTTTTCATTAATTTTGTTTCTGCACCCCAACATAGAAAACATTGTCTGCCCAGTAGAAAATTTTCAGAAATTGGGAATATTTTTGGACATGACCCTGTTCTCGTGGTTTTGCCACCGATTCCTAATTCTCGTACGCCTTTTCTGACTTTTCCTGGTTTTTGTTTATTGTTTAATTTCATTTGTAAGTTTGTTTCCTATTTAGTGGCTCATGTATCAATTTTTTAATTTTGCTCGTTAATACACTATTTTCTTTTTTATAGATAATTTGAAACGAATTTTTTTTTTTGGTGGCTTGCGATAAGCTATTATTACGTTAATTTAAATATGGTAAGTATTTTTATGTACTCCATTTTATTTTTTTTTTAAGTTCACAATTTTTATTTTGTTTATTACCTTAACATTTATATTTGATAGTATTGACGTGGGGGGCATAGACAAAGTAGTGATTAAAGATCAGACTCTTTAAGGCCGTAATTCGCTTCAGCTGGACCTTCTCATTCCCCTTTACCAACTAGTGCTGCACCTTTGTCGTCCCCTTCGGTTACACATTCGATGCAACATTCGCATGTCTATGGGGAAGACACGTGAGAGGTTATTGCCCCATGTGGAGATTCGTAAGTATTAAATTTGGTTATTTCATCACTATTGATTCTTTTATTTATGTAACATTTAAATTTTTTAACTATCTTATTTACTTACCAATTTTTATTCGTAATCTTATAACAGATTCACAAATTATGTACATGTTGTTCATGAACTTAATCAAATAGTGAACAATCATTGGGGAGGGGAGTAACTATCTTACACAAACACTCCAGATGAAACGAAAGAATTATGGTGGAGAGAGTTTAAGATAAATTACGTCTTTCAGTTCAAATTTAAAATTAAGTTTATAATTTTAATATAACTAATAGTTTTTTTATTTATTGTAAAGATAGTTCACTTGGCACGAGACGGAGGAGTTTGAAATAAGAAAAATTTTTAACAAGAAATGTGGTCATCACATTCGAGACGTATTAAATCATGTAAATACTAGTAGAAGGAGGCCAAATTGCATAATCGATAAAAATTGGCACAGAATTTTGAATTTCTGGGAATCTGATGAGAGCCGAAGGAGGAGTGAGCAGAATAAGAAGAATCGCTCTTTTAATTCTGAAGAAATGTCTGCTATTTATGCGTGAAGGTCAATCAATATTGATGAGTATAGAAATAGAATGGTAATATTTATTAAAACACTAATTTTTTAAATTTAATTTATTTATTTTATAACTGTTTCATTATATTTAACAATGTTTTTTTAGGCCAAGAAAATGAGATCCCAGCCATCAATTATAGAGACTTTCACATGAATGTTCCAAAAAAAAAACAAGAACTGGAGTGGAGATAGAGTTAGAGTTGTTGTAGTATTTAATTTGAAAACTTTCCTTTATTTTAAAATTAATTTTTTTAATATGTTGTTAGTCTAATTTCATTTGAAATTATGTAATGACAATGCAGAAGAGATATGATGAGTTACAATGAAATTCGATCGATAATGATGATGTTGGCTCATCTGAGCCATTTGTTAATAGTATAGATTTATGGATCGAGGCAAGTGGTGGTGCAAAAAAGGGATGAAAAATATTTGGGATGGATTCTTTGAATCGGACTTGTAGAATCACCGATCAATCTTATTCCACTCTAACTGTTGTAAGGGAAGAAATGATACAAATGAACAATCGGATGAACTAGATGCAAGAGCTATTAGTATAAAAAGACAATCAAATTGAAGAATTACACGCACAATAAAGGCAAAATGAGGGCATAATTAGGAACTACGAGCAAATCAGAATTTTATAATGCGACATCTTCACTTAACTCCCGATTTAAGTCAAACGATCATATTTCTGTTTTCTTTTGATAATACTCCTGATGGTGATAATGGTGACGATGGTGATGACGGTGATGATTTATTTGATGATGATGGTGGTGGTGGTGTTTCTTGAATGTGGTTTTTGCATACTATTATCTTTAAATATGTGACTTTGTATTGTGTTTGTTATTGACATTATCTTTGAATGTGATTTGTGTTTGTATCATATTGTGTTTGTGACTTTGTATTATAGTTTCTTGATGAGATTGATATTGGATAGTTGATGATGGTATTGTTTAATGGTTGGTTGATACTGTTAAATGACTGATTTATTGATATTGAATGGGAGATAGAAACAAGGTATACAAGAAAAATGATCAAATTTGTTGCTAATTTTTTTACCAAAATATCCAGATTCGTTGTAAAATTCGTTGCTAAATATGTTTGTAATGAAATTTGTGATCAAAAGGTTTGTCGGAGATTAGCGACGAACTGCGGCTCGTCGCAGATTGGCGATGAGTCGGAATTTGGCAATGAACCTTGGTTCGTCGTAAATTAACGATAAATTTTAATTTTTGGTCGTTAAAATTTGTGGTGAATTGATAACGACAAAAATTATTTGTAGCTAAATTTATCTCAAATTATTTTTTTAAGGAATTTTTCTTCAAAATCCTTGGCAAAAGTTGTTGCAAAAGGCAACTTTTTGTAGTGAAATATAATAATTAATGATATAAATATAGTACATCTTTTTTATTGGCTGGTTAAGTTATTTTTTATATGAAAGTATGTTGGCTGCATAATCTTAGCAGGAAAAAAAAATAATAAAAGAATCACAAGACAAGCAAGATCACGATCTCTCCTTAACTAAATAAGGCTGTCAACATTTCCTTTGAATTAGCCTTCCATGACGTGCTCAAACTTAGCTCTTGTTTTGTTTGGATAGTAATATATCCAAAAAAAATTATATTACAGTTTATATTATCATATTTTGATTAAATATATTTTTTGAATTTTATTAAAATATATTAATAATTTAATTAAAATTAATTAATATATAGTAATATAGAGTGCTATAAATAATTTGATTAATTTAATTTGTGATTTATTTGGAGCATTAACATGGGCAAGGTCATATATATGTTTTGTCCATCTCCATGCCAATGAGGAGAGCAAGACCGCGGGCCAGATATTTAGAACACAAAAGCCACGTACTGTACCCACAATTTTCATTCACTGCCCTGGGATTGTATGACACCACCACAGTGTTCGATTTGGAGAGAAAATGCAAATACTTAAAAAGGGTAGAAAAGGGTTAGGGTTCAAAAACTTGGATTCTACGCTTTCTTGGGCTCAAAAGTGGGGGTGGGGGTGAGGGTGGGTGGGTTCATAGCAAGGTGTTCAAAGCCATGATACCCAATTGAGCAGCACATAGCATTTGCAATTCCTCTCATGTGTATCACAGTTATATACCACTTTGTGTTGCCCCGTCACTCTCAACTCCCCATATTTATACCCACCCCTCTCCCTCTTTCTCTCTCTCTATCACTTGCTGTTGTTCTCCCTTTTACTTTGGGATGAAATGCATCTCGGTTGATAAGAGAGTTAGGAATGTCGCTTCACTTTTTGGGTTAGTTTAATTGGGGTAAAAAGTGAAAGAAAAAATGGAAAGGAAGTAAAAATAAAAGAAAATGAGAGATTTTATTTATTTGGTAAATAGGTAAAAGTAGAGAGGAAGTAAAAATGAGGTGTAATTCCTTTTTCTTTCTCTTAAGAAATCATTTTCATCATAAAATAGATAAAAATAAAAGGAAATAAAAATTTTAAACAATTTTACCTTTATTTCTTTTTAATATTCACAAAATTATCTATTATTTTTTACTATTATAATTTTATTTAATATAAAATAATAAAATTTAATTTCTTTCATCAATTTTATTGAATAAATTATTTTCTCTAATTTTACTTTTTTTACTATTTTTAATTTTTTAACATTAATATTCTAATTTTATTTAATATAAAGTAATATTAAAAATAATTTATAAAAAATAAGAAAAATATATTAAATAACTATTTTTTTCAAAAAAATTATATTTAAAAAAATCATATAGTAATAAATATTAAAAATATTATTTTATAAGAATAGAATAGTAAATTATATATTATTTTTTTCTATATTTTATTTTAACCAAATACAAAAAAGTATCACTCATTTTTTTTATTTTCATCCTTACCGAACAAAAATTAAAAAAAAATATATATTTATTTTCATCTCTCGTCTTCCCCTATCATTTCCCTTCCGCGAACCAAACTTAGCCTCGATTAATTAAAGTTTCAAACTGATTTAGCATCTCGATGTCACGGATTACCCAAAGGTCAATCCATGTTTTCTTTAGCCCAAGAATGTTAGTAATTGCCTTTGTCATGATGGCAGTTGAGTCTAAATTCGAAGGCATGATATCGCAAGTATTTTTTTTTTTCATTTTTTTTTGGACTCGACATCCACGCCGGAAAAAGTGATGAAAAGTGGACTCCACATGACTATGGATGGATCGGGCACGTCGCATTTTCAGGGCCACATATTTTTTTTTCTTTTAACCTCCTTAAAAATCTTGGGTTACGACTGATGTCAGTCAAACCATATGGCATTTTTATTTCTTAATACTCTCTTTCTGATTTTTTTTTTCATAATTTATTTTCTATTTTTGAATTAATGAAAGCCAATCCTAATTAGGTTTGAACATAAATCAAGTATCAAGTTTCAAATTTGTTTGTTTAGTTAAAAAAAGTTGACCACAAAAATAGATTTCGATTAAATAATTCGAATTTAAAAATAATTTTTATTATTTATTGGATCAGCTTACATTATTTTAAGTTGCAAAAGTTTTGGGCCGGAAATGGAGATGTGACAATGGGGGTCGGGTTTAGGCTCCGAACAAGTAATGGGCCAGTTCAATCCACGACATGGCGGAACGACGTCGTTCTAATGAAGGTCCATGTCCTCGTCCGAACAACCCATTACATGTCCACGTCGTTCTAGTCGTGTTCGTGTGACACGGTTTATGGTTAACACTTGAACTAGACCCAACGTATCCTGAGGCCATTGACGGTCCATAAAACTAGTGGTCTTCTTAGCAAGAATCGAATTTTTTCCTTTTTCCATTTTTCTTGGGGGTTCTTTTGGGGGAACAGAACACCAGCTTGACAAGGACCCTTCTCTCTCAGAGCCCAAAAAGAAAAGATAATAATGAAATTGTTGGTGTCATTACGAATGACAATAGATCGGTTATGATTTGAATCATATTAATATAATATCTGACCTTAAATGTTAATTATAATATCCATATCTGACCCTAACTCGATTCGGATTAAAAAAGTAAAAACCATATCCGATCCTACGATTTTTTTAAAAAATCCAATCCGACCCGAACTACTACATATCTTTAATGAACCGATCCGATTCGATCTTAACCCGACTCATTCCCGATCCATATCCGATCTAAACTATAATCTAATACATTTTTTAATTTAATAATATTTTTTTAAAAATAAAAATGAAAATTATAAATTATAACAAACTCTAAAATTTGTTTTATTTTATTTAATAATATTATATTAAAATAAAATTTTATTTTATTATAAATTATTATCGGATCGGATCGGATTATTTATAACATCAATCCGAATCCGAACCGACCCGATTACTTTAAAATTAAAACCCGACCCTAACCCAATTTTTGAAAAAAAAAACTCGATCCGTCGGATCGAATTTTTTGGATATCCATTAGATCGGATCGGATATTGCCATCTAGATGGCGCCAACAGTGGGTCGGTTGCTGTCTCCATTTTTGCGTAATCCTCTGAAAATTTCATCATCAAATTTGCCGCACAAATTGGGAAGGAATCAACGGTCACCAACGTCCTATCCGTGCAGCATCAGAGCCGAACTCGACCAAAACCCGGTTCTTCCCCTCCTTTCTCTCCCTCTGCATTTTTCTTCATTTTTCATTAAATTTGTAATATTCATTTGAATTGATGATACAAATGGGTATTCATCAGATAGTGGCAATATCAGTTGGGGTAGTGAGCGTTGCAGTGGGATTGGCATTCCTGTCTTCTACGAAACCCAAATCGATAATGCTGTATGTCATTATTCATGTCACATTTTGGCTGTGAATACTACAAAATTTTGATTTGATTTTTCAGTTTTTTGTATATCTGAATTTGTTTAGATGCAATACTGATGCAGGCTAAAAGGGAGAACACTCAGCCATGCTTCCCTTGTAATGGTTCTGGCGCTCGTAACTAGTTCTTCCTTATTTATGTTATTTTAAAATCTGAAAAGTTGAAATTGGCATTTGATGTTGCTTAACTAAAAAATATGAATTCAAGTTACTCGGGTTGTTTTATATCCAACCAGGTTGCTAGTGGGAGTTCTTCAGCAAATCAAATTTGATATATAGGAACCCCCCTCGATGAACTAGTCAGCTTCACTTCATACACTTATGCGACATTGGGTGATATATTACTCGTTGATGTTTCTAGCCTTTTGTTATTCTGAAAACTAGATTTGGGATGCTAAATGACGGAGAAAAAAAAGAATGGGAGGAGCAATGGATATTTTACATGCTTCTGCTTCCTAGATGCAATGCCTTCTTGTTTGATTTAAGTGTAATGTCCGCTCACCGGAGGTCCAGCTTTCAGGCTGCACGTCTAAGATAACTTCTGTGTAGATCTAGTGCTTTGGACTGTGGATGAGCTATTTTTTCCTACCTTTTAATAGTATTAGTGCCTAAATGCATAAGGCAATCATTGAAATTAGCATCTGAAAAGTATCTGTGTGAAGGCTTAATGACTTGGATTCCATATTCAGCTTATATAACTTCGAATAGTTGTAAATTTCTGTTGGGCATACTGTTATATAGCCGTGTCATTGTCCAGAGAGGTGCAGATGGGACCAGGAACTGTGACGGTGGAGTTGGGTGGGGATGAGAAAGAAGTCTCAAAATGCATCAACCGTGATGGAGTTGGTCCTTCGACATGCACTACGTGCCAGGGTTCAGGGATCCAAGCAAGCTATCTAGATCTTAGGTATGCGTCTTCACCGGCTGGAGAGTCTCTTCAAAACTAATGCAACTAGCAAAAAATAGTGAAAATGTTAGCACTTTCTTTTTGATCCAAGAAGTTGAAATATTCTCTTGGAAAACTAATTGCTAGGAGGCATCTAAATGCGTCCCCAGAGAGACTGATTAATTTTCTAGATAGATGATTCCTGTTTATATTGAGAAAGTTTGTTGAAGTCCATGGGACACTTGTAATGAACTAAGATGTTCACTACAAGTGTGCAGATTGGCTAGCAAATGCTGCGCTCAAACAACCCCTAGAGGTCCACATTATGGATCATATCCCGAACAATCTATCATGGTCGCTTCTTGGTGATGTAGCATGGGTATCTGTTCCCCGTCTGCGTGCTTCTTAATTTTTCCTATTTGTTTTGGGCTTCAGCCCTGTTTCTCGCTGGAGAAAAATGTTCATTGAAGAATTGATGAACAAATATAATGAATCGTGTGGAGGCCATCAACTTCTGTGAGGTGATCAAATTTTGTAAGAGAAGGGGATACGGGGTATTTGTACTAATGAAATTCTGAATTGTGTAATGCAGAGAATTCAAGGATGATGATTAAGGTCTTTCCGGGAACGTGAAATGTTAGATTCAGGATCCCTAGTCCATGGTCAATAGCCAACCATTTGAGTGGGATAGTCCAAAGTTCTTTTGTAAACAGCTCTCTCTTTTCCCTTTTTCCTAACCAATTGTTTGTTCATCGCCAACTGGTCTGTTAAATACACATTACTTGTCTGTATTTTTGGATACATGTAATTAAAGACTTGCTTGAATACTTTAAATCACCATCCAGGAATGAGTATACTGCCCGGTTATTGATCTTACAACGTGTCTCTCTCTCATGGAGAAACTTTGGGCAAAAAATGAAATCCAAAGTTACAACTCTTATGTTGAACGAACCTGCCATTCATTCTGCAGATGTTCTTTAACATAGCTAGGGATTGTAGGAGGATGTTATCAAGCAGTGGCAGTGTAGGTATCACACGTCTACAAGGAGGCAAATCAGTGTGCTAACCGGCTCGCGAACTCTGCTCATGATTTCCATCAATGCTGTACCGTGCTCCATTCTCCTCTCCCAGCTCCCACCCTAGAACTGGTTAAAGATTGGCAAGGGTTGGGCTATCCTAGGTTGTGTGCTTAGTCTGCCTTTTGGGCTCGGTTGGCCTTAACAGCGTGGCATGCTCGCCCAGTTTTCCTCGCTTTGCGCTCCAACGAAATCCCTGAAATATATAAAATTACACACGTGCACACACACACACATTATATATATATATCTTTACCGTATTGCATAGTATACGTTATATATAAGCTATTTTGTAACTATTTTTATATTTGAAAAATTAAAATAGAAACCTTAATCTCAAATCCTCATTCCCTTTTATCTAATTTGTTCTAATTTTTTCTTTTTTATTCGAGGGATAGGGTATAAATTGGTGTAATATTTATAATTGATTTTGTTTTATTTTTAAATAAATATTACACTAATTATTGTATTTTATTATATTTAATATGTTAGAATTGATGGAGGAGACATGAAAAAAAAAATAAAAGAAAAATGAGGACAAATTTAGAAGTATGGAAAATTAACAAATATTTAGATATTTCTAAATATTTGGAAATAAGAATTTTAGAAATTTCAAACTCATTGTAATTTGTTATTTAGTAGTTACCTAAAATTTAGGGGAGTTTTCTCTTTAAAAATTTGGTTAACTCACTTCATAGAGGGTGACATTGTATAAGGAGAGGAGAGCCCCAAAGATGGGGCAGCCTCCCCTCTTATTCCCAGCAGCTCTTCACCCTTTTCCCAGCAACAACAGTAGCATTTTTTTCCTTTTGTTTTGTTTTCTTTATTTTTTATTGCTTCAAGTTTCTATCTCTATGGCTGCTACTCATTCCTAAACTATCATATTTTGTTCTTCATTCCCCATCACAATTCTTTTCCCAACAGCCTCGGGTTACGAATCTTGTATTTTATAGCACATTGTGTTATTTTTTTCCAGCAATTCATTTAATTTCAGTAACAATTTTGTCCCTTTGTGAGTTCTTCTTCTAATGTTTTTATTTTAATTTTATTTTCTAGTTAAAGGGTATTAAAACATTGATTTTCTATAATTGTGAGATTTTATTGGGTATATTAATTCAACATGTCATAGGTATTTATTTAATTCATGTGCTTCATGGATCATGATTTTCTAGGGTTATTAAATAGATGACCAATGTTTAATAAATTTAAAATAATCTATAACCAATTAAAAACGACAAGATTTGTTTGTTTTTAATAACGAGCTAAATGACATTCATATCATAGAATTGAATAATTTAATTTAAATAAATTCATATTGGAATTTACTGATTAGAATTTGATCTTTCTGGATCTTAAAACTATCGAAACACTAAATTCAACAAGAGTCTCTTGGGTTGTCTTTCGATTAGGGAAATAGTTAATTGTGGTATCTTAATTACAAGATTGATCGTTTCGTGGTACTTAACGGTCATAACCAATTTATTTAAGAGTGTTAAAATTTTTAGATAGATCGATGATCAATCACATAAAATCAAGGTGGAAATAATTTATTTGACTAGAAAAATTGATTTTCCATTAATTTTATTTTTTTGAGTTATTTATTTTTATTTAATTAGTTTAGTTAGTTTTCCAAACCCCCATATTTTTATTTTATTTTATTAAAAGAGATAAATCCATTGTTCCCTTTGAAGATGACTATATTCACTCTATACTAGTATTTTGTGAAATAGATATTTTATTTTTAGTTGTTTAACGACACACTAAATTTTGGTGGCGTTGCCGGGGAATGGTATTAAGTGATTCATTTTTTTTAAGTTTTCTTTTCTTTTTATTTTTTGGGACCAACATTTGCAGAGAACTTATTGGAAGTGTGTCAACGATTTAGAAGAGAATGATTTTAAATACTCAGACATGACTGGTCAAAAGACTTTAACGGAGTTGTTATTTCCTGATTTTAATAAACATACATTTTACAGTGATTTTCCTAATATTATAACTTCCCAACAATTTGGAATATGGCAAAACGTTCCAAAGATGGTCAACGAGGTAAGTGATTTTTCCCTTTGTTAAGAATTGAGAGAACTAACTTCTGTTATACGTAATTTTATTGTAGGAAAAATATAACCGATATAAACTTGTGGAATTTATTCAGAGATTGATCATCTAATCGATAAGTGTCTCATTCTTTTTGGTGACCCATATTCGAATATCTATAACCAAAAATGGTGTGATGAACCATACTTCAATTATAAAAATTGGCAACAATGATTCCAACAACAACTACAAGTCCAATCTCAATTTCAACCTCAACAAATTCTTTGCATCAAGGTAGAAATTGTCAAAAGTTTGGCTAAAAGTATTTTGTTAATTCAACAGCAAAGCCAATGATTTCAACAAGAGACAAAAGCCAGCATCCAAAATTTAGAAAATCAAATATCACAATTGATGGCTACCGTAAATCGATTAGAAAAATTATCAAAAGAAGTAGAAGACAATTCATCAAAAGCCAAAAAAGATAGGGAAATCGAACAAATAGAGAAATCATCAACGGTGAATGAATCCACCGAGAAGGTAAATAACGAGTCCAATATTTTCAAAATAAAAATTTTGATTTTATCACATTTTCTTAGCAGACTGGTATAATCGAAAGAGGAGGAAGTGAAAGAGATTTTTGAAACTTCTCCAAAAGAAGGAACCAACATTTCTCTCCTAGAAGTAATAAAGCAAGTGCCAAGACCATTCATAAAAATAATTAAAACAAAAATTGTTACAAATTTGGGTACTCTAACTCTTGAGTTTGATCGTAAAGTTGATACTTTTAATATTTTTGATGTCATGAAGTGTCCAAATGATTTTAAGTCTATTTTTCATGATAGCATAATGGAATTCATTGTTCATGATAATTTAGTGCAAGATGAATTGGACTTTGTGTTTAAGGAAAATTTGACAAACAAGGTTGTACAATGGGACAAATTTGTTGATGATAAACTCCCACACCGGAAACAATCATTGGTAGGCCATAAAATCCTTCACTTTAATTCAAAAGTGAAGTTCATACTAGGTATGTTGAAGTCTAAATGGATCAGACCCATCTTTGAACGAGGTTGAAACAATAAGATAATGTCGAACCAAAGACATTAAACAAAGACGTTTGTTGGGAGACAACCCAATATTTTCTTTTATGATTTTTATTTCATATTTATTTGGTTTGATTTAGATTTGATTTTGATTTTTAGATAAATAAATGCTGAAAAATTCGATGACCAGAAGTGTTCTTCCATTAAGTCGTACCCATGCCTTGACAAGCCTTCATTGCTGTCCAAGTTTTGCTAATGTTCTCAAATGATCAGAATTGTATATGAGTTAGGGTGTGCCCACGCCTTAAGAAGAAGTCCATTGCTACCAGCATAATTTTTTCTTCAAAACTTGTTGGATTTGACCATCCATTCCTCACTCCACCCTAGAGAAGCTTTGTTCTCAGTTTATTTATTTATTTGCTTTTATTTGGGATGAATGTTATTTATTTTTATTTTTATTTTTTCTCTTTCATTTGACATATATTGGGGACAATGTATGATTTAGGTGTGGGAGGAATATTTCATGTTTTTGTTTTTGATAGTTTGTTTATTTTTCTATAATAGGTTAGATTTTATTTCATTTTATTTAATAAAAAAAAGAGAAAAATAAAAAATTTTGAACTTTCAAATTGATATGTGTTATTTTGTTGGCTAGAAATCTATAAAAAAAAATGGTTCGTATCAATGATCTTTGTACTTGTAACAGCTATTTATGTCTTTAATAGTTTTCTTTAAATGATAAACATGCAAGATTCATCACAAACCTCATTTCAAAGTGAGGATTTGAGTCTAAAATGAACAAATTCATTTTTTGTGTTCGTAATTTATTTTCTTCTTGAGTGAATATCACACTTAGATTAGTTATTCTAGAACTTGCAATGTTATGTATTTCGAGATCACATCTAGGGTTTCATGCATTGAAATGATAAAGACATCTAGGCTTTAACCCATTTTAACTTTCGTAAAAATCCCTATCTTGATTCATATTCCCCTTAGTGAACCAATTTGAGCTTAAAACCCTTTCTTTTTTCAAAACCTTTCAATACAACACTACAACCCTATTTTTGGCTTGCGTTTCAACCCCTTTGTACCAATAATTTATGTAATTAATTGCATGATTTAAGTTATATTTTTGTCTCATTGGGAAAGTATTGACTTGAATGTTGATTTTGATACTTTCATTGATGTGAAATGAAAATGGAATTCATGATTATGAAAGGAAGAAAGAGTTTGAGTTTTGTTCATCATTCATATTGGGATACTCTTTTGTTTCCAAAAAAAAAAAAGCGCAGCAGTGAAAAAAAAAAGAAAGAAAAAAAAAGAGAAGAAAAAGAGAAGAAAAAAAAAGCGTTGCACCTCTTTGAGTTCATTTCAATCATTGTTCGTATGAACACTTATGATATTTTTATATATATTTGATGGTTGGCTAGTTGAGCATGTGTGGGTATCAAAATCATATATTTTTTGTATGCTATTTGTGTGAGATGAAAGTATTTATTGTACAAGAAATTGTATAGTTAATTGCATATTATCTTTGATACCTTTTAACCCTTAATATTCTTTTTTATCCTACCCTTAAACCCAACCACGTTACAATCAAATGAAATACCTTTAGATTGGTGCATGAAATTCAAATTTTTAAGTAGTATAAATTTGATATATTTACAAGCATATGGTAATGCCAATTCCAATGTGTTGATTTGAGTTTTATTGATATATTATTCACTCCGTGAATTTGAGTGAACCCTCAGAGAGGAATATTGAATCTTACAGTTTTGATTTCATTGGTAGCTGTTGGGATTTGTAATAATTGTTTTTGTACGAAATACTGTGAAATACTTATTGTTTTGATTATTTTTCTGGTTCAATTTTTATGACACATGTTGATTTGATAGTTCGAAAGGAAAAAAATATGTTGACTTCAGTGATTTTCGTTTTATTTGAGTTAAGAATGCTTGAGGGTAAGCATCATCTAGGTGTGGGGGTATTTGATAGGGTATAAATTAGTGTAATATTTACAATTGATTTTATTTTATTTTTGAATAAATATTACACTAATTGTTGTATTTTATTATATTTTATATGTTAGGATTGGTGGAGGAGACATGAAGAAAAAGAAAGAAAAAATAAGGACAAATTTGGAAGTATGAAAAATTTACAAATATTTAGATATTTCTAAATATTTGGGAATAAGAATTTTAGAAATTTTAAATCTATTATAATTTGTTATTTAGTAATTAACTAAAATTTAGGAGAGTTTTCTTTTTAGAAATTAGGTTAACTCACTCTTATTTATAAAGGGTGACATTGTGCAAGGAGAGGAGAGCCCCAAAGAGGGGGTAGCCGCCCCTCATCTTCCCGGTAGCTCTTCACCCTTTTCCTAACATTAGCAGTAGCATTTTTTTCCTTTTGTTTTGTTTTCTTTATTTTTTGTTGCTTCAAGTTTCTATCCCTATGGCTGCTAATCATTCCTAGACTATCATATTTTGTTCTTCATTCCCTATCACAATTCTTTTCTCAACAGCCTCGGGTTACAAATCTTGTATTTTACAGCACATTGTGTTATTTTTTTCCAGCAATTTCACTTAATTTCAACAACAATTTTGTCCTTTTGTGAGTTCTCTTCTTCTGATATTTTTATTTTAATTTTATTTTCTAGTTAAAAAGTATTAAAATATTGATTTTCTATGATTGTGAGATTTTATTGGGCATATTAATTCAACATGTTATAGGTATTTATTTAATTCCTGTGTTTCATGAATCATTATTTTCTAGGGTTATTAAATAGATGACCAATGTTTGATAGATTTAGAATACTCTACAACTAATTAAAAACGACAAGATTTATTTGTTTTTAATAACGGGTTAAATGACATTCATGTCATGAAATTGAATAATCTAATTTAAATAAATTTAGGTTGGAATTTATGGATTAGAATTGCATCTCTCTAGATTTTAAAATTATTGAAACACTAAATCCAACGAGGATCTCTTGGGTTGTCTTTCGATTAGGAAAGTAATTAATGGTGATATTTTAATTACCGAAAAAGTAAGAAAAGATTGATCGTTTCGTGGTACTTAACGGTTATAACCAATTTATTTATGAGTGTTGAAATTTTTACATAGATCGATGATCAATCACATGAAATCAAGGTGGAAATAATTCATTTGACTAGAAAAATTGATTTTGCATTAGTTTTATTTTTTTTGAGTTTTTTATTTTTATTTAATTAGTTTAGTTAGTTTTTCAAACACCCTATATTTTTATTTTATTTTATTAAAAGAGATTAATCTATCATTTTCTGTAGAGATGATCCTATTCACTCTGTATTAGTATTTTATGAAATATATATTTTATTTTTGATTATTTAACGACACACCATCGAGTATCTGAGTGTTAATATTTTGTGATTGTCATTTACTCACTCTACACCAATGTACGAGTTTTCTTTTAATTCAAAATCTTTATGTTATAAAATAAAGGGAGATATTGATATTGATAATGTAAATGCAATTAACAACTTAATATGAGTTTTATATTATTTGAAAAATATATTAATGATCTTACTTTATTTTTTTAGCATAAACAAAGTATCGTAAATGAATAATTGATGACTTGATTAAATGATTGTTTAGAAAAGATACAATAAAATTTGATGATGTGATGAAGTGATTATATGGTGTTTAAATTTTAATTCATGTTTAAATGGTTAATAATTTTTATATATATTATAATGAATTAAATTAATATTAAACTGATTTTATATATTATAATGAATTTGTGTTCAGGGAACATGGTGTTTGTATATATTTTTAATCTTGACTTATTATTATTTAATTTAATTTAATTTAATTTATGATATATTTTAATTAAATAAAATAAAAATATAAACCGGAGAAATAAAAATCAAAATTTTCTATTTACAAATCCGGGTTCAACCTTTTAAAGGCAGCCTCAAGTCCGTCCCCGCCCGTGTATATCTAAACCCGTAAGGATCCGATCCGCAAAATCTCTCTCCCTTTCACACCGTCCTTGACTGACCTTGCCTCGAGACCTCTCTTTACTGGGACGGTTTCAAAGTCTCACTAGGGTTTTTGCTGGTGTTGAATCTTGGAGTGCCTCAAGCACTAGGGTTTAGCACAGAGAGAGAGAGAGAGAGAGAGAGTGAGAGAGAGAGGATGCTGTACATAATAGGTTTAGGATTGGGGGACGAGAAAGACATAACAGTGAAAGGTTTGGAAGCAGTGAAGAAATGCGAAAAGGTCTACATTGAAGCTTACACTTCACTTCTCTCTTTTGGTCTTTCTTCCGATGGCCTTTCCAAGTTGGTACTCCTCCTTCCTCTTTTAACCTCAATCATCCTCTCATTATCTTCGCACTTCATTCAAACTCCGACTCTTTGGGATTTATTTTTTATTTTTAATTCTTTTGCAGGAAAATTTATACGGTAGGTCAATTACCCTTGCAGATAGGGAGATGGTAGAGGAAAAAGCAGACCAAATCCTATCCGAGGCTCTTGAATCCGAGGTTGCTTTTCTTGTTGTTGGCGACCCTTTTGGGTAATTATGCTAAAACCCAAGCTCTTGTGTAATTTGTTTAAGTTATTTTTGAACACAACATAGCTAAAAACATAGTCATTTAAATAACTAACGTTGTTGGTTGTTTATCGAGTTTATAATGATGTTTGAAAGTGCTCTTGTGCCACATAGTTATACCAAAAAACATATTTCTTTTGCTAACTGGAGGTTAAGTAAAAGAAATTTTGCTTCTGACATAAGCATTAGTTATATATATATATATAGATATATTATAACTGTAATAGCATTAACGGGAGAACCAATCCAATTACTTTTTGGCTTTTTGTATGTAAATTTGTTAAACAAATGTAAAATAATCTTGGGGGATTTTACCAATTCAACACCAGAGCTACGACACACTCTGATCTTGTTGTTCGAGCTAAGAGAATGGGAGTGGAAGTGAAGGTGATATGCAATGCCTCTGTGATGAATGCTATTGGAATATGCGGTTTACAACTATATCGCTATGGCGAAACTGTTTCAATACCATTCTTTACGGAGTCTTGGAGGCCTGATAGCTTTTATGACAAGATCCAAAGCAATCGGTCACTTGGGTTGCATACTCTATGTTTATTAGGTGAGTTTCCAATCTTTGCATAATAAGGTTTCTGAATAAACAACATACGTAGTTTATGTGCGTAGAAGTGTTCTCTTCTATGACTGCATTCAGTTTTACCAGGATGATCAATTTGTATGTCCCACTGGATCTAACTGTTAATATTTATTCTGCAGATATACGTGTGAAGGAGCCCACACTGGAATCCCTGTGCAGGTCTGTGTCCAAAATGGATTTATATAATTGTCTCAAGGCTTCTACTGTAGATAATGCTTATTCCTAATTTTTACTTAAAAAATTTTTTTTCAGAGGGAGAAAGCAGTATGAACCACCCAAATTTATGACAATTAATACTGCCATTGAGCAGCTCCTGGAAGTGGAACAAAGTCGTGGAGGATCAGGTATGCTCATGTGTGTTTGTAATCAGAGTAATTACAGATAGCTTAGCCTCGATATCTAAGCCTGGCATGATAATATTTCACATCCGTAATTGTCTTTTTTTCTGGCCCACAAACCTTTTGGATCATATTAGATCTGCCTTAGAAGCATTGAGTGGGAGAGGGAGAAGTACACGTTTAGTAAAAGGCATATAAATCTGTAGGATGCAGATACTTGTGCGTTGTTTTTTTATTTATTTTTAATACATAATTGCCTAATGCTCACATCTCAGTTTTATTCTTTGCTCTGCCAAGTAAGTACATAAGGTGTAAGTAAATAGAGTCATTCTTTTCTAGCAATGTCTATGTGATGGTTTAGCTCTTTTGCATGTGTTTTGACCATGTATGAGCATAGGAGGACTGCTTGCTGCCTTCCTTCCAATTACACGAATTTATATTCAGAACTCTGATGCTTTAGATATTTTAATTCACTTCTATAAAATCTTGGGAGAGTTCTGCTGGAAATAAGCCAACTTAGCTTACATTTGATTGTTCCATTTCTTGCAGCATACAATGAAGGGACTACTTGCGTTGGTCTTGCTCGACTCGGAAGTGAAGACCAGATGATAGTTGCAGGTTCAATGGGGCAATTGCACACTGTGGATTTTGGTGCTCCACTTCATTGTCTTGTCATAGCAGGGAATACTCATCCGCTGGAAGAAGAAATGCTTGAATTTTATGCACTCAAAGGAGAAAACCCAGACGGCAAAGACAATAAGACTAGCTGTAATGGGACTTTATAGATATTCCTAGACACTTAGGTCAGACTCCTCGGCAAAATTCACAAAATCTTGTTACCTTTTTGAACTCAAATTTTTGTGCCTTATGTTCACCCCCACTTCCCCCCCCCCCCCCCCGGGGGGTTTGTGTGTGTATGTGGACGTTCAAAGATGAGGCATTTGATGTTGTTGGTGCAGATCAATCAATGGAGACCTTGCTTTTGACAACAATCAACGGCAGCTAGTTGGAGATTGCCTGAATGTAATTAAGTGATTTCCCCCTTAATTTTGCATGTTACGTGGAGTCATTTGCTGAAGCAGTTGCTTGGAAAAGCTGATTGGGGGAACAGAGCATTATCAACTGCTCTGCTCACATCTTCTGCCCAAGAGAGGAAATCATCCAATTGAGATGCTCTTCAAGGGTTGCATTTGATATGAAGTGCCTTTTTGGGTGATGGATGTGAAGAACATTCAGACTTGTTTGTTTCCCTATTAAAACAGTGCCACATTATTAGTCTGCGATCTATAGTTGATCCACTAGCAGATGATGGCCATGTGTTGGATTCATGTAGTCATTACACAAAGTGCAGAGGTTTTTTGAAAAAGCTTTTGATGTCCTTGTGTTTGCAATATTTTTGTACATATTGTAGCTTCCAATCTCTCTTGATAATTTATAAGGCTTTTGTTGCTTTCCGTAATAGATTTTTAGGTCACGAGGTGAGTCTTCTCCCTAAAAGATCATTCCTTTAGGTGAGCATTTCCAGAATCATCTCTTTGCCTGCCCTCCTCAAAAAGGCTAGACGTTAGATTGAATTAAAATCACCGACAGCTTTGTGTATTTGATTAGAAGGGCTAGCCGTTGGATTGAATTAAAGATTTGGACTCGTTCGCCTCCCAGTATGTTTGCCCAGAAAATTTTCTAGTTCTACTAGTCTACTACTTTCCTTTTCATCTTCATACAAGGCTTGGAGGCCCCCTGCCCCAACAAAACCTGGTAAAGAAACAAACGACTGAACAAATTATTGACATTTTGAGGAAAGACCACAGACTATTCTCAGCCTTGGCAAGCAAACTACAGTGTGTGTGGTCTAGAGGGGCTTACGAGAAGATTCTCATTCTTTCAACAAAATGCGAAAAGCGATTCTCTTTCCTGGGTGCAATGCTGCCAATCTCATTCTAAACCGTAAAATTAATGTTCCAGCTGAACCACTTCCATCATTCTTCTTGGTGACAACCAAAAGACAATCACATCTCACACTGGAATTTCACCAGAAAACTCTCCTAATAAGATGCACATCCAACGACTTGGCCAAAATGAAAAAGAAAAAGAAAATGTACACCAACAAAAATTATCCTAAAGATTACAACTCAAGCAGAGGTACCATTAGCACACCCCCCATACAACCATGTCAACTGCAGTTCATTACTTCCAAGAGACATGAAGGTCTCCCTCATGTTGGGATCCTCAAAGAGGTTAACAGCAGCAAAATAGAGATGGTCATCAATTCCTTGTATCTGATCCAATGTTTTGATGCAATTGCTAATGGAGAATCTGTCATCCTTATTGGGTGCTGAAACCGCTCTTATTTTTGAAGCTTCAACCATATCCAGTAGTGCATTTGCCATGACTTGAAAGACTTCTGGATCCCCGGTGCTTTTACCAAAACAAGAGTATGTCTCTGATGACCGCTTCTTCTTTTTCCCAGAAGCACTTCTAGTCAAATTCGCTGCAGAAAGCGCACCTCCTTGTGGGAGCTTTGACGAAGGTGGAGTTTCACAATAAGGGGTCCCACCTTCCAGACATAAAATTGGCGCTGCAGTATCAGTCGCAGCAGATTTGTCCAACTCTTCATAGTGACTTGACCGGGCATATCGACCATCAACTCCTGTTTCTGCAAAAATTGTGCACAGCTGCTCATAGATGGGACAATCCTTGATTTTGGTTGCATCAAGCTTGGAATGCACCTGTTTAGTATAGTCATATCAGGAATTCAAATAACACCTCAAAGGAGAAGGGGGGGGATGCAATTTCTGGAAATTTAAAATAGTACCTCAAGGTTTTCCCAAAGGTCAAAACCAATGCAACAAGACTCATCCATGGTGAACTCATTCTGATCAAGAGCAGACTTGAGATTACAGTAGCGTGTCCGCAAAACATCCAAGTGCTTCCTCAGTTGATTATTGTTGAAGTTGAGATTTGTCATCTTGTTGAATTGGTCACGGATGTGATTCCAAGTTTTCTTGTCAAAGATATTATTTGGTCTATTCCCCAGCTGTATCTGTTCAACCACCAAGTCTGCAAATATCTTATCAAGGGATGCCGTCCACCTCGTCCTTAAACGTTCTTGCTTGGGCTGATGCTCACTAACTTCCATGTCTATCCTACTACCCTGAAAGAGGCATTCAAGGTCCTTACTCTCTACCACAAAACAAGGAAATAGGTTCATTATATGGCAGTCGTTACATGTAGAGGGGACGCACTTTGGTATTTTGCCGATGCTGCCATCAGGGATTAACATATCTCAACAACACTTTAAAGTAGTTCTAATTGCATCAGGCCAGGCACATAAACTGATTAAGAGAAGTTTTTGGTTCTAGGTTAACCAGGCACAATTAAAAAGATGACTAGAGAGTAGAATGGGAAAGCCAGAAAATGCATGCAATGCAAAGGCCAATCACTAACCACCCAGATGATGATTTTCCACTGACTGCAATAGTGGAGGGACATGTCATTGACACACTCGCACAGAAAGCACTTGGAAGTGAGATGCCATGGAATGGGCGAGTGTCTGGGTCAGCATGCAAGTTCATCATACTCCGCACTTGAAAAGAGGGAAATTGATCATGGTAATTGCCCATTAATTGAAGAAAAACCAACAAACCCACTTAACTCCATTCAACATTAAATAGTTAAATCCTACTCAGACAAGTAAACAAGGAACAGTTCCAAAGCAAAAATTAACAAAGAAATCAGAATTTTCATATCATATTCCTTGTGAAATAGAAAAGAAATGATCTAAAAAAGAAATATTCAATTCCCTATCATTAAGCCAGAGAGAAGAAAGAAACGGAACTAATTGAGTCAATTCCCTATCGTTAAGCAATGAACAATGTGGGTTTAAAATCTTTTATTTCAAGAACCAGATATCAAGAATTGGGTCAAAAACTTCAAAGATTCACAAGTAAAACCTAAAATAAATTCATTAAAAACACTCAAGAACTGCAGCAAACAGACAAAGTTAAATTTTTTATTAGAAAAAATGCATCAAGCTGATTCGACCTGTCCACTAAAACCCTTAAAAGAGTAAAAAAATACACCATTCAACAGATTAGATATAAATTAAAAGAGCAGCCTGCGATGAATTTGAGAACTTGTTAAACCCAAGTCGCAATATCGCATAATGATATTTATGAGAGGAAAAAGAAAAGAATGATTTTTAGATTATAATAATATGAAATGAAGAGAATGATTATGATAAGAGGTTACCTAGCCGGAATCGGAAGTAGCCGGAAAAGGCAGAAAACTCGGTCCAGCAGCGACGGCGACTCTATCGGAATAGTTAAAAAGGGTCTTAGGTTAAAAGTCGTGGTGTTAACCTAGGAACGAGAAGGGTATGTGTAAAAGGGTACGAGGGACTTCAAACTACAACTAGTTGTTTGCATTTCATTGGTTATTAAGGTTTTTTTTTTCCACAAAATATGAAAAAAAAAATCTGTAGTTTCTAATAATTTGAAATATATCTCACTAATTCCCAATTTCCTTTTTTTTTTCCGCAATTGTTGCATTGGAATCACGTCGTACTGCAATTTTGAGGGTCGCACAAACCATAATGAACCGCTTTAAAAAAGAAATTGTAAAAATAATGAAATAATCGTATTTGTATTATAATAAAAGATTACACCCCCAGTTTTCACATTTGTCAACAGGTTAATATAATCCATTTTGTCTACAGGTTAATTATGGTCCATGTCCAAGTCCGACGAGGTGGTTCAAAGTTATTGGGCGGACAGCCCAACTTATCGACAAGAACTGGACCATAAACTTCGCGAATAGGTTAAAAGGGCCCATAGGAGGCATTAGAATCTGGGAAGAAACGTAGAACAAGCGGACAACTTGGGCTATTGGCCCAAATGGACCTCTTTACGGGCCTTTGATTCGGGCTGGTTTTAATCATGTGTAAAATTTCAAACTATGCATTTTATTTTTTTTTAATTCCAGAGCAATAGTGTCCGAAATCATATTCTGATTAAACCGTTTTTAGTATCTGCGGGGGCCCCATTTAGCGGATGGCTCTCTCAATGTAGTCTTTTTCATTCTCAAATCTGAAACTTAATTAAAAGATCTAATATCCTATTCTAGTAAACCGACTCACCGTTGTGTTTTCAAACCATACATGGTTAATTGTATTGATTTATTTTCATAATAAAAGAATTTGAATTTCATGGAAATAGGCAAAAGATATTAAATCACGTAAAGCTATTTACTTTTAGCTTGGTCTTGGATTTTGTGTTTGTTAATTAATAGTATTTTTTAGGTAGATTCTCCACAAACCGGGCCTCAACTGGTCAGGGCCCAAAACCCATAAAAGCCCACTCGGGGTAGACCCATATGGTAGCCAAGGTGGACCCGGCACTAAGTGACAAATTCTAGCAATGGCAGGTTCAGTTGTCTCTCAATTTTAATTTTTGTCTCCCCAAAGAGAACCCTCGGATGCAAATCGGGCGAGCCATAATTCAAGTAGGGTTCACCTTGTTCGACATCAGTTTTCCTTCTCCCCGTATGGGCATCCTCACCTGTCGACGCATTCTTCTTTCTGGTACTCTTCTATTGTTGCCCTTGCATCTAATCTACCCTCAATTTTGAAAAAAGAAAAATTATGTATAGGAGGAGTGCACCAGACCGTCGAAGAATGCCAGCCGATACTCCTCACCCAGGCGAAGCTTGTGAGTCCGAGCCCGAGCCATGTGATGATATACGACCATTTTTCACGATGGGGCAGGCACTTGAATCGGCTTATTCGGTTCAAGAGTACTTCAAAAGTTCGAATTCACGGGAATACGAGGTAAGAGTCTTTTGGTCAAAATCAAGCCACACATGTCTCATTCTAATTCACATTTTATATATACTTGCAACAGACTTTGACTTTTCAAAATTGGCGGATGCGCATTTTCAAGCAGGAAATGTGTAATGGAGTGATGATGATGATGATGATAATGATAAGAAGAAGAATCGTAGAAAATTTAATTTGATGCAATGTTTTACAAAATGAAAAGTGTACCATGTGGGTAATTATGTGGCATTTTAACGGAAATTTTTAACGACCGGCGGCTGGGTGGACGAGAGGACGAGAGGACAACAGACTACCTATTTTTTTCTAATCATTCCATATTTAATAATTAATTTATTAACCTCAATTAATTAAATTAAAATTATTTATTAAGTCTATTAAGCATGAATTCCCATAATATTTAATTTTTTATTTTTTAAATTTAAATTTAAGAATTTGATGAAAAGAGTTTGACACTCCTCCTGCACCGTCTATTCAAGTTTGGTAGGCATTTGACAGCCGTCACTTGGCCTATAGAGGGAGGGAGGGTTATTGTCGGTCGCATGTGACCTTGGAGTTAATGTCACTCAACGAAATTTTTGATTCTGAAATGAAAATGAAGATGAAGATGAACGGTCATGATCACGCACCAAAAGTTGGTGGCACAGTTAATGAGTCCACCAAGTCACCTCATTTTTCCACGCAATTGCCCTCATAAAACCGAAAAATTACCGTTGACTGAGTCAAGACTCCAGAAGAGTTCTTCATCGGCAAATCGCGCGATTATTGTTAGATTTGCTCCCTAATTAAGGAGAACACAAAGCAAGGGGCATTTTAGTCAGAGAAGAGAAAAGGCCAAAAACTGAAAAAACCGATTATATCCCCGGGAGAGCGAGAGTGCACTTGTCGGTGCTTCTTTTCCTGGCCATAGATTTTCTGAACCAACCAATCATGGTCACCCTGAGGCCCAGATCTAGCTCCTCCGTGTCCCTTACACCTCAAGTTTAGGGTTTTTACCACCTACATTGTCTATTAAAACCTGCATTGTCTGAAAAACGTTAGGGAAATCGAAGAAACTAATGTTGTTTTGATATTTTGATTTGGGTTGCGAGAAAAAAGGCAATGGCAACAAAAGGGAGGTCGAAGGGATGGTGTAATGTTGGATGGTTTATGGTTGCAGTCATTTTGGCTCTCATCGTCGGAGGAGTTGTCCTTATGTATCAGGAGAAACATAAGCACTCAGATTCTGAGTCTCCTCCTGTTTCTGATTCCCCAGGTGAAGTCTCCCAGAAATATGCTGATGCCCTTAAACTTTCTCTCCAGTTTTTTGATATTCAAAAAGGTATCTCTCTCTCTCTCTCTCTCTCTCTCTCTCTCTCTCTCATATAGTCGTCTGAAATGTACTACTACTTGGGACTCAGATCTAGGCCCTTTTCTTGTCGTAAGATCTTGAGACTATCGCTGGTTATTGACTTAGATTTTTTTTCCCTTTTTTTGACAAGTGAATCCAAAGTGAATCACATGGCATTGTCTTTAAATTAATGTAGCAAGATACCTAAAAGATAATCTACACTGTAGCTAGTTTAAATTCTATATTTGATTACTAGGTGTTGTGAACTAGGTTGAAACATGAAAAGAGTGGATTTGATTACTAGGTTACTGGGTATTTTGGGAACTAATATGGATGAAATGATGAAGCTAATCTTGTTGTTACTGCAGCTGGTAAATTGGAAAACAATAAGATAGAGTGGAGAGGGGATTCGGCACTTGACGATGGGAAAGAAGCAAATTTGGATCTTTCTAAAGGGATGTATGATGCAGGGGATCATATTAAGTTTGGATTTCCAATGGCATTTACTGCGACAGTGCTATCATGGGCTATACTTGAGTATGGCGATCAGATTCAGGCTGCAAATCAACTAGAATCTGCTCAGGACTCACTCAAGTGGATCACTGACTTTCTCATCAATGCTCATCCTAAAGACAATGTCCTCTACATTCAGGTTATCCTAAAGATAGATGCACAACTTAGATGTTGAAGTTAACTGGTCTAATGTTTATGAATTATGTCTGATCTCATAGTTTTTTTTTATTCTAATATAGGTGGGTGATCCTGTAGCAGACCATAAATGTTGGGAGAGGCCTGAGAGTATGATGGAGAAGAGGCCTCTTATCCAAGTGAATACATCTTCTCCAGGAACCGAGGTTGCAGCTGAGACTGCAGCAGCATTGGCATCTGCATCTCTCGTGTTTAAGTCCACTGACTCAACATATTCGAGGACCCTTCTCAAGCATGCTAAGCAGCTGTATGCTTTTGCTGACAAGTATAGAGAATCTTACAGTGTCAGCATTCCAGAAGTACAGACTTACTATAATTCAACAGGATATGGAGATGAGTTATTGTGGGCAGCTGGCTGGCTCTATCACGCAACTGGTGATCAGTCATACCTAGATTTTGTGACGGGAGATGGAAAATCTTTTGCTAACTTTGGAAGTCCTACCTGGTTTAGTTGGGATAACAAGCTTGCTGGAGCTCAGGTATTTCTCCTCAAAATTGGATGAGACAAACCCTCCATCTACACTCTTTTTATTTTCTGATTTTCATGGATGACTTTCATATGCACCAGATATTTTTCATGCCAATCTCTTGTTATGAGTTCCTGTATGCCGTTGGAGAACAAGAAAAAGTAGAAGAAAAGCACTACAATATCTCTATAAAACTTAACATTAATCTGAAAAATGTCATCCGACACGCAGTTGGATTATAATGCAACTATCTTAGGTGCCACTTGTGAGTCCATTATAAGACTTTCCAATGATTATCATTCCTGCAGCATCTTTGAATTTCTTCAGAATTTTTAAGTGGAAAATAGGCATTAACCTCATTTCTCTCTGTGTGTTTTATCCCTTCCTAGTTGGAGTCCAAAGCAAATAATTACCACCCAAATTTTTTCATAAAGCTGGGCCTTCACAAACTATGGCAACATATTTAAGGCCGGAAAATACTACGTGCCATTGGTGAAATTTCATTGTCTGACACAGTTACTTAACATGGAAAAACATTTAAAGAATTTTTCAGTTGAAAAAAAAAAAAATAGGAGAGAGATTTTTCTTAAATATAGAAAAAGTTTGACGAAACAGTGTTCCCAACAGTCAAATAACTCTCGTTGTCCCTTTTGGACCATATTTTGCTAACCATATGTGTACTTTCACATTCTGGTTACAGGTTCTGTTGTCCAGGTTAAGCTTTTTTGGTGGACAAGGCTTGAAGTCGAATTCTGACCTCCTGGAATACAAGAAAACTGCTGAGGCTGTCATGTGTGGCCTTCTACCAAAATCACCAACAGCCACATCCAGCAGAACAGACAGTAATTATTCTCTTTCATTCTATGCTCTAATATAGACTTTGAATGATAGCATATACATTTCTTCTCTTAGAGCACAATCCCATGTTTGACTATATTTTCTCCTGTTCACCTAATTGGAGCAAGTCTGACAGATTGTTTTAGGAGCTTAGTTTATGGTGCAATTAGATAAAATATGAATGTGCGTAGGAGATTGATAAACATGATGAACTTGAGCTGGGCACCGTAAGAATTTGACCTTCTAGCTTTAGGGGATCAACCTTATCTCCCTTGAGTGCTATGGTCACTTTTTGCTTTCTTGAGAGACTTTTCTGTAGCATCCATGAGTGTCATTCCTTAAAAATGATCATTCTTGTCAACCTAAGCATCTTCTGCATTCACATTCTAAGATGATCTGTGCTAGAGGACATCCTTTATGGTAAACCATGTTAAAAACTGGCTTCTTCTCTTCCTTGGCATTGATTACCTTACATCCTAGAAGTGTAGATGGTTTCCATGCCTAAGAGCTGAAAAAGTACAATAACTTGGCTGGTAACAATGAGTTGGTTCGAGTATGGTAACACTGACCCTAGTTTAATATGTTGACAAGAAAGCTTCCAACATTGATCATCCTTTCCTGACCAACCTTGTCATAAGATTTTTTACAACAATTCAAGGTTTCCATCTATTCACCAATGCACTCATTCTCCATCACTGGTTCATTAATACTTGTTTTTGTTCAAAGTTCATGAATGCTCATTCTCATCCCTTTAGGTCTGTTTTTAGTGGCCCTTATGTCATTTTTCCTGGTTTCTTTTGTGTAGGTGGGCTCATCTGGGTAAGTGAATGGAACTCTCTTCAGCATCCAGTTGCTTCCGCGTTTCTGGCTGTTGTTTACAGTGATTACATGCTTACCTCCCGTACTTCTAAGTTCTCCTGCGATGGGAAATCCTTCTCAGCTTCAGATCTCCGGAAGTTTGCCAAATCACAGGTCAGTTTACTTCTACTGTGAGGTGCAGTTCTGATAAAAGAGTCCTATGATTTGCTAAGTAATTTATTTTTGCAGGCTGATTATGTATTGGGAAGCAATCCAATGGAGATGAGCTATCTTGTGGGTTTCAGAGACAAATATCCACAGTATGTACACCATCGAGGAGCCTCAATTCCAGCTGATGCAGACACTGGTTGCAGCGATGGCTGGAAGTGGCTCGAGTCTACTGACCCAAATCCAAATGTAGCTACGGGAGCACTTGTGGGTGGACCTTTCCTAAATGAGACGTTCCATGACGATCGCAATAATTCCATGCAAACAGAACCAACCACGTATAACAGCGCTGTCATGGTAGGCCTGCTCTCTGGTCTGGTTACAACCTCCTCAGTGGTTAAATCTTTTACATGATGCATCCGTAGTAAATAGCCGATTCCTTATTGTTTGTATGATGTATTATATATATGTGTGTGTGTGTGTGTGTATGTATAGAGAGATTTTTATGCAAAATTAACCACTGGTTTGCTAGTTTGGTTTGCACCATTTACACATGATCTCAATCATCACCTCTGCCAGGAAAAAGTTCTTGGAGCAGATTGCCTTAACCCTCTTTGTTTGATTGGGGGTGTAAATGCTGACTATGTTTAGCATATAATCGTGTTTGTCTTTTCATGGGGCACAGTAGAAAAAGATTACCTTAGATCAATTCTTTCATCTATGAATTCAGAAACCTAGAAACAATGTTTCGAACAGCTAACCTTTTGTGAGTTGCCACAGCTGCCTTACATCTTGCCCTGGCTAGAGACATATCTGATAAATGCTCATTGGCTCATTAGAAAAGTTGAGAAACTTTTAAGTCATTGAAAACAAAGTCCACAACATTGCGTAGCTGAAGCTTATGGTCATGAAAGTATAAGCCTCTTTAAACAATTCATATAGCATAAATCTGCAATAACAATCATAGAGCCAAAGAATTGAAACAAAGCTGATAAGAGAGAACAAATTATTTTAACACAAGAATTTCTGTACAACCAAGAAGAAAAATGGAAAACAAATAAAGCCTTGGAAGCAAAAGTTAATCCATGATTAATATTCAGGTGCAAGAAGTTCAAGGATCATTGTTTCAATTTCTTCACAAGTACAATTTTGAGAAGCAAAAGGAGAAGAGGATCTGTTGGGCATTTGGAAATGTAAATTTAAATTGTAGCTATCATTTATCGGTGAAATTCCAATAATAAAATCCTGACAGCGGCAACAATATTAAGGGCGGAGCATTTGATAACGTGGGCTACTTGTAAAAAATAAAAATGTGAAGAATAGTTTCGACTAAGAGTGAATGTAGAATCAAGCTTGGAACAAAAATTATTTAAAATCTGCATTTATATATATATAAGCAGAAACATGTATGTACAGTAACAATAACAACTAACCCTTTATGTTACTACCGGAAAAAAATAGCAAGTTTTAAATAAAAAAAACACACACAGTGAGGTTCCCCCTCCAAAAGATGAAGGACTTAAGTGAAAAAAAGAAACTGGACATAAAAAAGTACGAGAACTTGAATGAAAAAATTAATAGGGAAAAATAACAGGGTTTTGAATGAAAAAAAAAGTATAGTAGGATTCCCCAAAAGATGAAGGATCCAAGAAAAAAAAACGAATAAAAAAATAGAAGGATTTGAACCAGAAAAAAAAATAGTAGCTTCTAAATGAAAAAAAAAAAGGTATGGCTCTCCAAAAGACAATGGACATAAGTAAAAAGAAAGAAAGAAACCTAGTAAAAAAATGCAAGAACTCGAAAGGCAAAAAAATTAGTGGGAAAAAATTGTGGTGTCCTAAATTAAAAAAAAAAAAAAACTATAGCGGATTCTTCTAAAAGATGAAGGACCCAAGCAAAAAAAAGAGTAAAAAAATACAAGAACTTGAATGAAAAAAAAAAAAAAAAGAAAGCAATGGAGGTACATTGGTCATTCAAAAAAAGTGGATGAACAATAGCGGTGGAGTCCTGAATGGAAAAAAAAAAAAAAAAACATATAGGGGTTCTCTAAAAGAGGAAGGATCCAAGCGAAAAAAAAAAAAAAAAGAAATCAAGAAAAAAAATATAAAGAGTTGAATTAAAAAATATATATATAGAGAGAGCAATGGGGGTACTTTGGTCCTTCACAAAGAGTTGGATGAATAGTGGTGCATAGCAATAAGTGGATGAACAGTAATTGCAAAGTTCAGAATGGGAAAAAAAATAGAGGCGTCCTCCACAAAAAGGACCCAAACACAAAAAAAAAAAAAAAAAAAGAAATTAGACAAAAAAATATATAAAGAGTTGATTTAAAAAAAAAAAAAAAAGGATAGCAATGGGGCACTTTGATCATTCACAAAGAGGCGGATGAGTAGTAGCGTGTACAGTAACTCCAACCGGCATTTTATAAATATAGGGTAATGTAGGAATCAATCTGTCTCAATAATTTCAACCAAAAAAAAAATATCTTTGCCTCAATAAGTGAGATTGATTATCTGAATATATATAATGCAACATGAAATATTTGGAATATATAATCCAATTTTAATGAGGGGATGTTTGGTATGCGGGAATAGGAATTAAGAATAGGTTTGAAATTCAAATAAATTGTTTGGATTAAATGTAGCAGAATGAAGAAATGGGTATAAATCCTTAATTTATGGGTTTTGTGAAACCTTCGATGGAAACCCAAGGATGAAACCCTCGAATGGTTTTTTTCTACTCTCTCACTTTACTCTCTTCGCTCTTCGTTCTTCATTTCTCCACCATCGTTTTCAATCGCCTTCGACCTTGCCATTGCCCTTCGCCTTCGCGCCTTTCTCTCTCTCCCCTCACTTTCTTCCCATCTCTCAAACCTAAGACCACTGTTTGCCCTTCGAAGCGGAAGACAAAGACGGTGAAGCAAAGTGAAAGACAAAGACGGAGGAGATAGATCGATCAATTGAGGCGAATCGAAGTTGGTTGAAGACGAATTTGTTGGCGGAGACAAATTGGCTGGTGGAAAAAGTGATGATGGTTTTCGAATCGATTTGAATAGATTGCTTAACCATTTCAAATTCGCTACCAAATGGCGATTCTGATTGAGGGGTTTTGTAATGGTAAAATGAATGGGTTTTGCAGTGGTCAAGTGCCAGTGGCAAAATCTATTCGAATTGCTTGACCACTTTGACTCGAAACCGAACAAAGGTTCTTATGACGATGGCAGATGGAAATTAGACGGCGGTGGAAAATGGAGAACTCAAACACCACTGCAAAACCCACTTTTGTAGTTAATTTGTTAATATTCATTTGTATAAAATTTTTTATTTGTATCATTATAGTTTTTAGTATAATTAATTTAATTTAATTATATTTTCATTATCAATTTTTATTTATATAATTAATTTTTTTTAGTATTTATTTTATTTATATAAAAATATTTTTTATTAAGGATAAAATTGATATTTACATGATTTTTATTTCGAAAGATATATAAATCAAATATTAACAACAGTAATAATAATTATTTAGAATTTAAACTAAATAGTTGATATCAAAATTTGATTCGATTTTGAATTTTAAGATTTTTGATTTTAATTTGGATTTCAATATTTGAGCGTGAATCAAACGTGACTTGAAGTCTGATATCTGCGATACATATAGTATATGGAATATTAAAGGAATTTGGCTACTGACATCGCACGATAGGAGGGAACTTCTCAGAATAACACAAGCATGGTATCACTAATTTGGGAGGAGTAAAGTGGGCTAACAATGGGAAGTTGATGTCTATCCAAAACAGGATAGGGTTTCACCGAAAGTGGGTACTAATTCAAGACCAACACACTAAAGAAACTCCAAAACTTCCTCTCTCTCTCTCTCTCTCTCCCCCCCCCCCCCAAAAAAAAAATCCCCAATTGGCAAGGTGTCCATCTCCATTTAAAGCACTAAGCCAAGTAGGCACCACTACTCTCTCCCCTATCTTATGTTGTGTCTTTTCAGAGGCAACACTAACAACTCGAAGCGAACGCATAAAAAGGATGAAGAAAAAAAAAATCCAAAATCAAAAACGCAAACAAAATGATAAAAGATCTTTTACCAATGATATATTTGTACAAGTTTTAGACTACCAAAGCTGTATTATAGCACGAGTCGACAATATTCTTTATTTATACTAAAAAAGTAAAAAAGAAAAAACATTCCATGTGTTGGACGATGTAAAGAATGTAGAGTTTAGCTGAAATAGGAATTCTACTTTAAAAAGTAAGATTTTCATAAGTTGTCACCCAATATATGTCTTCGGTGCTTCTTCTGCCCTACTTTACATAAATTTTTTTTAAAAAAGGGCCTTTTGTTGATAAAAAGGGAGAAACATTGATTAACATTGTGAGTTTAATTCAGATAAAAATATTGTTAAAAGAAAACGTGATTTTCATTTTAAAAGTTCATTATTAAATACAGAATTTTCATATTTATATATCATGATTCTGCTAATTTTACATACCTGTATAATTATAATATACAATTATGGAAATACCACAGAAGAAAAAAAAATTGAACTATTAAAATGAAGGGTTATAACACCAATTCAATTAGCAATCATATATGTTCGTAGATAGAGATAAAATTAAATGGGGGGTTGGGGTGGCCCTTACAAAACAAACAACAAAGCCACAGCTTTCAAAATCCCAATCCCATCCCATCTCGTGTCCCAAATGCAATTTGGCAAAAAAAAAAAAAAACCCACAAAATACAAAACAAACCCATCGATTCTTTTGAAGAATGAAATCAAAATTGAAAAATAATATTCACAGTTTTTCATAATAGGAGTAGTCACCGACGCTCTCCAACTGGCTAACCCAATACGTTATGGTAGCCATTAAACTGACCTCTCATGCCCTGGTAAGGTCAGAATTAAAATCCTATGGCCCAAAATAGATCAGCAAAGTACAACCAATGAGAGAATTAAAACTCACAGCAACATTACATATGGGTCCTCTCCACAGTGGAATAAAATGAATTAGATTTTTTCTTTCTTTTTCCTTTTTTTTTTCTCCCTTCTCTGGAGCCCACATCTACATGGTTCAGAGTCTGCGGCTAAGATCTACCGTCTGTTAATTTCTGATTGATTGATGAGGGAAGGTCAACGTGCAATATCAGACTTTGCGGTGTACCCCAGTTGTTGCTCCATTTCCCAGCTCAGTTTTGATGCCACTCCCGAGTGTTTAGGTACATATTCCTGTATATGACGAAGGAAAAGAAAAGAGAATTAGGAAAAATATTATTTAGATGTTCAAAATCCGTAATCTCTGTACAGCGAGATGTCAAGTTATTATATAAAAAAAAAATTTAAATTAATTATTAAAAAAAACGTTGTCGTGCAGTCACCTCAGCATTCCTCCAAATCAAGGTTTCTAATTTATTTATTTCGGTCATATCAAATGAAAACATAAGCTAATTATTTCTAAGATATACCAAATTTCAAATGTTATTTCTTTTTTAAAAATTTATATTTTTTAAAATAATTTATTAAGTTTTTACCGACAAATTTATAGTTTTTAAAAATTTCCGGAATTAGAGATCAATAAATTTTCTAAAATATTCAAAAATTATAACAGCTTTGCTTTCGCCAATTATTTCCCAAAATGATATTTTTCGTATTATCATGAAACTATGTTCCAACTTCATAATCTATGATTCAACAAAATCTTCTGCAGGCAATCTGGAAATCTAACCATAATAAAGGATTCTTCAAACATTTATTTAAATATGAAACTAATGGGATTATGAGAAGTTTTTCTTGGGAAATCGGACGCATTTGCTGGCACCTGCGTGTTTTACCTTTGCTTCCAAAAACAGAAAAAGGAAATATGTTTTTAGTTCAGAAGCTAGTTTTTTGATCAGAAACGTAATTCTACAGGTGACAATATGAAAATTGACTGCTTCCAAATTTGGAAACAGAAACAACCTTTTGAAGTCATCTCTTAAAAGCAAAAGAAATGCTACGAAATGGACAGAGATGATGATGATTATGATAATGATGCGATTAAGAACCTGACCTCAAGCTTGCACATAAGCTCATGGGCAGTGTGGGCAGAAACAATAATGTGACGCGCAGCTGGGGTAATGAATCCTTCATCAACCGCCTTGTCTATGAATGACAACAGAGAGTTGTAGTACCCATCAACATTTAACAACCCCACCTATTATCATTATTTTTTCAAAAAAAAAAAAAAAATTCTGTTACAAAGACATTGATAGCCATTAATTATAATTTTAGATCATTATACCTCCTCAATGAGTCAATCAAAAGCATATACAGAGAGAGAGAGAGATACCGGTTTGTCGTGGATGCCCAATTGGGCCCAAGTGATCACTTCGAGAAGTTCTTCTAAAGTTCCATAACCACCTGTGTGAACATCAGTAGTTTCAGATTAATTAATGGTATAAAAATTAGAATAATAGCGGGGGTAACTTTTTTAACATTCGATTCGACTGATTTATTGTTTTTTGGGAATGGGGGGGTGAAAGTTTTGGAGAGTGTGCCATGTGAAATCAACTTTCTTTCTTCACTCGTGCACTTTTGCTGCATGCATCTGATCTATTCACACCAACCATTCCATTGCAAGTTTCAATGAAGAGGCCATAGCCACAGAGAACTACCAATAAAATATTGAATCAATCCCCATCTAGTAATGTAAGGAGGCTCAAAAAGTAAATTGCTTTGTCTTTTCCTTTATTTCCGTCACAAGTAAAATGTTTTTAGTTTTTGCGAACGTAAGACGCATATCCAGAATAAGAGGATCGGACAACACTACTAAATGAAGTTATAAAATGCCAAATAAAAATCGCACCTGCAATAAGAAGGTAAAAATTTTTCAAGTAAAATTCAGTTTCATAAAAAATATTTTTTATATAGTTGATTTAAAAAAAAAAATCATTTTTGACAAATTTTTTTTGTAGTAATTTTTATCAGATATAAAAAGAGATAAAATATATAAAGTTGCACAGAAGAGAGAGAAAAATGTAAGTTTTCATAATTTATACATTAGTATTTTTTTTTAACCCCTGTTTTTGTATTTTGGACTAATTTTAAGAAAAAAATTATTTGCCAAACATATTTAAAAATCGGATGAAAATTTTAAAGAGTACTATTTTACCTTATTTTCCCAATTACAACACTTGTATATTATTTAAAACATGAATAATATAATTAAAACTTGAAAAATTAGTTGTATTTTATTTTTGTACTAAAAATTATCATTTTCTGTAGTTTTGTTTTTTTGGCTAAAGATATTCCCTAAAATTAGTTGTCAAGAGATCCTTTTTCAATACAAAATGACATAAATCAAAAGTTAAGAAAAACTAAATAAGATAACTCCCATTAAATAGGTCAAACCCTGTCTACATGAAAGACATTTTAAGAAAATCCCACATGGACCACGAGCATGAGACAATTTTAAGAACATGAAATTTAATTATAAAATGGAAAAGGTATTACCAGGCAATGCAATGAAGGCATCAGCTTGGCGAGCCATTTCGGCTTTGCGTTGGTGCATACCAGACACGGGTCTCACTTCTCCTACAGTTTCTCCTGTAATCTGATATGACCAAAACCGTGTCCGATGATCAGTCACCAAGTTAATCAAACTGAGATGATTACTTTAAAAAAGGGGGGCGGGGGAATGGGTCACTGATGATTTGGACAGCAACATGAATTTCCTGTTCCTTGAGATTTATCAAAATTAAAAAAATTTAAATTGGAAGGTAGAGACAAATCGATCAACAACATAGTTTATAATTCACAGGGGAATCCTCAGGCATCATAAATGTGGTTAATTTTCAACTTTAGACCGGCAAAAGTCATTTCACCAACCCCAAATTTACCTCTCTAGGCAGAAGAGTTCTTGGAATTACCCTGCAAAAAAAAAAAAAAAAAAGAAGAAAATTGAGAGAGAGAGAGAGAGGGCATGTACGATTAGAGCAAGGAGTTTACCCAAGCACGTGACAGCCACCATCATGGGCAACTTGAGAGACAAGACCCATCAAGCCAGCACTTCCTCCTCCATAAACTAAGTCGATTTTCCTATCAACCTGCCCATATGATTTTGATTGATTAACATTACTTAATACTAAGATTAAGACCCTCTCAATTTGAAGAATAACAACAATTTTTTTTTGTAATTAATAACTACTCAGAATTCACGGACTAATTGATCTAACCCACCCTGAAGAAATCAAACATCCCAAAGTAGCTAACTTTTTAAGTCTCTGTTTTGACCTAAATCAAACTCCTACAAATATAATTCAATCTCGATTAGCAGCACAACGCACAAACCCATTTCTGAATCTCCCAATTGACAAAGCAAAACCAAGAATTAAGTAAAAGTAGCTTCTGGGTCATTCTTAAATTTCAAACTTTTTACCAACAATCAAACAGAACACAGCAAAACAGAAAGAAAAAGAAAACTTTGAAAAACAGAGCAAACGCAGTGAATCCATACCAATTCATTGCCAAGTTGAATTGCAGCGTTTCGGTAACTAGGGTTCTTCCCGGGACTGCTTCCGCAGAAAACACAAACACGCTTAAACCTCGATTTCCCAGAAGATTGACGTTGTTGAAATTGTGAGTTTTCCATTAGTGGGAATAGAAACAGAGCCGTCGAAGCCTTTTTTGCTTCAACCGGGCGTCGTTGAATTATAGGAAGAAAAGAGAAACGTGGTGATAATGGAAAGCGTTTTAAGGGATTTATGCTGGGAGTTGAATTTGAGCGTGTCTGAGTGCGTTTTTGTAGTCAGCTGTTGTCTTCGAATTAAAGGGAATGCGAGAATGCAGTGATTGCTGATTGGCTCCTTTTTATATCTGAAAAAAATAAAATTAAAAAGAAAAATGAAAAATCACCCTTGTGTGTTTGTCACAATTTTTAACTTCTCCTCACGGTTCATGCCCTCTTATTTTAATACATATATATATATATACATATATATATTTCATTTTAAATTTTTTTTTTTCCTTCCCCATCCTCAATTATGTTTACATAACCCTGACCGAAGACATGTGAGATGCTAGATAGTGACAGCCGATCAATATTCTGTTGTACGTCAATCTCTTCCGCTACAAATTTATATGGAGAGAGAAAGTATAATATATATTTTGATTTATAATTACCCAAAGGAGAGACGGAGCTTTCACGCAATGATATAGTTACTTTTTTCGTAATTTCAAAATTATAGGTGTAAAAAATAAAAACAATCTCTTTAAAAAATATAAAAAAATTATATATATATATATATATACACACCTATTATCTTTTTACCCAATATTAATTTGAAAACCACTTTATATCTTAGATAAATTCTTTATCACAAAAAATAAACCTATTATCTATTAAAATTGCAATAACATTTAAAACTTATGATTCTAAAAGGATATATAAATTTTTTATTAAATTCCAAGAGTAGCTGCCCTCGCTTCTTACTCAACTTTCCTAACTTGCAATTAATGGAATGAGATGAACCTTGTCCCAAGAAGATAGATTTATGATCACAATTTCTATTTCTAAGAGATTTAAAGTTTAAATCGATAATTAAAAAAAAAAAAGATGAACCTTTACTTTTGGTTGTGTTTAGACAATAATGTTAATTATTATAGTTATTTCCCTCAAAGAGCGAAATTAATGTGTCCATGGTCCCATAAATATGAAATAGTTTTTCTTTAACATAAAATCCCCTTTACATGTAAGAAAATTTTTTGTTAGCCAATAATATCAGTCTTATATTCTATGAGTTTTATGCCCTATTTTCTTGCTATAACCCCCCCCCCCAAAAAAAAAAAAAGAGTTGTGTCTAACCTGAGCCTAACCTATATCCTTCTCTGCCGTTTATAAAAGCATATACGTTTGGATATAATTTTAAAGCGTCAAAAATATAGATCTTTTACATTTTTCTTAAGAAAAATGCAACATTTATATAAATATATATATATATATATATATATATATATATATATATATATATAATGTTACAGGATTGCTAAACTAAAATTAAAAATCGAGAAGTACAAAATTTAACTTATATATATTTATATCATGTATATCATTATTGTACTAAAAGTTTATAATTAGATTCTGAGTTTGAGTAGGGTCGAGTAACTCAATATATGCATGCATATATATATTAAGTACTATCAATCAATTATCCAAGAGAGCTTGGACGAAATGGGCCTACTTGGTTTCTTCTTGAATTTTTGAATGAAAAATATTTATTTATTTATTTTTTCTGTTAGTAAATTGATTTGACTTCCTACCTACCAACGTGATAAAAATTCTATGATTCCACTTCCCTAAACTAAATATGTATGTGCGGTGCAGTGCAGTGCAGTGTCATGCCGTAATGCGTCAAAATAAGCTCAACCAAAAGAAGATTTTGCATTTTTTGGATTAACATTACAGTTTCACTGTCAACTCAAATTGGGTTCCTTTCTGTCTTTTTATTTTGTTAAAAGACATTTTTTTTTCCTTATAAATCGGTGAATCCTCTGCTGCGCAATAGTAGTATGAACCCATTTTTTCCTTTCAGCATCATGTGAAAGTTACTTTATGATAGCCCAAATTCAGAAAGGAGTGTGCATTGTGTGTGGCCGGCTATAACTTTGTTCCATGAAATTCAAGTTTGGTGTGCCAAAAAAAAAAAAAAAAGAGTGAGAAAAGAATAAGAGAAAAAGGATGCAATCCCGAATGCTTTAAAGATAAAACAGTAATATTATGTTCATATTTGTATACAATAATAATTATTTTTGAAACGTTTGAATTCACATAAGAAATACTTTATTGTTGATTTCTATATTTATTTTGACTCGTGCTATGATTTTGATCAACTCCGGTTTTGTTGTAGGAAGGGACAAGGTTCAAAGAAAACCAAGATTTCCATTGTTAATAAATTATAAATCCTTAAACCGAACTACAGGAGAGTTTAATACGGTGACACCCTTTTCACACAAGTGGTCCAATGTTACTAACTAATCTTAAAACACTTGACTGACGTAACAAGCAGAGGTTTCCTCCTATGAGTATCAGTTGATGAGCTATGTTACTTTCTAAGCAATCTCACCTTGGCATGTTGAATTTTTTTAAGGACTAGGGTCACTTCTTGAAAGTCCCTATTTTATGTCAAGGTTGCGTCCACTGCCCGCTTGGAGATGACAAACACCAACCATCTAGAATCCAAAATGCTGTTCACCCGGATGCACATTGGTCTAACCTTTGCAAAAAGATTCCCAGTTACAATGAGAAAATGACCTACATAATCCTATAAAAGACCTTGGTACTATTTTAGAGATATTTTTTTCCCCCAGAACCAAAATAATCTTACAAATAAAATGGTATTTTAAGGTAGCATTGGTTCTAAAAAAAAAAATTGTCTGCACCAATAGATTATTGTTTCAGCAGCTTTAATAACTTTTAGGGTCGAAGGGGTGCCATTATTTTTTCCAATTGTCAATTTGGTGTTTGCTGGATTTTGGATTTAGGGCAGTCACTTGAGCTAATTCTACAATTGGGACCCATTTCAATTTTAATCTGGCCTACAACACGAGGAAATACCAGAGTCCTTTGCTCCCACAAGTGACCCAACTTCTTGATATTTTCCTTTGAAGAGTTTTTGTGACTACGAAAGGGTTCATATCTAAAGCCCTTGTATTTTCTAATTTATGGTGATATTCATATAAAAAAATTATTTTTATGATTAGAAGAGGTCTCATTTTCTCAAGAATTGGTACATTTTTTTTTACATCTTTCTATAAAATAATCGTTAGATTTAAGAAAATAAAAATTATTTTGTGTATGAAAAATTATTAATACTCATCCTCTAGTCAATCAAATTGATCATATTAAAACTACCAATCTCCTAACATTGAATGTGACCTATTTATGAATCTTTCAAAGACATGTTCAATTCTTGGTGCTTTTCCAAGAAACCTATGTGGATGATAGATGATAAAACCCCGCCCTACAAAAATTCTTATAATATTATCTTATTTTGTGCGGTCAAAGATGATTGAAAATAAGTGAAAAACGATAAAAAGGGGATAGGAACCGACATCACCAAACGCCATTTGCCATCTTCTGTAAAATTTCAAACCTAATGTACCTTGAACTATGGAACATGTCAGTTTTATTGTATTTTATTTTTAATTTTCTTTTGTGTTTTAACTAAATTCAAACACCATGAAGCTCATTTTAGAAGATTACTCTTCGACGCCTATTTTTTTATTTTTAAAATTTAAATTTAAAATTTTGATTAAATGAGTCTCACACGATGATATTAGATTCACAAGACGTTGGTGAAACATTTAACCCACATAATGTGATATATTTTACAAATGCAAGTGTTACAAGAAAACAAATAATCTAGCGGGAGACTAATTCTAAACTTGGAGAGTCATTTCATTTTTTATGGTCTTTGAAGTCCACACTGTGTCTTTTATTGGAGGACTATGAATTGTCTCTCTATTTTATATTAAAAAAAAAAAAAACCCAGAATTTCTTTTGAAGATAGGTGTCCAACTTTGCTTTTAGAAAATTCAAATGAGGTAGACTTGTAGGTATATATTGGTATAGTGGCATTTATTTTATTTTAAATGAGTATATAAGTTTAGGAGAGATAAATATTTTTATCTCTCCTACTAAACCAAATATGTTTTTTTTTTAAAAAATAATAAATAAAAATAAAAATGACAATGAGACCAAGCACTACAATTTTTTTTTTTTTCATTAGGAGACCAAGTTTACTACTGGATAATAAGAATTTATATATATATATATATATATATATATATATATATATATATATATAACTAAAAAAAAAAAAGAGTTACTATCAAAATTCAAATACACTGTCTAAAAAAGTTACAAAAAATATTTTTCATATAACAATAAAAAAAAGTTACTATACTAAATTAATTAATATTTATATAAAAGTTATTATATTTTTTTATATTTACACATTTTTTCATATTTAATGAATTATTTGTTTATTTAATTATTATTTTTATTTTTATATTATTTTTCTTATGATTACTAATTATATATTTGATCATTTTTAAATTTTTATTATAAAATGTAATTATTCTATTTTTTTATAAAATAATTAATATTTATATAAAATTTTTTATAATTTTTATATTTAGACTGTGGTGATGAAAACATCTGAAAGGGCTTTTCTACGTGTTTCTGGTGGTCCAGCAGCACACACCAAAAAATAAGTCTCTGCCTTTTGGCGAAGAGAAATATATACTCATTTTTTATCCCTCGGGACAGTTTAAAAGAAAGAATTTCTTTATTTCTATCATTCCTTTTCAATTTGATCCTGTTTACTTATAAAATATATATATATATATACACACACACGTACACACACACCCAGTTTTGTTCGAATCAACTCTGAACTCAAGAGTTGTTATCCAGTCGAAAACCTCTGTTTTCTCTCCTAAACTTATCCTGGCTTGTGTGGTTGGCCGTTTCCTCGTGTTTGGAATATTTTTAAATTCCATGAGGAGGTGTCGACCATATATGTGGCTCTTCCTTCTGGTCTACTTGTTTTCCTTTCATTTCACCAATCAATCTCTTTAATTATATTATATTATAGTATTATTGCTTTTCCTTAATCACTTTGATTGGGCTTCTGTGGTCCAAGCTCCAGCACATACCAAAATTTGACACCATCCACCTGTCCCTCCTTCGTTCACTCAACTTCTCATTCTTCATTGATTTTTCTTCCTGTTTTAAAATTCTAATTTTTTATTGTAAGTTTTTAAGTACGGACTTGTAAATTGACCACACATGCAATGATTTAGAAATTATCGGCATCCCATTGAAACACTATGCAAATCTTGTACATAGTTTCATATGACTGAGTTAGACTGATAACTTGATTCAGATCTACCAATGACTAAAAGTCGAATAATGGCGAGAGAGAAGGAGAAATCGAAAAGTTAAATTGTAATTTGAGGAAAAACATCATGTTCCTTTTTTTTTTTTTATTATTATTATTTTGGGGGGAGAGATTGTTATTCATAATATGAGGGATTATCTTCATTTGAATGGAAGAATTTATGATTTGAATGAGTTGCCTTTGTGAAATCTCCCCATCTAAAGATAAAATAAAATGCCGCAGGTTGCATAGAAGGTGGGTTTGGGATTTTTTGACTAAAAACGAGTGATGCCAAAAGATAATGCATATATTATAATAATTAGAAGAAGATAGTGTTGTTAAAAGTGTTTGATTAATGTGGTTTAGTAAAGAACGCATCCTTTTCTAATTAAAAAAGGGGGGGTTTGATCTGAATGTGGTTAGGAGGTGGAGGAAGACATGACCTAACCTGCCCCTAAAAAAGGGTCTTTCCATTTGGATTGTATTGGATAAGAGGTAATGCTGGTCATTGTGGAAAGCCCCAAAGGTAAAATTTCTTTGGACAAATGTCTGACCTTTAGGGGTCCGAATTTGATATCTGTCCTTCTTGGTTTTATTTATTTATTTTTATAATATGAATTTGTAAGTGCTATTAATATTAGTATGAATATTATGTCGACCGCCGAACTTTATGACTTTGCAGCACAAATATGGCGATCCACGTGGCACGATATTTCAATAAAGGTCTGGAGCCATTCAACAGAACATGACACCCCCCCCCCCCAAAAAAAAAGTATTTTATGAAGATCAACCATTTTCAGATGCGAATTTCACTCATGAATGATGTCAAGTTCAATTTTCTAATAATCTTAATGCTCAGTTTGGTTGGAGAGAAGGGAAGCAATTAATGGATAATTTATTTAATAAATAAGATTGTTAGATTTTTTAATTAAATTTAAAATTTAAAATTTAAAAATAAAAAAGAATACATTGAAAGAATTCTTTCTAAATTGTATCTGATAATGCTCAAATTGATTAAAATATAACTCCAATTGCTAATTGATTTAAAAAGTAAACAAAAATAAAAGGAGAGAAGGAAAGCATATGGGAGTGGGATAATGCATCTTTCTTTCTCCTCTTTCCCTTTTTCTTTTCCAAAATTACATATAAGGTCTTAGGGTGGAAATTCAATTGTTTTCTTACATTGGCTTTTAACTTTAATGCTTAGATATTATTTTTATATTATATAATATTGAGAAGCTTAAAACTATTTTTAAAAAATATTAATTCATTTTTTGATAAAAAAGAGAGCAACAGCGATCAGAGTTGATACTCCACGTGGGTTATCATTCCCTCTGCTCGTACTGCGTTGGCCATGTTCAGTTCCAACGTGAATTTCTTACTTCGATCCCACAGTCACGTCATGAACAAGACCATTTGCTTGTCTTGAACCTCATGTCCCTTTGTGACATGATTACTCATAAATAATTGTTAATAACAGAAGGTATTAATGATGATATGAGTCGAGCAAGGCATAGCCATTATAAAAAAGACAAGGTTTGGTTCTCATTATGACGCGTGTACGTCATCACGTGAGGCGCATGCGCCGATCGCCATTGTCAGGTCTCGAAATAGATAGAAGACGAGTTCAATTTCGTCACAGATGACTTCATAGGCAGCCCACTATTCCCATCAATCAGGATCCGAAGGTTTCTTGCAAAATTAAAATACGACGAGATGCTACCATAATATTCTAAAGCTTATGATTTTTGTCATTCCACAAATGGGTAAGTTTCAACCAAGCTCTAACCAATATTTTAATTCCATGATTGTGATGGAATGTGATCTAAAGACCTATTATCATGAGATTTGAAATCCTTCATATCCATAATCTATTGAACATGACCTAACAAAGCATATAATCAATATAGAATTTATCTCGTAGATGAATATACACAGTCTACCCTCTCGGTACATATTCACTAGATTCTTTTCGATAATTGTCTTATTAGCTCTCAAATCTCCTCAATGCTTGGTGCCATATTTAACTAAAGGAAATATTCACTTCCCCTTATAATGCAATGAAAACCTCCCATAATCAAAAAAGAAACTTTTGACTGCTGTCGACAAGGAAAGTAAAACTTCCTCCATCTGTAAGATTTCAAATTTCTTAAGATTTTGTTAAATACCCGAGAATCTTAAAATATCTCCATAAGGAAACTAAACTTTTAACATCACGAATGCATACAAAACTCACACATGAAAACTATATATACGCCACTAAGTTTATCGACCAGCTATACTCTCTGAATTTACATATAGTACACAAACGTACAATAGAATTCTTTTTCAGTCTATTTCTCTTTTTGAAAAATGCTCTCTAATTTAAGTGTTAAAGTTTCTTCCGTTGGAACACTTTCCAGCGATTTTTTACAGATCTCATTAATCAAAATCGATAGATTACCGGTCAACCCGTTCGAGTCAGCAGAGCCATTATCCATGTGTCCAACAAATTGAAAACTAAAATTTTATATTGAAAAATGAAATAAAATATACGTTTAAAATTTAATTTTTTAGACATAAATCATTTAGTGTAAATAATAGCAAGGTTATAATCTTGAATTATATATAGTTGTTTTCTTAAAGTTTTGGAGCTGACTATCACTTCGTTTCTGGCCCTAACTAGCTTGGCAATTACAAAAATAGTGTAATGACAAAACTAAATTGAGGGAGAGAGAGATGATGTTGATGATATTGATAAATAAGAATATTGTTGTTATTATTTTTTAGAATTTTTATTGATACAAATCACCTGATAAAATATATGCAATAAAAAGAGAAGAACAAAAACCCTAATCTAAATTCACTTTTATCATTTAAATGAAAAACATGCAATGATCTCACAGTGGTATAGTCTTATTGGCCAAACACTTTTTGTGTTACAATCCTATTCTCGGCTGAATGACGGAAGAAATCTCGAGCAAAATTATATTTTTTCATCTTAATTATTTATATATTGATCCCGCGTCGTAGATATTTTTTTAAGTAATAAGGTTGCTCCGAGTACGTGGTGTCTTTGGGGGTGAGAACATCAAAACTCAAGGGAGTGACAGTTGTTAGGAATGTAGACCAGGCACCTAATGAGGGACACACGTGGACGAGGTAAGAGATTGGCATTGACCCAATAGTGAACCTTCCATGAACGTGGGGCGAGCCACCGTCAGCCAGCAACCAACCAATGACCCCTTATCACAATATCAACTCTTACGACTTACGAGGCAAAGGCTTTCACTTCTTTTTGTTTTCGTTTTTATTTTTTGAAAAAGGGAAGAAGAAAAAAGAGGAATTGGATTTGCACTTTTCTGAAGTGGAAAAGATAGAGAGAGAAGAGAGAGGGGGAGAGAGATGGGACCATAAAACTTCCCCAACAGCCGACCACTACAAGTTGTGTGACCTGTGACTGCGATGCACACGTTCGGGCTGATCATTCCTTTTTAAGCTTTTATATGTCAATGACAACTAAGAAAGCCACAATTCACATCGCCTAACTTAGACTCGATCCTCTCTCTCTCTCTCTATCTGATTCCTTTTAGGTGGTTGTGCCATGTCATAAAAGATGGGATAGAATATCCATATCCGACCATACTTATGACTATAAATTTAGGCCATGCCCGCTAATTGCGAGCTGATAGCTAAGCGAGATAAGAGTTACAAACGCAGAGAAAAAGGAGGACCAAGCGGCTGAGGCTATGGCCACGAATACGAGGGCCGGCAAAAATATGTGACCCAAACAAAATGTTGTGCCTTCGCATACAATTGACCAAGGCACCAATTTGGTCCTTACTCTTAAATTCCATTTTAATTGGACAGTTCTGAGAAAATCAAGAAAAGGAGATAAAACCAATTAGTCCTAACAGTGACAAAGATCCTTTTTCCTCTTTGTTTGCCAGTACCAGCCGCCATACAACATGATATTTGGACAGCGATGTGACGAAAGTTTTCTCCTTCAACGCACCCGGACGTCTTTTTTTTTTATATATATAAAAAAAGGACACACACAACAACTTAAAAGAGTCGCTCAATGAAAAATAATAATTATTTTTTATGAGAATAAGTTTTGATATAAAGATAAAATTATTTATTTGATAATTTTAAGATTATAAATTTGAAATATAAAAATAATGTTTTTAAAAGATATAAAAGAAAGAGTTATATATATATACATTTATTCTTTTTTATCTTCACACTAAACCAAAATACACTTTATATATCAGGTAAACTCTTTACGCATAAACTTCCATCTTGTAATAATATATATATATATATATATATATATATTGATATTTATAAACAGCGGCTCCCTATATTTTAAAGTTTTGATGATTCATTTCTCTAGAATCAAAACTAAATTTTCTTTTTCTTTAAAATTAAACATATTATTTTTAATTCTAAAAAAAAATTAATTTAATTTATATTATCTTTCTAAATATATTAGTTTTAAGTTTTCTCTTTTTTTTTTTTAAAAAAATAGTTATCTTTCCATAAAATTAAATATATTAACTTTTTTTTCTAAAAATATTATTTTAATTCATATTTTCTCTCTCTAAACTTATTAGTAGTATATTTTTTCTCTAAAATTAAATATATTTTTCTAAATTAATTTCATTTTCAAATTTTGCAAAAAGTTATTCTTGAGCGTAATTCCCTCCATTGTTGGGCATAGGCCAATTGCTTTTCTCATGTTGAGAATAGGACACCACACCATCGTAAGGGTGATAGCAGGGGAGCTGATGAACCATCTGGTGGACCTTGACTATGGTTGCAGGTGTCTGGTACGGACGAGTTATGTGAGAACCTAGGATGGTTTTGTGGAGGATGGTCTGTTCTAGATGGCATCACACCACACTGTTGCTGATTGTGGTAACCTAGCTACATGCTGTTACTGGTTGGCCATATGCAGGGGCGGCATAGGAGGGACCTATGCCATGCAATAGGTCTTCGTATCCATTCTGATCCTTTGTCTGTAATGTTTTTTTTTTTTTAGATTAAATAAAAATTATGAAAATATTTACCTTCACGAAGGTTATGACACGAGACTTTGGAGAAGGGACTTGAACAAAAACTTGAGTATCCTACAACAACATCTATAAGCTATTAACAAGAAGGTGCGCTGCATCCCCCAGTTGTTGTCTCGAAATAGATCCATTTGGATCTTGCCTGCAAAAGAAGCAATCACGACCGCGTCAGAACTAACCCATGGTTCAAACTTGACCATGTTACATAGATGAGCAGCACACACCTTCCATTCTCCCATGGCTCTCTCCCATTGTCTTCACGCCACAAAGCAGCCTCAGGTTAACAAATCTCCAATTGTAACACACTGTCAAAACCAAAAGGCACATGAGAAGGCAAAGACCAGTACATTAATCCCACGAGATTGAAGTACTTGCTATAAAGGTTGAAATACTTGTTGATTGACGCAATTGCTTATTCTTTGCTGAAGGTTTGTATCGCAGTTTGCTGTTAGAAAAAATAATTTTATACAAAATGATATCAAATATCGTGTTAAATTATTAAAATTAAAAGTTTAACAAATTAAAATTAAAAATTTAGATCATACAAAAAATATACATGATTTTATCATCGAAATCTAAATAGAGTAAAATCCTAATTTGGATAAAATCTTGAGTTCGGTTTTCATCGAAATAAAATTTTGGATATGGTCTTCTAGGTCAAATACATCTTCACATATTTTCTTTATATGATTAGGGTATTAGGGAGAAGAGTGATGCATTAATCCAGAAATTATAACTATATTTATAGTTGTAAGGTGACTTTTACCTTCCAAATCTGTCTGTTCAGTTTATGACAACTTTCCTTAAATCACACTTAAACATTTTTTATTTAACAAATCATAAATAGTAAATGTCCATTAGTATTTACATATTAATTTATTTCCATATTTTTTGACATATTTAAACCTAAATTACTGAATTTTCTAAATTTGTCAGATCACTTTCATATGGGCTTAATTTATAAACTTGACAGTATACAATGCATAATTATTTGAACATATAATCTCAATGTTGGATTAATGATCCAATAATTTCCCACTTGGGTTATATGTGAAATCTTATAATTATGTAATTGCGAAATGACTGAATGAACTCAACTTTTCTATCAATATTGAAATGTATTTTCAACCAATCCGATCCATCGATCATACCAACTTAGAATCAAGACGATTTCTGTTATATTTTTTTCGTAACTCAACCCTCAATGGTCACGTAAATTGATATAATCAAATGACATGTATCATGATATGAATGCGTAGCATGGAAATATCATGCATTGTGATTTTTAACATGTCTATTGCCAACTGATCCTCTTTAGTGAGATCAACCATACTCAATATCAGAGTGTGATTCATAACTGAATTCTTATTTCCACAAAAAATAATCTCAAAATATCTTAAACTGAAATAACTCAAAATGTCTATTAAATCAACATCTAAAATTACAAACTCTCACTAAAACTGAATATCATGAAATAATATGACAACCATACGAGTAGTGCACACATGAACCTCTTGGGTGGTAGTCCATTTAATAAATGAATCCGTAATTATTGAGTTTGTAAGATCTTACTTTATAGACAACTATTCACTCTGAATCATTTTCTTAAATGGAATATAAGACTGTTGAACTACTGTCACATAATAATCTGAGTGACCTATTAATACCATCCGTGACAAACTTTCATAGTCATATAATTGGATACCTCATAATATGCTATGAATTCCGTCGTCATAATGGAAGAGATTGTAAGAGACTATTTAATACATTTCCAAAAAAACTCTTTCTGCTAACATGCAGCATGTTGTAACCTTCATACTAATTTGGCATCCCATAAAATCGAAATCAATATACTAAATGATTTCAAACTAATCTGACTTCCGATATGTGAGCATATGTCCTTTTGCACTCTGTAAGTATTGCAAGATCCATTTGGTTATTTTTCAATATTCTATTCCCGATTTGCTTAAATTTCTATCAACATTTCCATAATGTACGCAATATCCGAACGCATATAGATCTAAACATACATCAGATTCCATACTACTGATGCATAAAAAATTTTATGTATTTTTATATATTTAAGGTCGTTCTTGAGATACTGGTAGAGACCAAACTTGTCTCTCTTAACCATAAGGGTATCTTCTAAGTACTTGTTTCTACAAAACTTATGATATCCATAATTATCAACCAAATTTTATTTTAAAACCCAATAAGATAAAGATTTGATGAAATTCGTAATATTACTGTTAGAATGCATGTGTGAATTTTATCTCTTTATTCACGACATCGGTTTTGGAGGTGGTTGAATTTGTTCTTTCGGAATGAATAGTTCTCCAACATTGTCTAATAACACCTTTGGAAATATCAACATATTTCTTTTAAAAAACAATATCTCTAACCATATCTCCCCCCACAAACTCAACATCTTCAAAGAATTTAGAAAAAAATTAATACCCCTTAAACTTTTCAGATTTCACTATTAATCAACTAATCATCTTAATGTCCAATTTTTTTTTATTAGGTCTAATAGACCTAACCTCAGTTGGACAACCCCAATCATATAGATACCTTAGACTAGAACATGTGTCGGTTTAAAGTTCTTATGGGATTTCAGTAGTTGTCTTAGTGGGAAACTCGATTTATGATATATGTTGTAATTTTGATTGAGCTATATTATGAATAATTGTCTATGAACGTGATAAAATATCTTTAACTATTCCAAAAATAAAAAGGAATAGCTCATAGATATCCTTATATATCAGTTCTAAGACGTCGGATCCTATTGGCTTTAATCTCCTTTTGTTGGTTTACTTTCCCATTATATAATATACACAAATACCGAAATCTGTAAAATTAAGGGTATCAAGAATTTCTTTTAATACAATTCTCCCTATTCTCCGTTTGGAGATATTACCCAATCTCTTGTGCCATGATGAAGAGAAATTCTTACTAATTAACTTAAATTATATACTTCAAGTGTCATATTGTAGTGATTAAATGAAATAACAGTATCACTTTAATATAGATTATTAAATTCTGATAGAAAACCGAAACCAACCATTTGAACTCAAGAAATCAACTTTTCCATTTTCGAAAGAATAGTTGAAACCTGATCTGTCCAACACTAAAATAAAAATCAAATTCCATCTGAAAGATGGAACAACAAAAGTTTCTGTAAAATCCAAATATAAATCGATTTTCAATGATAATCTAAACTTTTCAGTCATTATAATTGAAACTTTATTGTCATCATTCACGTAGATATATCTTTCACCATTATTTGATTATCAATAATTTAGAAAATCTTGTATAGACACACTGATGTAAATAGTCGTAATGGAACCTGACCACCGAGTGTATCCTGATACCGAAATTAAGTTAACCTTAAAGCAAATCAAACTAAAGAATATATCTTTCTTATCACGTCAAACGTGATAGTTGATACATTCTATTTTTCTTGTACCCTTCAACATCATAGAAGAAGCAATCATTCTTTATCGATTCAATCGGTATCTTTTATTACTTCTTTTGTGATACTGTACCTGCAATATCTTTATCCTGTTTCATTTTCTTTTCTTTCCTTTTGTCATTAATGGTCAAAAGTTCTTAACCATTATACCATATCTTTATCGATTATTTATCGATTCAATCGGTATCTTTTATTACTTCTTTTGTGATACTGTACCTGCAATATCTTTATCCTGTTTCATTTTCTTTTCTTATCACGTCAAACGTGATAGTTGATACATTCTATTTTTCTTGTACCCTTCAACATCATAGAAGAAGCAATCATTCTTTATCGATTCAATCGGTATCTTTTATTACTTCTTTTGTGATACTGTACCTGCAATATCTTTATCCTGTTTCATTTTCTTTTCTTTCCTTTTGTCATTAATGGTCAAAAGTTCTTAACCATTATACCATATAGAGATAAAATTTGTCAAGAGTGTACCAGTAATCATTTTATTCTTGATAAATTATTTCTCAATGTCCGTAAGAAAAGATTTAGCCGTCATAACTGATTTACATGTAATGCCTCTAAATGTTTTTTGGATGGCCCACTTTATCATTATTAAACGCATACGATTCAATATCTTCCACCTTTCCTTCTCTCTCTTTTCAAAGGTACTCTTATCAATAAGGAGCGGGGATAACCGGTATTTAACGTAAAGTTTAAATCCAAACTTGAAATTTGATCCATTTAATTCAAAAATCAACCTAAATCGAGCATTAATATTGGTGAAAATTATATTAATCGTCAAACAGAGAACAATAATCTATATATACTCATATGAAACTTTAAAACCAAATAAATCCAAATATGAGTAACTCTCATCACAAGATACCGGTCACTCCATTAACATTTCATCTTTGGACAAAATAATTAACTTATAAGTGGTATCTTGGTATAATAATCAAATGTTGATAATAAAAATATATCAACCAATTACCTTCCTTTGAACCGATAAATTGATCACATGTAAAACCGAAAAATTGTTTGTGTACATGCAACTTTGTCAAATACAGATTTTCTTTTGGACCTATCAATATTCACATGACTTACATATACACAATCTTTTACATCTCTAAACAAATTAATTTCCACAAGAGAGCTTAATTTTGGCTACATGTTTTAATTAATTTATCTTCAAATATATATAAAACTATAGGTTAATAATCAAACGCTGACAATAAAAACATGTCAACTAATTATCTCCTTTAAGCCGATGAATTGGTCATATGTGAAATCAAATAATTGTCACACATATATTACCACATGATATATGTGCAATTCTGTCAAGTGCATAACTTCTTTTGGACCAATCGGTACTTATATGAATTGTATGCACAATTTTTTATATTCCAAAATAAATTAAATTCCACAATAGAGGTCACTTCGGCGGCATATTACTTTAATTAATTCATCTCAAGATATATACAAAACCATACTCATATTTGAATCATATCTGTAATTAAAAATTTTCAATTTCATTCTGATGGGATCAATTTTTTAAAAACTAGATTATTTAAATCCCAATCTTATTAATTTTAAATTGGGCTTATAAATGCCCAATTTTACCTAATCTGCCTCTTTCATCTTACTTTTCTGTCCCTATACTTTTGTTGTCGGCATAAAACTAAAATTTTCATATTTTGTCGACAACTGATCCAAAAATTAGCAAATCTCCGTTCTATAGCAGAGGGTATCAGGAAAGTTGTCAAATAGGTGGTGAGTTCATTTTGAGCCACTTAACAATCAACCAATCTTAGATTTAGTCCCGTCTTATTGACAGAACTTTTCTAAACATATCATATTATTGCATACTAAAAGAATTGCCAATTATGAATATAAAAGGGATATTGTAGAATGATAAGAATGAAAAATAGGTTTAATTGAATCCAATGAGTTTCAATACCTTAACACCTAGGGTTGGGTTTGTTTGGGATCAAAATGGCCTATATCCTCTTCTTTTTTTAAAAAAAAAATATATTAATCCTTTTATGACGTGGATTGGCAATAGAAAAAAATTTATTTTATTAGAATCTGAAAAGTTTTTTTCTGAAATTAAAAAGTCAAATATTAAAAAAAAGAATAAAATCTAGAAATTTCCTTTTTTTTAAACAAAAAATAAAAATTTCTTAATTATAATTTATTTTCTGAAATTAGGAAGTCAGTTTTATAAAAAAAAAAAAAAAAAGAAGAAAATTGAAATCTAGAAGTTTTTTTTTTTCCCAAAACTGGAATTTTCCTTAATTGTAATTCTTTATCATTCTTTAAAAAGAGAATTAAAATTTAGAAATTTCCTTTTTTTTTTTTGTTTCCCAAAACAAAATGTTTCTTTATTTTTTTTAATTGAAAAACTTTATTCTAAAATTGGGGAATCAAATAAAAAAAAAAAGAAAATTTGAAATCTGAAAGATTTTTTTTCTTTTGTTTCCTAAATTTTGAACGTTTTTTTTTTAAATAAATAAATTTTAAAATATTCTTTAAAATTAGAAATTTTTCAAAAAGAAAAATTAAATGCAAAAATTTCTTAAAAGAAATCAATTTCAAAATTTCTTTAAAAACGGAATTTTCTCAAAATTAGATTTGTAGTTCTTTAAAAAACAATACCGTAAAAATGATACCCAAAAAGAAGAAAAGTTTAAAAAGAAAATTTTGATTTTGATTACCATAAAAATGATACTAAAAATAAGGAAAGTCTAAAAAAGAGATATTTGAGTTTTACTCTTGTTTTGTTTGTTGAGAAGAAAATCTTTGCATAAAAAAAGGCATTACTAGAAAAATGGTATCAACGACGAAAATATCCATCGCTAATAATAAATATTCCGTTGTTAAACACTTTTTGTGACGAAAAATTAACAACAGAATTTCCGTCACTGAAAGTCATCTCACTAAATTTAACGACGAAAATATTTCTATCAGAACACTTAGCGACGAAAAATTTTTATCACTAAAAAATTCATCGATAATTTGAAAAAGTGCGAAAATGTATTAGCGACGGATTAGCAATGGAAAAAATTCTATTGCTAATTCGTTAGTAATTTTATTTTAATATTTTTCAAATTATTCCAAATTATCAATAGATGAGCAATGGATTTTTTAGTAACGGAAATTTTTTCATCGTTAATCTGTCGTTGAAAGTCGTGCGCCATAAGCGCATGCACCCGCACGCCCATGCCCGCTGTGCACATGCACACACCGCTGCCCATGTCCGCCCACACCTGCTCACACACACACACAGCCCACTGCCCATACCGAGCCCACGCGCACGGACCGCTACTCGTGCCACACCCTTGCTTTTTCTTGTTGAAAAAATATTCTCACCGAGATTTGAATACGAGTTCTCAAATATATTTTGAATTATTTTAACTACTATACCACAATGTCTTATATGTTATTTCTTCTTTTTTTATTATTTCTTTACTTTCTATCTTACTCTTACAATTTAAAACACAATATCCAAATTTAATAAAAATACAAAATTATATTTAATAAAAAAATTATATTTAATAAAAAAATAATACCCTAATTTAATAAAAATAGAAAATACAAAATTAAATTTAATAAAAACAATAAATTATATTTAATAAAAATGTAAAATTATATTTAATAAAAATACAATACCCTAAATTAATAAAAATATAAAATCATATTTAATAAAAATATAAAATTATATTTAATAAAAACACAAAATTATATTTAATAAAAATACAAAATTATATTTAATAAAAATATAAAATTATATTTAATAAAAATACAAAATTATTTTTTAGTAAAAATACAAAATTATTTTTTAGTAAAAATACAAAATTATTTTTAATAAAAAACAATATTCTAATTTAATAAAAATACGAAATAAAAAATTACATTTAATAAAAATACAAAATTATATTTAATAAAAATACAAAATTACATTTAATAAAAATATAAAATTATATTTAATAAAAAAATAATACCCTAATTTAATAAAAATATAAGATACAAAATTATATTTAATAAAAACATAAAATTATATTCAATAAAAGCACAAAATTATATTTAATAAAAATACAAAATTATATTTAATAAAAATACAATTTTTTTTCAAGTGTTACCGACGGAATTTTTTTCGATGGATTTTTCCGTCACTAATTTGTCCAAAAAATTTTATTCAAGTTTTTACGATGGATTACCGACGGAATTAATTCCGTCGCTAATTTTTAACAATGGATTTTTCTGTCGCTAATTTATTCAAAAAAATTTTTTCAAATTTTAGCGATAAATTACTGACGGAAATAATTCCGTCGTTAATTTTAGCGACATATTAACAACAAAATTTTTTCCGATGAATTTTTCCATCGCTAATCGTTCCGTCGCTATTCCATCACAATTCTATTACTAATTAACGATGGATAGTTATCCGTTGCTAATTTTCGTTTCTGAAAGTCCGTTTTCGATAGTGAGGGCAAGTTCCCAAAAAAAATAAACCAGAAGTTTTTCTTTCTTTTTTTTTTTTTTTTGAGGTTCCAAAGATTCTCACCAAAAAAAAAAATGTTCATCTTATTTTAAAAGAAATTGTCTAATAGCCCACATTTTCCCAAAGGCCTCTTTTGTTTTTTTGGAAATACTGGATATCGATTTTAATAAAACTGGAAATCGACTTTGATAAAAAACTTTCTAATATTTTTTGGAAACAATGGATGTTGACTTTTAATCAGAACTAAAAGTCAAATATCGCGTTAAATTATCAGAATTAAAATCTTAATAAACTGAAATTGAAAATTTAGATCGGATAAATAATATATCTGATTTTATAACCGGAATCTGAATAAAGTGAAATTCTAATCTTGACAAAATCTTGAGTTTGGTTTTTGTCGAAACAGAATTCTGGGTACAGTCTTTCAGATCAAATGTATCCTCACATATTTTCTCTATTTCAGAATTAAAGAGAAAAGTTGTACATTAATTCGGGAACCATAATCATATTTATAGTTATATGGTGACTTTTACCTTTCAAATCTATCTGTTCAGCTTATGGCAACTGTACTTAAATCATTCTAAGACATTCCTTATTTATAACATCATAAATAATAAATGTTCATTGATATCTATATATTAATTTATTTTCATATCTTTTAAAATATTTAAATCCAAATTATTGAATTTTTTAAATTTCATATGAACTTAATTTATAGAATTGATAATATATAATACATAATTATTTAAATTTGTAAGTCCAACATTAAATTAAATTAATGATCCAAAGAAAAGTGATTTAGAAGAAATTATGTAGTGTCATTCATAGTGCAAAGTCAATTGATATGGACAATTTTATTTTTTTTTTTAATGAAGTTAAAGATGCACAAAATAGGAAGTAGAAGAAGAATCCTTGATTCCCTCAGGACAGGATAAGCACGTAAGACTTCCCCACCAAGTGCACTCGAAACACAAGTACCTCTTTAACCCCCAATAATTTCCTTAGATACCAATTGCAGACTATCCTTCACAAAACTAGGATACCCAAGTGCTCCGTGATTTAAGGTAAACAGAGATAAAACAAAACAAAACTACGAAATTTAATACAGCATTTGATTGAAATTAAGATACCGAATGGACAAAACAACGGATATAAGACCGAAGGGTCTAAAATAAATAAATAAATAAAAAGTAAAATACCTTCTCGATTTTATACCAAATATAAAAAATCACTTAAATTAAAATAATATATATATATATATATCAAAACTTTCATTCAACTAAAAAATGTAGAAATTAACTAGTTCATGCACTTTTATATCCCCCGAGATGTCATCGGACCGATTTTGACTCAAAAATTGATCCAGTCGACCTGAAAAGCTTGACTCGGGCCATGGATCAAATAAACAGTAACTCAGAATCGGATCAACCCAATTACAATAGCGGACTGGTCCGATTCAATGGGTTCTAGAACCGGAAATCAGCCCAACTCTGGCATTGAATCAACACGAAATCGGCCCGCTAGTCCCAACATCTAGTTGGAACCGGCCCGGTCTGGCAGATTCCAACATTCAAATTTTTTTTTGAATTTTTTCTAATTTTAACGCTCCCAATAATTATAAAACGGCCAATTTGTGTGGTATTTTGATCTATGAGATAAAAAAAAAAATGTTTCTATAAATAAGACACACCTTATTTTCAAAATTTTCACAACAAAATCTCAAATTCTCTCTCACATTCTTCTCAATACTACTATACTCTTTCAAACTCAATTTCAATTTTCTACACTACTTACTATTTTCATCTCTCACTAACATATTCAACACATTTCCACCATTTCTATTTCTCAAACTTTATCATTTCCACTCAAATTTATCATTTCTACAATTTTCATATCTCATTCTCAACTTTATCATTTTCACCACCTACAACATTCATCAAGATTTGACAACATTTTAAGGTTGGGAGATCAAATTAAAGATTTGATGAAAAACAACCGCGATCTGCGTCAAGTTGGTAAATTTAATTTTTTTTGCTTAATAATTAATTCATTTGCATTATTTTTTTTTTAAAAAAAATACTCTTAAATTTTTTTTGAAAATAGTCGAAACACATTTTTCTCAAACTTCTTAACAATCTCATTTTCCCCAATTTTCATATTTTCAAGAGAAAATTTTCGAAAACATAGATATTGAAAATATTTTAGAAGAAAATCAAACTAACAACACAATCTATCACACGCACTAAAAAAAATAATTTTAATGTATGATAATTTTTTATTAAAAATATTGATGAATAAAAACCAATTTGTTAAATTTGTCACCAAAAATATAAATTTTTGAAGGGTTTAGGAGGTAGGCACACTTAGGAGATATTTAACTAGAGATCATCCAGATAAATTATCTCAAACAAGACAAACACAAGTATCTACCAGGAGAGGAAATGTTATGGGTACATTTAAATATAATGCAAAAAAAAAAATTAATCAAATAAAATGGATAGTAAGAAAAGAATTACCACTTAATATAGTTGCATGTCCCATTTTTGAAAAATATGTTCAAAAGTATTTATAATCGGATTATAAAAAAAAAAAGTAGTAGAGCAACCGGAAGAACGAGATCAATAGATCGGTATCAAAAATTAAAAATGATATAATTTCATAATTTATGACTAGTCGGTATAAATTTTTATTAATTTCAGATATTTGAAAAAAATGAACCTAAAAAACAACATTATATTTTAATAACATGTCATTGGATTAATAATTTATGAGTTTTAGAAAAAAAGAATTTTAGTTTTTCAACGTTGGGATTATCCATATTCCGGTGTTTACATAATTAGAATAATTACGAATGTTGTTCATAGATTTGGAATTAGTAGTAGAATTTTTTCTATATTTTTTGATAATATTTCGGTTAATACTAGTGTGGTTAATACTTTTAAAAAAATTTTAGATGAAACATTTTTTCATGTTAAATGTATATGTCATATTATAAATTTATGTGTTAGAAATGACAGATCTAGTTTTAAAACTCATTCGTGAATTAATTCATCAAATTAAAAACTTTTCGGTAAAAACTCAAAAAAAAAATGGACAATTATGTCAATTACATAAAAAAAATTTAAAATATTTAAAATAGAATATGAAATTAGATAGAATTCAACTTATGATATGTTACGAGGTATACTTTATTTTAGAAATATTTTAATTAAATTTATAAATTCTAATTACGAATATGGTTTTATTGATAATACCGTTTTTTATTTTGTAACTACACTAACTAAATTATTAGAAATTTTTTATATATGTACAAATTTATTTTTTGAAAATTACTATCCAACAACTCATTTAATATTATCTAATTTTTGTAAAATTTGTTTTATATTTAGTCAATTTGAAGAAAAAAAATAGGTTTAGTGATATTGTTCAACTATTAAAAATAAAATTTTTAAAATATTATGAATAAATTTTTATTTTGTATTTAGTAGCAAGTGTTTAAATTCACGTGTTAAAGTTAAAGGTGTTAAAATATAAATATATTATTTTGCACAAACTTTTCCAACGAAAATATATATTAACCGACAACATTTAAAACGATAATCATCACATACTTTACAAGTTATGTTTGAATTATATGAAAAGAAATATAATAATTTAAATACTAGTGATGTAGGTTATAATAGTGTTAGTACAACAAATCGATCATTTTCAATTTCTTTTAATCTTTTACATATATTAGGAAAAAACAAAAAAACTTTTTTTTCTTCAACATTCAATAAATTAGTTTTATACAAATAAACATCTAGATTAAAAGGGTTCGATGATGATGATTTTTCTGATATACTAGGTTGGTGGAGAAATAATTCTTCATATTATCCAATTTTGGCCCAAGTGGCCAAAAATATACTAACCCCTCCAATATTCGCAGTGTCATCGAAAAGTACTTTTAGTGCAGGTGGTCGAGTATTAAACAAGAAGTATACAAATTTGACGGACAACACTTTGGAATCTTTAATTTTTATTAAAGATCGGAAGGATGCGGAAAAAAAAGATACAAGGTATCGTCAAAATCTCGGAAGAAGATGAAAAAGAAGTAAAAGAAGAAGAAAAAGAAATATAATTTTTTTGTATAAGAAATATTATGTAAATAGGAAAAAAAACATTTTTATATAAAAATCAAAATAATGAAATCATAAAAAATTAGTGGATTTCAAAATTTAAGTGAAGAATTTGGTAGTTGACGTATACCGAATTTAATAGAATCATTCTAAAAATTTTGTCTCTCTATTTTTTTATCTATTTATTGGTAAAATGTAAATTTAAAAAAAAATAAAGAAAAAAATAACAAGAGAGTTAAAAAAATAAAAACAACAAGAGAGTTAAAAAAAAAAAAAAAAGTAACACAAGAGAGGTAAAAAAAAATGAGTTAAAAAAAAAAGAAAACAAGGAATTAAAAAAAAAAAAAAAAAAAAAAAAAAAAAAAAAAAAAAACAAGGGAGGTTAAACAAAAAACAGTTAAAAAAAAAAATTAAACCGAACCATCTCGGTTGAGTCCGGTACAATGATTCAGGTTCATCGGACCAGACTAGTTCCACATAAAAGATTTTTTGAAACTGATCCTGGCCCAGGCCGGCCGCGGAATTGCATCCAGCCCTACCCGCGGTTCCAGGAACAGTCACTTAACCGGCCCGCCCAGCCCGTACACTTCCGTTTTGTTAAAGTTCAAAAAAAAAAAAATTAAGAAAATAATTTTTTTATTTCAAAAATTGAGAGTTAAAAAAAAAAAAAAAAAAAACCCTCACCCACTCTCTCCTTCTCTCTCACCCCCTTTCTCTCTCTCCCCTTCTTCCTTGGACTCGCAGTAAGCTTTCCCTCTCTTCAACCCGCATTCTCCTTCTCTCGACACTCTTTCTCTCTCTACATCTCTCACTCTCTCTCCGGCCAAACCCGCCACCGGGGAAGGATGGAGAGCCACCCCACGCTGGGGGTGTTAGTAGCTGCGGGCCAATGTACCTTGCGATGCGTTGGCGGATCACAGCCGCCGAAGCCACAGCACCGGCTGCGGGGTGGGGTGGTGGTCTCGATTGCCACCACCTCGGTGGTTTTCCGCCTCTGTGGAGGCGGAAATCGAGGCCTTATTGCCTCGCCGTCGAACGGAGAGCCTCGGCCGCGAGAGAAAGCTCGCCATGCGACGGCATCAGCCCTCTCTCCGGCCATCGAAGGCGGAGAGAGGCCACCCTGGCGGCGCGAAGTTGTGGCTTGAAGTCCCAACTTCTCTTCTAGCTAGGGCTGACTCAGCAGCCACGTGACTGCTGACTCAGCATGCAATTTTTTTTTTTTAAATCCGAAATTTTCTTTTAAAAAAAATGAGTTTTTTATTCCAAAATACAATAAATAGCTGTTGAATTTGGGTCGATTGATTTTTTTGGGTCATGAGTCGGGTAAACTTGAACTGAAAAAGAAATTTATGGGATTTGATTGGAGGAGTCAACTTGAACAGGGAAAAAAAAAGAAAAAAATTATGAGATTTGATCAGAGGGATTTATGAGATTATTTGATCTCTTTTAAAAATTATACTCTTACTAAAAATCTAAAAATAATGTTTATTTGTTTTTGGCAAAAAGGATAGATAATTGACAAATATAATTCCTTTGCTTTTTATTATTTTTTCCATTGTTAACAAATATATTTTCTTTTTTTTTTTAATTTCCATTTATATTTGTTAATATATTAAATTTATTAATAATATATTACAAGAAATTTTCGTGGAAATTATATAGTTATTCATTAGCAAATATATAATTGAGAAATTACTATTAATTGAATAACAATAGACAAATAATAATTTCAAAACAAAAGACAATGAACATATAATTTCTCCTTCTTAAAAATGTCTTTGTAAAGTAACTAAAAAATAAAATAAAATTACCAAGCAAAAAAAGAAAGTTAATATAGTCCAGAGAAATTATATTTGTTGAGATAAAGGAAATTATATTTGTTAACTTCTCATATTATTAAATTTTTTTAATCACTTTGTTATTTGTTAAATCAACTTCTCTTTTCTAAATTTATCTCTTGAATTGCCAAAAAAAAAAAAAAACAAAATATTGAATTTGTTAGATTTTGTGAAAGTGAATAACTAGTAAAGAAAACCAAATAATTCCATAAATCTCACCAATCAAATTCGTTCAACTTGATATTGTGGCTCATGATTGAAAAGAGCGTATCAACACAACTCAATAGGTTTTGGGCAAAAATTTAGATTTTTCTTTTTTTAAAAAATAGATATTTCTTTAAAAAAAAAAATTCCAGCTCTCTCGGCAACCACATGGGCAGCCAAGTTAGCCCTCATGTGTTCACTTGGCAATCGCATGGGGTGCTGAACCAACCCTAGCTAGGTGAGAAGCCCCAACTACGCACCATGAGGGCTGCTTTAATAGCCATGACCCGCCCTTGATCTCGTGACAGCGACAAATGATTCCCCGCTGTGAGGTTGGCCTCTCTCAGCCTTCGATGGGTGCAGAGAGAAGGCTGATGCCATCGAACAAGAAGTTTTCGAGTTCTCTCTCACAAGTGAGACACCATTTGACACCGTTTGACGTAGAGGCCACACGGTCTCGATTTTTGCCTCGACTCCAACGGAAAACCATTGTGGTGGTGGCAATCGAAATCTCCACCCCACCCCACAGCCAGTGATGGTGCCACAGCCTCCACCACCCCAGCATGAGGTGGCTCTCTCCTTGGCCGGAGGCAGGTTTAGCCAGGGAAGAGAGAGAGACCGAAAGGAGATTGCTCGTTAGAGAGAGGGAGAGCTTGCCGCGGCCAAGGAAGGGGAGAGCAAGCGAGGGTGAATTATCTTTTTTATCCTCAATTTTTGAAATGAAAAAAAAAAATTTTAATATTTTTTATTATTTTAACAGATAAAATTAGACAGAAAGGTTAACTTTACATACTTTTGCAGTTAAAGAGAAATTTTAGTTTTTTTTTTTTTAATTTAAATAACTCATTATATTTTATCTGTAATTCAAGAGATAAGTTTACATTTTTATCCCAAAAAAAAAAAAAAAATGCATGAACAGTTTTATCTCGCACCCATCCTCTTCGGTCTTACATACCATTTTAAAAACTACCGAAGGGTGTAAACAAGGGCAACAAAAATGTAGACTTATTATAACGGGCACCCGTCCAACAATAGGCAACTAACAACAACGTATCATTCTTGCTCTATCTGCGCCACGTCCAGCAGATGACCACAAGACCAGAGGGAAAATATTAAAAATAATAACGATAATAGACTTCTGAAGAAGATTGACCATTATACAACTTGATTATATCAAGAGGTTGGATAAATGGATGAACTCTAGCGCCGACCATACCCATGTGTTTGTGGGGGCCGTCTACTAACTCGATCTAGTGCAGAAAACTGGTTTCCTGGTTGTTGAGGGTGACCATACCCTCGGTTGAAATTTTGATTTGGTTGTGGGGTCCAATTCCCTCCATATTGTTGTTGATGACTATTAGCACCATATGAATGGTAACCTCCATAGCCACCATATGCACCCCGAGGAGGGTGTTGAGAACCTGGCCTAACAGGAGCTTGGGGAACGTGTCCCGGAGGATACCTGTGTGCACCATTCTGATGGGGTCCGGGTTGGTAGAATCCTTGAGGATAATGCCCTCCATTGTTGGGCATGGGCCGATTGCTTTTCTCAGGTCGAGAATAAGACACTCCACCGTCATAAGGATGGTAAGCCAGATCTGACGAACCGTACGGTCGACCTTGACCACGGTTGTAGGTGTCTTGTACAGATGAGTTATGTGAGAACCTAGGATAGTTTTGTGAAGGATGGTCTGTTCTAGATGGCATCATACTATATTGTTGCTGATTGTAGTAACCATTGCTGTATGCTGTTACTGGTTGGCCATATGCAGGGACAGCATAGGACGGACCAGGTAAATGCAATTGGTCTTCATATCCATTCTGATCAGCCTTTATCTGTAAGCTATTAACAACAAGACGATGTGCTGCATCCCCCAGTTGTCGCCCAGAAACAGATCCATTTGGATTTTGCCTGCAAAAGAAGCAATCACAACCACATAAGATATAAGCCGCCCTATCCCATGGTTCAAACTTGACCATATTACATAGATTCGTATCATAGAGCAGCACACACCTTCTGTTCTCCCATGGCTTTCTCCCGTTGTCTTCATGCCACAAAGCAGCCTCGGGTTTCAAATCTCCTACCGTAACACACTGTCAAAACCAAAAGGCAAATGACCATGTAAAGACCAGCACATTAATTACACAAGGGCTGTAAATTGACATCACTCAGTAGAGAACATCGAGCAACAAGAAGCATGCATGCTGTTTATCACATCTGCACACATGCATGTGGAGAGGGGTCTAAATCAGCCCAAGTATCAGCACCCAGAATACTTGCATAAATCAGGTTGCCAAAGCAAATATCTCAAAAAAAATCCAAAATGAATCCCAAACTATTCAATCTTTGGACATCCTTATAGCAAAGTCCTCCATCTAATACACCTAATTAAAACATATATCAGGCCTTTAAGCAAATGTGCATGAATTAGATATCCAGCGCACCCTCCTATTTTTAAGCATGCAATTAAAAAGAACACAAAGCTGATATAAGAGCAGGTTAACATCGGTACTAACAGAGCCATGAGACGCATCATTTGCAATGCAATGAAAGAATTTGATGCAATCTCCATTAAACAAAGTTTGCAGTTTGTTGGGCTAAAAGGCTTTGCTTAGGGGGAACGAAGCTGAAAATGCAGACAAGGATGATGCACAGATGACTAATGCAGAAGGAATTCTTCTAAGATTTCATTCAATACAAAGTCTGCAGGTATAGGATTACACTGCATCAATAGGATCATAAAAAATGTGCACGTGTGCATTCATGCAAGTTCACCTCAAGCTTAAAACATTCCATTGAACACTTGAGGTCCATGGAGAGTAATAGGTAGACAATTCTAATATCAATCTAGAAGTACGATTAATTCAATTTCTCAGCTCAAAGGCATATAGCTATACTGGTCATCCAGTTTTGAACATTTAGAAGTCTAAAGACTACCATAAAAAATCACACAAAATTCCACAAAGCATATAGGCATAACAATCATCAACAAAAAGGCCTAGATCAGTGGATCACCGACAGGTTGCAGCCTTCTTTACCAAGGCAATACAAAATTAAATAGATCATCCAGAAAAATAATAAATGACTAGCAATTGTACCACTAAATAATTAAAAACTTACCCTCTTTGGAAAGATAACCCCTGGAGGAGGTCGGGTGATGTGTTTATGAGGATCTGGAAATCTATATATTGCACAACTGTATAAAAGAAGAATAACGGGAAAAGGTATCAGCTTCTACAGGGGGGCCATTTAAACCAATCTAAAACAAAAATAGCTTTAACGCATTGAATGCTTACATGACTTGGTTGTCCATAATATCATCCATTCCTGAAACAGGAGACCTGAAAATAGGGGGACAAGGATCTCCACTACAAAGGGATATATAGCCGTTCATTCCACCACTGCATTGGACCAAAATTGAATCAGAAACGACAGGTGGAAATCTAAATTACACCAATTTTGAAATTATGCATGTTTGAACAAAGGAGGAAACATGCAAATCCATTTAAGTACCAACAATAAGACCCACAACAAAGAGAAGTACACAAGTTACATGCATATGGATACAAGATAGTAATAAATTAGAAAGGGCAATAAATGTCACATAAAACTCATGGCGTTCAACCGAAAGCATGAAGATCATGAACACCATAAAAGCAATGGTATGCAGCTATTGCAGCACAAACCTAGCCTTGGGGTCAAGCTGTTCTTCTACTCCAGTTCTTTCTTTCTGTGTCAACTGCTTACAGCGGGCATCCAACGAAAATATGTATGGGGAAAGAGGGTGTGATGATGATACAAAAAGCATGTCAAACATTACACTGTTTCTTCGTGCTTCTTCCTCCTATAAAAAAGATGATGAAATCAATAAATTAAGAACCAAGAAATCTGCAAAAAACATTCATCAACTATGATCATAATTCACAAGATGGGTTGTGAAAGACAAACCGTTAAAGTATGTTCAATTTTTTCCACCTCAGAAAGAAGGCGGGCTTCATCAATGAATGGCAATTTTGCAACACCCTAAAGGAATAACAATTCAAAAAAAGAAAAGCATAAAAAATCCAGATAAAGGATCAATTTTACAGTAGGAAATCAACTCAATCAACAATTTCATATGAAAAAAGACGAGGAAAACACACCTGCCAGGCATATCGCTTGCCATTCATATCAACCTCAAAATCTGAAGAGAATAAAAGGAAAGGGAGGTGGCAGGTAAGATTTGTGAAGATCATATCAGTAAAAATTCATAAGCAATTCATAAACAACAATTTCCAGCCTCACAGGCCTAAGCAGAAAAGCATACCAGTGGGGTAGAAGTCAATGAGAGGAGAATTTGGATCAGTCATCAATTTCCTATAATGCTCTGGAAGTGCATGGGAGCTGCATAATGGCAGTTGTTAGCAACACTCAAGGTATAATATATGGAAATCAACAAGTAATTGACACAACCTTGCAGCTGGAAAAACACCCAGAAGTTGGTTGAACGGTTTAAAGGGTGAACCCAATTCAAAGTTTATATTCAGCTGACCAAGATCCTTAAGATCAGAAGCAAAGGGTGCATAATGATATGGATAAAACCTGAAAAAATAAATAAATAAAATAAAATTGAGATCAATGCAGCACCCAGTATAAGGAACCATTAACTGACAACTGGACATTAATTAATATAACATTTTCAACAAAAGAAAAATAATAGGATTAGTAAAAGCATCAAAGCCACAGACAAGGTTGCCTGTTAGGCACTAGAACCAATATCAGAGATGCATCTCGATGACCTCATTTCTCCAATAGAATAGTGGAAGAAGTCCATGAACTAGTATATCAAGTCACTGCCAGACAACACTAAACCCTCTCCAACTTCCAACAAAGGAATGAAATAAAAAAGAGCAAAGATAGAAAACATGCAACTGCAAACTAACTTCTGGGCAGGAGCAAAGTAGTTGGTAATAGCAATAGTAAAGCAAGTATCATACAGAAAAAAGCAAGGTCCTCCTTGGGGGGGGGGGGGTGTAGAGGAAGGAGGAAAAGGGAACAAAAAGCAAAATACTTACCATTGCCAAGAACAAACACCTTCATAATAGTAGTGCATAACCCAACATAAGCCTTCAGTGTATCTCATAACCTACCCAATGGATAAAATCAAAATATGTTACTAATTTCATCAGCAAACAAATATGATAAGCTCTGAATAGATTCTTAAGACTGGATCAATGGTGATGCATTGCTGCCCAAAAATAGATAATTGTATAAACTGGGAAAAGACTGTATTCTGGGATTACAAAATAAGAATATGGCGGGGGAAATACAAGGTTGATAATCATCTCATCAATGCAATATTAGTCCATGACTATATGGCATCCAACCTAGCACTCGGCGTGCAGCATATATAAGAATGCCGTTATTATTCTTCCAGACAAGAGAGGTGGGCATCTAGTGTAACTTCTACCCAGCAGACCAAGTACTACTTGCAACAAGAAGCACAATCCTGTGCAATTAAATTCTCACAAATATATACTGTTCGAAAAAGCTTAAAAGCTCGTCAAACTACAGGCATAAGTACAAGTAACATATGTACTTACAACATCTTTCCTTATTGCTTCACGTTCTTCAGAAGTTTTGGCAGAAAACTTCTCCTCATAGTACCTTTCTTTCCATCCGGCTTCCCCCAATTTGACCTGATAATAGAGTACTGGAGACATAAAGCGCTAAACGAATAGAAACTGAAGTACAACAGCAGGAATGGTCAACTTCTACAATATAACTCATCAACTAGCCAATGGATAATGAAATTACAAATAAAAAAACCAACGGTAAGCATTTCAGCATAATACAGCAAGTGACCCACTTATACATGAAGTTGCAGAAGCAGAATGAAGCATCAAGCCTACAACTCTCAGGAATGCACCTTTTATGGTGATTCCTCAGTAAATTCAAACAAGTCAAGGGCATAGAAGACAGCATTCACAGCATAAGCAAGCATGCATGCAAGACAAGTGCATGTGAGTTGCATTAATGAATGTGTGCATGGATAATCTAGATTTCCTTCAGTAAATTCACCTTTATGGTGAATGCACCTTTATGATGATTCCCTTCAGAAAATTCAAACAAGTCAAGTGTATAGCAGACGATGATCACAGCACAAACAAGCATGCATGCAAGACAAGTGTGCGTGAGTTGCATTTATGAATGCATGTATAGATAATCTAGATTTCAGAAATGGAACCCGTTAGTTAATTCACACCATGTAAACATATTTGACTTAAAAAATAAAGACTGCACAAAACATAAAACAAGTCTCAGAATCAAGACATTGCAGCTTGCTAACCCAGGATCCAACACTAATGCTTTGCTTAAGCAGTTCATAGTCACCTTTTGCACCGGACATCTAGAAAGTAACTTAAAACTCCTTAGAAAAATAGGTCCAATGATTAGCAACCCACTTGCCAAAACTGAAGAGGCTAAGAAGTTAATCGTAAGTATAAACTACAATGCTTTATTCATAAAATAGCCAACCCACCATTTTTCTGAGTTTTACCAAGTTTACTAAGAATATTGTTTGTTTCTAATGCACTAAAATTGCAAATTTCCTCAACATCGGTAAGAACTTCTCTCCTTTAACTAATTCTTCCTATAAAACAGCTCCACCAAGAAACCACCTCCCCAACAAAAAAAAAAAAAAAAAAAAAAAAAAAAAAAAAAAGCTTATCACATACAGTAACGTGCAAGGGAAAACCAAGGATTTATACATCGTAAGGGAAGAAATAACTGGCATCATTTGATCAACACCACAATGAAAAATAAAAAGAAATTATACCTTGTCTTCTTCTGGATTTTCTGAGTTGAAGGCATCAGCTTTCTCACGAAGTTTTTCCTTTAGCATTGTTTTTAGATCCTCTTTATTTTCCCGTACCTAAACCAAAACAGGAGTTCAATAGCCTAATGAGTCAAGATTTTACACCAGTTAATCAATAATGTTCAAAACATACAATATAGCAGCAACGGCAATAAAGAAGCTGTGAACTGCCTTAATGCCAACCTTTTGCCAAATCAAAGGTTAGTCCATAGAAAATAAATATAAAGAATGGCTGGAGCCTGCCTCTCCCGAAGCAGGGAAACATACTTCTATTTCAAGACTATTCTCAGCTTCAACAATAGCAGCACCTATGGAGGCCCCAGAAGACACGTGAGCAACTTTTTGTGCACGGAAGGATGCCCTTCTACTATCAGATCTCTCTGACTTTTGGCTTCTAACATCAAAGGTCGAGCTTGCAAAACCATTTGTTGATCCTGCATTCTGATATGGAGAAGGTGCTGGAGCGGAAGCAAGTCGAGAACCATGGAACCTAGCAACCGGAACTAAAGAATCAGGTTTCACTTTTGGTTCTGCATCATCTCCTCTCCTTGCTTGTGCCTTTTCACGCTTGATTCTTTCTGCTTGCCGCTGTAAGGTGGAAAACAAAGAAAAGCAATGCCCCAAACTTCAACAGACATGACAGGGAAGTTCATTGAATAGCAACAAATTCAATAGTGTTGCACTATTGTACTCTTCTCGACTTGACCTCTCCCTCCCCCCCAAAACCCAAAAAAACAAAAAACAAAAAACAAAACAAAAGACTAAGCTCTTCTCAAGCAAGATGAAACTGGATTCATGATGACAAAAGTGCTGAATATTAACCACTCTAGAAGTTATAAAATCAAATCCCAGAACATGTATGAGGTGTATCTGAGCCAATACACAAGCATAATTCAAATAATTGGATCCTAACAAAGCAAAATTTGGAATCCAAAGCTAGAAAGTAGTCCTAAATCTTTCCTTCAATGAGCCATAATAAACAACATAACAAAATCAGTTTATTTCGCAGAATTTTCCCCTTTGATCAACATTAATAAATCAAAATATTCTATAAGCTATACTTACATGATTTGATCCATTCAGCACAGATAACATTAAACAGAAAAATAACAGCAAATAGCAGACAAAATCATATAAATCAGATACAGGACAGACCTGATGCAAACGAGCTCTCTTCTGGAATATTCTATCTTCATAGGATCCCACTGCCTGAATAAAGTGCTCTACTCTGCTCAGATTTGGCTGAAAACATGAAAGGTAGTAACAGAACGTAAGTCTTGCATTCACAAAAAGTTCTAATTGAAGATAAGATATCAGGAAAATGGAACATAAATCAGCAAATACCGTGCATGAGTCAGTTAAATATCCACCCAATGCCAGGAATTCCTTTTTATATATGGCCATCAGCAAGTTTATTGCTCCCTAAAACCAATTAAGATCAAAAGTTGAGAAGAGTTTAAGCTTAAGTGCTGACTTAGATAGCAACCATCAGAAAAGATGCACTTGGAACAAAATTTTTGCAAGTACAATAGATAAGCAGGCATGGCTACAATTCCTCAGGTTCGCTTCGGAAACTAAAAGCATTATTCAGATGCTAAAAGCATTATATAGCACAAAAAAATTGTTATCAGAAGAGTAGGATGTACCTCACGGATCTCCAATGTGGGCATGTGTGGCAGAAAATCATTGCCAACAAAGAAGCATATGAAGATGAAGTCATCCACAATGCGCTCAAAATCAATCTCAAATGGAGGGTTAGGAATTCTAAACTCGTATTCCAGGTATTCTCTAAGAGTCCAAATGTTAAGAAACTGCAAGAAAGATACAAGCTCACAAAGGAGGTTTCAAAGATGAAACACTATTACACAAAACACAGCAACCATGATCCCACTTTGTCTGAAGCAGAATGGAAGTAACCTGGTAAGGCTTCTTTGCAACAAGCGCTTCATCACCTTTCTCATCAAACTCTCCAGCTTTTCTCTTAGCCTTTCCCTCACAATCTGCTGCCAGATGACCCATTTGACCACATAGGAAGCATTTGTCGTGTCCAGGAGTGAAAACAATCTGTGTGATACAATTTAGGAGTCAACAAGTTTATTTTATAATGCTTCATAGAAGCTCAAAATCAAGAATTTAATCAAGGAACATAACTACTATAAAGACGTTTACTCCACCAGTCCAGACATATAATGTGGGGATTAACAAAAGAAAAAAATTAAGGGGGGAAAAAACCTAAAGCCAGCCAGTAAAACCCCCATATATTATCTAAAAAAGAGAGAGAAAATAACCTCTCTGAGGATTGAAAAATGAACTTCATGGGTTGCCAGTGCAAGCATGATCAAATCTGCATCCTGTTGTGCAGCAAAAATGGAATGCAAAAGAAACAAAGTAAGTATTGAAAAATAGCACCCCGTTTAGTAGTAAAAAATAGAACAACAAAGATAACATAGTTTGACATAGAAAGTAGACAAACACAAAATAGAAAATACAAAACCCAGATAAGCAGAGGGGAAAACAATTTATAAAGCAGAAATGCCAGAAAAGGGTTGAAACAAAGGGTAAGGAGTAGAAGATGGTTCTAGGTAGAAAATATACCAGACCATACAAGCAATGGCGCGTATTTGGATCATAGCCAGGTAGGTTCCTCTGTAGACGTATGTAGGACATAATTTTGTGTTCCCCTTCACCGGGAACATTGGCATCAGACAGGATAACCTAAAAGGATCAAACATTGAGCGAAGGATCAAGCAGAATCCGTGCAAGCACTATACATTCAGCCAATGTTCAGACCACAAGAGGAAACAGGGAACTAGAAAACAAAGGATACCTTTATGGATCTCCATCCAGGGTCATTATTTAGTCTGAGATGAATATAATATTGTAGTGCAACTGACAAGACATCCATAAATTCAGTCCCAGGAGTAATGACATTAGAATCACAAACTTGTGAATTCTCCTTCAGAGGAAGCCTTCTTCCCTCCCTCTCAAACTCCTCCCTTAATCTTTCTTCTTCAGCAGCCTACAAAAGCAACAGGTGCCAAGAAATCCTGTAAAATTTTTTCCACTAATTCCTTCTTTCAATACAAATTTGGTGCAAGGAAATAGACAAATATATGTACAAATATATGTACAAAATATCTACATACTGCGTCAGCTGCATCTTTGGCTGCTCTGAAACGTCTAGACCGTTGCTGATTCATTTTAGCCCTAGGGGCAACACCATCTACCAATTTTCACAACCATACAGTGTCTCAGAATATGTAAAAAAGAATTCCACCAACATTACAGTTAAGAAAAAAATATCCAAAGAACTCACCAATGGCCATATATAACAACTTTCTAGGTCTGACCATCACAAAAAGCCGGTCAATGTAATCAAACATACATTGAAAGACCTCATCAAAAGTTGTTGGAGAAGGCTGCATTATTTAAAAAAAAAAAAAAAGGTCAGTCGAAACATTTCCTATTTTTCCATATGTAATGTCAAAACAACACCATTCACATCTACATGAGGGTATTTGGTCACTCGTGGAGTGCTTCTAGGAGGGACAGCATGGGTGGAGACCAACTTGACAGAACGATCTAAAACTACTATTGAGAACAACAGTTTTATTTGCTATCCCATAAAAACCGTTTCTATACATTCGGCCAATTCAGTATCCAAACCTTTCAGTCCATGTGCGATTATCCAACACTCAAGTTATTAATGTAAGGAGATCATGCTAACATCAACTCTCTTGTTTCTAAACTCGCCAAATGGTGTTAAAACAAGAATGACAACCTGAACAGGAAGAAACACTGAACTACCTCAAATTGACATAAACACTTCATAGAAGATTGTTTGTCCAAGTCCCTGTATCATAAATCATGAATATCATAGTTTTGCTCCACCCTAATTGATAGTTAAATTCCTAATTAGGATTTCTGTCAGTGACCCAAATGTATGGTGGAATATCAAGTAATCCATGTGATAAAACTCTTGATATTGGATTATTTGCGCAATCCCCTACATTATAATTTTGCTTTCTTTTTTTTTTTCAAGTAAATCCTTTAACTGGGTTACTCCTTAATGACTCAATATGAAGTCAGTTCGCGGCCCCCCTATTGTAAGATTTAGGGTATCAATCCGCCAAACAAGGTCTACACAAAGCAGCCTCTAATCTAAACCTTTTCAACGACACAAAGAGTAATATAGTACAAAGAATAAGGAGGCAATGAATAGCAAACAATTGACAAAACCAGAGATTGGCTAAGACAGAAATTCAGAATACCAAACAAGAGATCCAATTAAGTGCAAAATCATTACCCGGTCCTCGGGATGAAAACAAGGGTGAATAATCCCGTTCATATCGAGATATAGATTGTCATACTCGATGTTGTTAGGGTTTGGCTTACTGGTATCGACCGGAATCTTAACGCCTTCGATTTCAACGGCTTCTTCTTCAATAACATCCACTACCACCATTGGATACTTCTCCGCTAACCACCGATAAAACGCTGGAACTCCCATCTCCAATTACTGGCACTGCAACAACTTGGTCAAACCCTAGATCTCCAACGAATCAGATCTCAAACACCAAATTCCTAATTGAAAGATTGAGCAACGAATCAATAAAAACCCTAACCCTAACCATACAGAGAGAGAGAGAGAGAGAGAGAGAGAGAGAGAAGATGTGCCTGAGAATCAGAAACAAGTAAACACGCAAGAGGCCGGAACTAAGGCGTGTGCAAATTGGGAAGCGTAAGCGTGCGGGATTAAGGGATTCTGGGATCAGCTAAGGGTGTTTTGGGGATTTAAATAAAACAGAATGGGGAAACAGATTTTAGGGATCTTGCCTTTCTTTTTTTTTTTCCTCCTTTGTCCCGATTCCGAGTCGGGTGCGGTGCGGTGCCCTCTTGGTAGTTGGAAGATATTTTTCGGGAATTTGCCGCTGGTGGATATTTTGATGGAGAAAGGCACCTTCTTGACCGTTGATCGTTCTTCTATCCGTCTCTCTATCGTACGATTGCGACTGTCTACTCTGATATCAGTTTTTCGGAAGCTAATTTCCTTTCTGCCCGGTAGTCAACGGATGCGTTCCTTCTTGCTATTTAAGAAAATGAATGATCATGCTCTATTATATAGTTAATAATAATAAAGTTTTTTTTTATATTTTTTAAAACAAATTATAAAAAAATATATAAAGGCCGAAGTTCATCAATACCCTAATACGGCATAATTTTTTTAATTTTAAGTATCCATTCTAACCGGTAATCATTGAATGCAATGAAACGCAACTGTTCCTTCCTGCTATTTGAGAAAATAAGTCATCGTGCTCTATTATATAATTAATAGAATTCTCCATATTCTTTCAAAAACCGACCAGAAAAAATATATAAGGGCCAAAGTTTAATTGTAACTGTATTTCATAATTATATAATATAATAAAGCAATAAAATTGATTCTGCTGATATTAAATGTGATTTTTTTTTATAAACCATCAAGAAATTATATTGTATCGACTAAACTATCGATATCTGAAAACTATATTATACTGACAAAATCTGATTCGATCTGAATTTGACCCTTAAAAAATAATTTTTTTTAATACCTATTTTCTTTATACACAAAATTTAAAATCAAAATTTTATTTAAACGGTACTAAGTTAATTTTTTAAACACTCATCATAGCATAGAAAATATTGATATGCCCCTTCAAACCCCAAAATTCATTTATTAAATAATTTAATTGAAATTTCTTTAAAAGAAATTAGTTTGTCTATTGCTTATTTTGTCACAACTAACTGAGCAATTTATCAATTTGGAATCCATTCAAAGCGGCTAAATCTTTGTCCCAATGAAGTGGGTTGGTTGTGTGAATCCTCTCTTTTGGATAAACTCTGGTGAAAGTCAACAGCCTTTGGAATTAATGTAGGTTTTCTTCTGGTCTTTGATCTTTTTTTGAGTTTATACATGACTTGTTTGAGCATGTTCAAACAATTTCAATTTTTTTCTGTCATATTTAAATATAACTAAAGTTACTCCTAAATTTATCATATATTTATATTATGTACTAACGGAGGTAGGGCTTAATTCCACAGATTCAGCTCCTTTTTAACTTGAATGGATGCTTAGATGGAGGATTCAAAACCTGTAAAAGATCATCAAACGGTACTCTGACGGAGAAGTTTCAATACTCAAATCAGAAATAGCGGTTTTCGAATAAAATTAAAACAACTAAGAGAAGAATAACGGATCTCCCAGTAATTTGTATGTCGAGTGTTGAATTTAGGGAACTTACCTTAGCTGCTATGCATCGAAGGCCTTTATAGGATGTTTCGCAAAAATCATGTGTAATTGGGGTGTTGCAACTCTAGTTTTCTTACGAAGATGTTCGGAGATTTTGGGATCAAACTATTCGAAAGATTAGTCATCCTTATCATTTGGAAAGTTGAATATATATAGAGATTTTTTCTCTTATCCAAAAGATATGTTTCGTGTTATGATAGGAAATAAATGTCATTGGACTCGATGGAATTTACCTTCAATTTGGTAAGGACTGAAGGGGTTGACTGCTCATCATCAGTAGAGGGAGAGACGAATATTCGGGATCACCAAATACTTTCATAGAGCGATCAAATAGACGTCATCGGGAATTAGCCGAATAATTGATAAGGTGATATGGAGGACAGTTTCCTAACGTGATAGGCAATATCGTTCGGAAAAATAGATCTTATCTGTAGTTTCGGGGGACAAGGCCCGTTCGGGAAGATAGATTTCATTAGTAATTCCGAACGTACTAACCTTTGTGAATTATAAACATTACCGACGTTAAACTTTTTTTGTATTTGACCTTTTGAGACATGGTCCCATCATGTACGTATTGATTTCTATTAGTCCAACGCCTAGTTATAACATTATTGGTCTTATTGCATTTCTATAAATTTAGGCAAACCTTACAATCACACACTATTGGGAATACATTTCTCTATTTTATCCACCTTGTTCTAATTTTATGTGCAACATTTTCAACGGTATTTCCATCTTTATTAATATTAGATTCCTAACACAAATTATCCCTCTTTGAGACTTCTTCATACTCTTTTTTATGGTTGTTTTTCTCCATATTATTATAGTACTCGAGTTGCATACTATTTACTTTGTTTTTATTTTTTATTTGTTACATGAGATTTGAATCTCGAATCACGGAATTGAAGAGAATGGTTATGATCACTAAGTGTCCCCTTAAGGACTTACTTTGATTTTATTTTAATTCTACGATGTTTAGATTCGATAACATTTCAGATTTATTCATTTCATCACCATTTATTTTAATATGAACAACTATTTTATTGAATTAGAATATGTGAACCTATTGAGTATAGAAACCCTAAAATCACGAATAAATTAATACAGCTCAAGAATCGTCTCAACGAATAATTTTAAACCGGTGGAAATAAGATCTTCACATGTTATTCTAAATGAGGAAGAACCCAAAATATATGATCTTAAACCCGTTTCTCACTAGAACAAGATTCTTGGTATAATAATGAAATGAATGACACCATAATCTAGGTAATTCAAAACCTAGATTGATAAGTCAAAGAACTAAACAAAACTCGTATCTTGAATAAGTTCAAAAGTTTTAAAAAAACAAAATTTGTATGAAAAAATCTCACAATTTTATTAATTCTTTCTAAATTTGTGTTTTTTACACAATGTATAATGACTTATTTATAAACTAGAGGTAAAAACTAAAATGGGAATTAAAAATTTAGTAACTCTCTAAATAATAAAAAATTAGAAAACTAAAATATAAATTATAAAGAAAATATTAAGTAACTAAATAAACTAAACCAAACTATTTTGACCAAGTTTTTGTTACTATTTTTTCTTTATTATCGTCCTTCCTTGGTTTTGGATAGTTTTGAATATTTTATTTTTCCAATTGGGATTGTATGACTATAATTAAGACCCTTTTGGTTCTTCATTCACATGGTCTCCAATTTCTTGATATAAAACCCTTTGAATTAAGTTATTCAGTATTTACTTGAATCTTCTAACTCGAACTTTTATCACAGCCCAACTAGAATTTGAATTGGATCATAGGAATTCCTTACAATTTTGATGATTTTATTATTCCCCCCTCTTGAGAAAGATTTGTCCTTAAATCGTTACTTATATCAAAAAGAACTCAAGTTAGTAATATTGAAAGTAGTACTAACATTATACTCATCGGGTAAATCAAGTCTGTAAGTATAGTTGTTGATTCATTCTAACACTTGAAAAAAACATCATCTCCTCGGGGCAACAACTTAGAACGTCTTTGTGCCGAAAATCTTTCTTTTGGCATGTGTAACCAAACCCAATCACCAGGCTCAAAAACCAGTTTGTGACGTCCCTTGTTGGCTTGTTTGATATATTGTTCGGTCTTCCACTCTATGTTAATCCGTACCTTCTCATGAAGTTGCTTCACAAATTTTGCTTTTTTCTTACTATCTAAATTCACTTAGTCAGAAACAGGTAAAGGTAATAAATCCAAAGAAATTAAATGATTAAAACTATAAACAATTCCAAACGATGAAAATTTAATAGCAGAATGAATTATACGATTATAAGCAAACTCAATATGTGGTAAACAATTCTCTCAAGTTTTAATATTTTTATTAATGACAACTCTCAATAAAATGGATAAAATTCTATTTACTATTTTTATTTGATCATCAGTTTGAAAACGACAAGTTGTTAAAAACAAAAGTTTTGTTTCTAACTTTTCTCATAATGTTTTCCAAAAGTAATTTAAGAATTTAATATCTTGATTTGAAATGAATGTCCTAAGTATACCATGAAAGCCAACAATCTCCTTAGAAAATAAATCCACAATATTAAAACCATCATCAAACTTATGACAAAGGATAAAATAAACCATCTTAGAAAACACGCAAGGACTATGCAACTCATCTAACATGTCATCTAATCAAGAAATAATGTGTCGATATTTTGTTATTATATTGTTGATAGCTTGGCAATCAACACACATCATCCATGTCACATCTTTCTTAGACACCAAAATCACTAAAACTGCATATGGACTCATGCTCTCTTTCATATATCATTTTTCCATCAACTCTTAGACTTGCTTTTGAAACTCCTTTACCTCTTCTGGATTGTTTCTACATGCTGGACGATTTAGAATTTATATATCGGGTAAGAAATCGATTTGATGTTCAATCCATCGGATCGATGGCAAATTTTGGGGTAGCTCTTTAGGAAACACATTTTCGAATTCCTACAAGAGAGAAATAACAACACTAGACAAAGAAAGGTTAAGTTTGTCAGTACTTAAAAAGGTTTCCTTATACATAAGTACAATCATTGACTGTTTTGAGAGTATCGCTCGTTTAACCTCACTTGTTTTGGTATAGAAATTCATTTATTTTCTCACGAATTTTTTCTCATTGGCCGAACATTTCTCTTTTTTCTATTCCTTACCAAATTCGGCCCCTCTCTCTTTTTTTCTCTCTTTTTTTATTGTCTTAACTCATTTTGATCTCTTAATTTTTTTTGTTCACTCAATTTTTGCAATCTCACTTGATTTTTATAGACCTATTTTGGTATCATCGGAATTAGAGTGATTTTTTATTGATTGAATATGAATTAATACTTATTGGTGAAGCCATAATGTTATACATGCCGATCAAATTGTCATGGTCTTCCTAACAGAACATGCCAAGCTTGCATTGACACCACATCACACAATACCTTATCTTCATATTTACCAATCTGGAATGGCATAACAACTTATTTTGTAACCCTCACTTCTCTGTTATCATTCAACCATTATAGCTTGTATGATTGTGAATGTTTAGTGGTTGACAAATTTAGCTTTTCCACTAAAGTTGTATTCACAATATTAGTAAAACTACTACCATCAATAATCAAAATACATACTTTGTCTTTTACATGGTAACGAGTGTGAAAGATATTCTCCTACTGTATTTCTTCTTCATTTTCTCAGGCTTGTAAACTTAAAGCTCGACATGTAACTAATACTAACATCTCACTATGTTCAGTTTCGTACTCCTCATCTCTGATGGGAACATTTTCCAATGGTGGCGTATAATCAATATCATCTTTATTTTTAAACTCGATTGCACCATATTTTCGAACCATCATAATTCGTTTGTTTGGACAATGGCTACCTATGTGTCCCCTTCCTCAACACCTGAAACATTTAATCTCACTAGAATGAGTTGAAGTAAATGCTATCTTACCTTGAGAAGTCATGGTGGAGGCAACTGATTTCTACTCGGGTTTAATTTTGGAGATGATTGGATTTTCTTCTTTTTTTAAATAGCTCGTTCTCCAAGATGTGGTACTCGAAATTTGTAGGGTTGGTCTTGGTGTGTGTTGCCTCTCTTGAGCTATATCTCAACCATGATTGCCATATATACAAAATCCTTCAACTCCACATAATGATGAAACTCGATCGTGTTGGCAATATTTTGGTTTAAACCATTCAAAAACTTGACCATCATCACCTCTCGATTTTCTTTCACATTGGCTCTAATCATAACCATCTACATCTCTTTATAATATTCGTCTACACTTCGATTATCTTGGTGGAAACTCTACAACTTGAGATATAAATCTTGATAGTAATGACTCGATGCAAATCGTCATCTCATCACCCTCTTCGTCTCATCACCCTCTTCATCTCATCCCAAGTTTCAATGGGACGATCTTCGTTCCGCCTCCTCTTGATACACAACTGATCTCATCACACAATTGTATAATCAGTAAACTCAATAGTAGCAAATTTTACCTTCTTTAATTTGGAGTAGTTGTGACAATCAAAAACTAACTCTATTTTCTTTTCCTATTCAAGATATGATTTGGGATCACTTTTGTCTTGAAACGACAGAATTTTCATCTTGATGCTATCTAAATTGTTGTCTACCCAATTTCTAACTTCTCTATCCCGACCAAATTTTCTATAACTACCCACTGATAATTTATTTAACTTCTCCTTTAACTCATTCCCTTCAAACTCATCCACAATTTCAGCTTCCCTTTGATGAAATCTATTCCTCCTTGAGGGGTTCGACACTATCGATGGCTACCCCCTTTGCGACCCATTTTCTACCCTATCCAACCTTTTATGTATAAGATTTAACTCGCTCTTCATCATCCATCTCATCTCTCCCATAAATGCTTATAAATGTAGATTCAGCCCAACATGTGGTTGAATCTCCTCATTTGTACTATCTTTTTTATTTTGAGGCATGATTGAAATCTGTAAGACGATGTTAGAATAAAATAGTAAAGAATCTCACAACACTCCTTCATGTGTTTCACTCAAAAATAATAATTCACTCAAATCCACTTGTGTTTCACATTTTGAATTTGACTTTTATCTTTAATGAATTCTCTCTTGTCTTTTACCACTCTACTTCACTTAGTCAAGTTATTTATTGAACTCAAGAACTTAACTTAAAAATAATTATTTTGTAAAATTCAATAAATTACATGGAAGAAAGTATAACAAGAAAAACAAAGAAAGCAAGAAGAATGAAAGAATAATTGAGAAATAAGAAAAGTCACAAATTTAGAAAAATTTTAAATTAGAAAGAAAACAGATAAGGAATGAAACAAATAAGGAAGGTGAACAAAAAAAGAGTTCAAGAAAGGAGAACAAATATATAAAGTTTTGAATTTAGATAAGTGCACAAATTTAGAAAAGTGTACAAATAAGAAGATATTTCAAACTCAACATACAAAAATTTAAAAAGTTATAATTCAAATTTGGTAATAACAATTTAAAATACTTGACAAATTTGAATAAAATCACAAAATGAACAACTATCAATTTTGAGAACAAAATACAAAATTTGAAAGCTGCCACTTTTTTTTACCTCTTTTTTTGTGGCCTTCTTTTTTTTTTTTCCATGGCCCTTTATTTTTTTGGTAGCCCTTTTTTTCACTGTCTCTTTTTTTTTTTTTCCTCTACGGTCCCTTTTGAACTGTGGCAGCAAAAAAAAAAAAAAAAAATCAAGAATGAAATTATCAAAAACAAGAATTAAACCAACGAATGAAGAATTTTGATCAAAATGATAAATCGAGATTGAAATTAGAGTTTCAAAACACAAACAAAAATAAAATAAAGATGAAAAAAAAATAAGAATAATTTGAAAGAAAAAAAAAATTAGATTAACTCTAATCCTAACTGATATGAATCCGTTAGATGTAGAAACCTTAAAAGTCACAAACAAATTAATATAGCTCAAAAAATAGTTCCAACGAATAATTTTGAACTAGTGGAAATAAGATCTCAACTGATTGCTCTAAAAGAGAAAGAATCTAAAGTATATGACTTTAAACACGTTTCTCATTAGAACAAGAATTTTGATAAAATGATGGAATAAATGATATCACAATCTAGATGATTTAAAGTCTAGGTTGATAAGTTAAAAAACTAAATAAAACTCTTATATTGAATAAGTTCAAAAGTTCTCAAAAAAATAAAATTTATATGAAGAAATCTCACAATTTTATTAATTCTTTCTAAAATTGTGTTTTTTACACAATGCGTAATGATCTATTTATATATTAGAGGAAAATATTAAAATGATAACTAAAAATTTCGTAACTCCCTAAATAATGAAAAATTAAGAAATTAAAATATAAATTATAAAGAAAAAATTAGGAAACTAAATAAAAATAAACCAAACTATTTTGACTAAGTTTTTATTACTATTTTTTATTTATTTTCGTTCTCCTATGGTTTTAGATAGTTTTGGACCATTTATTCTTCTAATTGGCCTTATTGAGTATAATTAAGACCCTTTTTTGCTTTTTCATTCACTTGAATTCTAATTTCTTGATATAAAATTCTCTTAATTAAATTATTCAGTATTTTTTAAAACTTTCTAATTCGAGCTTTTGTCACCAGCCTAATTAAAACTTGAATTGAATCATACAAATTTCTTACGACCTAAATGATCTCATCAAGGTATCCCCTTAGGGACTTACTTTGTTTTTATTCTAATTCTAAGATGTTTAGATTCAATAACATTTCGGATTTATTCATTTCATCATCGTTTATTTTAATATGAGCAACTATTTTATTGAATTAGAACAAAATTTAAAATTTATTTTATTTAAAAAGCAATCAAGCTGCGACATTCTTTTCATCTACTCACTTGCAATCTTACACTCCTTGATCCTCAAGTAATATGAGTTCGTTGGCCTTTCTAGAGTGAGGCTTGCGTGTGCATCCAAGACAAAAGGGTCGCAAGGCATGTAAAATGGTCTTACCAAAGATGAGCTACAAGTGCTCAAAATCTTCTACCACGAACCCTGTAAAATTGGGATTTTAGCATTCTTGGCATGGTTATGGGGAACAGGCGTCTGTAAATTTTAAATCTTATAAAAATCACAAGGAGCATAGGTTATGTTTGATAACCTTGTTGTTTGAACAATAAACTGTATATAACTATATATTTAATAAGATATTTTTTATATATTATTTGTTACCATGTATATTTATTTGAAGAGAAAATTTAAAGTATGGATTTGAAATTCATTATTAAAATGGAAAATTCCTATATTTATATAACACATTTAAAATATTAAGCGAGTCAACATAGAATTTTAACATTTTCCTTCCGTAAATGACCAACGAGCACGACAGAATGGATTTAGACAAATTTTGATGGAACCCAACAAAATAGATTTGAATTTTGAAGGACTGTAGCTGTATTAGGTGAGAGCTTGAGATAAATTTTCATATTTATATAAAAAAAACCCAAAATATTGATTTAATTGAAATTAAATGTAGAAAACTAACTTCATATAAATAGTTAATTCAATGGGAAAGCAATGAGAAAGCTCAGGGTTCCTTTAATTGTGAAATTTTTATTTTTATTTTTTATTTCTAATTTTTTCGTATTTTTTATTTTAAAAAAATAAAAAATTTAGAAAATATTCTATCTCTAATTATCTCTAATAAATTTAAAAAATTTAAAAAATACGGATTTATTTAGAATGAAAAATAATAGATAACATTTCTAACACTATTTTCTATTTCTCTTCAATTGAAAAATGGTATTTTCTAATTTTCATTTTTTAAAAATTAAAAACTGAAGTAGTTGAACGCAATTTCATATTTTTAAAAAATGTTTTTTTGTAAAAAACCATTTTTTTCAACAACTAAACACATCATAATTTTTCCATATTTTATATCTCTAAAGAAAAAAGTATAAAATTTAGAAAACATATTAAAAAAATACGTATTTTTCTATCTCTAATTTTTCTAGTAATATTAAAAATTTTTAGGTGTGGAAAAGAACCAAACGAGGGAAAAGAACAACCAAATTCAGAGTTTATCTCTAAACATTAGATAGGAAAGTTAAAAAACCATCTTTTTTTAGCCGTAAAAAAAAAAAAAAAAAAAATGGTTTTGGTTTTTCGGGGGGGGGGAAAAGAGTAGTGGGGGGGGCGAGAAAAAAACCACAACACAAATACTCAACAAAATCCACACACCCAAATCTACGTTTTGAGGTGTGGAAAAGAACAACAATCAATCACCCATATAATAATTGTGTTGCCAATTCAATATAGAATATTCAAACGAAATTCTGTTCAAAATTGGGCAACTCAAGTAGCGGACCATCATCAACTACGAATTTCATACACTATGTGCCTAAAATTCCATAAAATGCACAAGTTCTTGTGACCAAACCAATTTCCACAAAAATGCCCTTTTCCTTGAACACAACTATACATAGGAATTACTCTTCGTTTACCAAACCAATTTCCACAAAAATGCCCTTTTCCTTGAACACAACTATACATAGGAATTACTCTTCGTTTTGACATGGTTACTTAATGCAGAGGACCAAATGTTAAAATTGATAATCTTGGAGTAACCAGCAAATGTCACTTTTTTTTTCCTTTCTAAAGAGAGAGAGGGTGTCTCATCCAACATGGATTTGATTTCATGACGGTATGAAACTCCTAATAACTCACGATATAAATTTTAATTAATCATTCAATACCTATAGGCTATTATTGAAATGGTTAAAAAATTATCGCATTAATCATTTTTATTAACAGTTAAATTGTCGATCTTAGCAAAAACAGCCATGTTAGATTCATTTTAAAAGCATTAAAGACCAAACGAATGTTGGGTAGATATCTTCTCTCCTCTCTATTCAGTCAGTGATGGGTATATTTTTCTCCTTTTTCTAGTCGTGCTTATCAAATCAGAGATGCGAAGCGACGTTGGAGGAAAAAGATACAATAGAATACCACACATTCAGCGGATCTTCCTTATTTATTTAATAAATATATCACGTTCCCTACAAACTCCAACACCAAAGACTTTGTCACAAGCAAAAATGTCTCTGACAATTAGAATAATAAACAACATCTCAACCAATCCAAATCTTTTCTTTCAAAGCACACCCAAAAGACCATACAGCCCTAGCACCAAATTTCAGTCCAAACCCATTCACCACCGAAACTCATTACTCCCATCAGTCTACAAATTCAGAAAAATGTCTGCTTCTTCATTTTCTTCCTCAACCCAAATCAAAGGCTCTTTGATCGATCCTGATGGTGGGTCTTTGGTGGATTTGATTGTGGCAGAGAGTGAGAGGGCCAACAAGACACTGGAGGCCGAATCAATGCCAAAAGTGAACCTTACAAGGATTGATCTTGGATGGGTACATGTGATCAGTGAAGGTTGGGCTAGTCCTTTAAAAGGGTTTATGAGGGAAGATGAGTATTTGCAGAGTTTGCATTTTAATTCGATTAGAATGAAAGATGGGTCTGTTGTGAATATGTCTTTGCCTATTGTTTTGGCTGTTGATGATGAGGCTAAGGAACGAATTGGGAATTTTAAGGATGTTGGTTTGGTTGGACCTGATGGAGATGTGATTGCCATTCTTCGTAGGTTAGTTCCCCATATTTATCCGAATAATTATTTATTTCTTTTATCTGCATTTTGTTTATGGCATTCACAATTGTTTATGGGCCATTTAGGGTTAGTTGAACCAGTTGCAATTTGAGTAGAACCTGATAATCCGAATGGAATTAATTAATTTATGCGCGTTTGAACTCGGTTTTGGGACCATAAACTCTGAATTTTAGAAGTTAGTATTTTGGAATGCAATTGTAGTTTTCGCAGGAAATAATGAAATGGGCTATTCGAATTCACTAGTTGAGCATTGCAAAATTTCTCCAGAGCTTGCTTGTTGATGACCTTTTTTTAAAAAAAATAAATTTGTATATTTTTAGCATTGAAATATACAAGCACAACAAAGAAGAAAGAACAACAAGAACATGGGGGACGACTGCTCCTGGGTTGCCCTACGTTGAGGAGGCAATCACTCCAGCTGGAAACTGGCTCATTGGTGGTGATTTGGAAGTGTTAAAACCTATTAAATATAATGATGGGCTTGATCATTATAGGCTTTCTCCTCGACAACTCCGCAATGAATTTGATAGGCGCAGGGCTGATGCAGTGTTTGCGTTTCAGCTCCGGAATCCTGTACATAATGGGCATGCTTTATTGATGAATGATACACGGAGCCGGCTTCTGGAAATGGGGTTCAAGAATCCCATTTTGTTGCTTCATCCTTTAGGAGGCTTCACAAAGGCTGACGATGTGCCATTGGATGTTAGGATGGAACAACATAGCAAGGTTACTCCTACCATCCAGTTAACAATATTACTGAATATTCTTATGGCTCGAAACTGATTGCGCATGCCTTGCACTTGCCTTCTTGATCATTATTATAGCATCATTAGCTTTGTGTGTTGATTTGTTTTGCAAATGTGTTGTTTGTAAAGGTTCTAGAAGATGGAGTTCTTGATCCTGAGACTACCATTGTGGCGATATTCCCATCACCTATGCATTATGCAGGTCCAACTGAAGTACAATGGCATGCCAAGGCACGAATAAATGCAGGTGCAAATTTCTATATTGTAGGCCGTGATCCTGCTGGTATGGGTCACCCAACAGAGAAGAGGGATTTGTATGACCCGGACCATGGAAAGAAGGTACTAAGCATGGCTCCTGGTCTTGAGAAGCTAAATATTCTGCCATTCAGGGTATGTTCCAGTGTAAACTTTAACTTGCTTTATGGTTTTCATAAATTTGTCTCCTGGTTCTTCTAGATATTCCAGTTGAAAGTTTCAATGTTATATTACTTGGGGGATTAAGACATTTATAACTTATTTCATTGATCCAATGGTGATCGAGCCAAAAAACAGGGGTGGCTCTTCCCCTACCCCCAAACCCCCCAAATGCTGGTGAATACTTCTTGATACCACTTAAAGGACCTTTACAAGCTAAACTAGCCGACATTGTCCCAGATATAGATAATGGTATGCAGTTGTTCCATATGCAAATGATATGTGGAGTCATTTATTTACAACAAGCTGCGAAGCCATTCTGTTTTGGATTGGTTCGGCTAAAACATTTCAAAGCAGCATAATAGTGCTAGGAGCTGCTTGACTGAGTGCGTATTGTAGGGGAATTGGTTTAGATGGGCATTTTGAATACATAGATTAACTGTGTCCCAGAAATACTTTTTGTGCCCCAGAATTCCCTTTTTTTTTGGGTGAGGGGTTATAAATTGCGGTGCAATATTGGTTGAGCCTGTGTAGTGTGATCTTGTACCGTTTGATAAGCCCAGTAAGCTATTTACATTTTCTCAACTCATGCATTGATTTTTTTAGCATATTTGATCAACATGGGGGACTGAACTGCTCTGGTTCTAGAAATTTTTGTTATTTCATAATGAAAATTTATCAAAACCAAGCATCCCAGCTCTCTATTGAGATTCCGTGCTTAGCCTTGTTTGGGCTGGGTACAGAGTGTTCAAGACTTCGAATTTAATTCCAATTGCTTCTGGTGATTCTGTTGTAGAGAAGTAGGAACCTGTGGCACTATTTTTTTCCATTGTAGTTGTATGATGATGCAGTCAATATCCTGTCTCCTATTGCAGCCCCCTGCAACCCTCACATGAGAGAGAGAGAGAGAGCGCGCGAGGGAGAGAGAGGACATTGAACCTTACTAAATAGGCTGATAAACCCAAAAAGAAAATAGTATAAGTTTATGCAACATGGTTTCATTGAGCTTAGCCTGTTGTTCATTGTGATTAAAAAAGAGCAGTGTTGTGATCAGCAAGATGCTTCAGAGAAAACAAAGGGATAGAATTAATAAAAAAAAAAAAAAAAAAGAGGAAAAGTTCAGGTGAACCAATTTGAATCTTTGAATTATATTGTATTTTGGGGGTTCCCTTAACTCGTGTCATTATCCTGATTTGTCTCCACTTGCTTGTCCCAACTAGGGGAAGAAATCATCCAGATGAAAAGTCTGATTTTTTAGAAACATATTCCTATAATTCCATCTCATTTTGCAGGTAGCGGCATATGACACGGGAGCAAGAAAGATGGCATTTTTTGACCCTTCTCGTGCTAAGGATTTTCTATTCATCTCTGGGACCAAGGTGGAGTTGCAGATAAGCCTTTACTGTTGTTACATTCCACAAACCGAATTTCAAAGAATAGCCTATGTAAAAATATTCAACATGGTCTATAGCATTTTGATTTTTCATTTATTGCCATTAAGGATGTCAGAATACTAATTAGTTCCGGATCTTGTTTCCTGCCATTCATGTTGTCCCAAGCTTGGGGTGATATTCATCTGCATTTAATCTGGACTACTCGTGTAATTGCAGATGCGTACATATGCTAGAACTGGTGAGAACCCCCCTGATGGTTTTATGTGCCCTGGAGGGTGGGAAGTCCTGGTCAAGTATTACCGGAGCCTGCAATCAGAAGAGGTTATGAAGCAGCCAGCTGTTCCTTCTGCTTAGGAATCTGATGAGCTAGGATTTCAGAAAGTGATCACGAGCCGGTAGCGATTGAAATTAGAACAATGTCCTCTAAACACCCCACCTAGGAAGTTCCACGGTTGTGCATAGGCATTATTGTTTTCCCGGTCTTCAGATTCTGAGATTGGAGTTCACTTTTAATGAGATAAGCACAAAATATAATGTAATTTATTCCATGTCTTGATTCCAGAAATAAAGTTTAGTGATTTTTTTTAATAACAATAAAAGAGTCACCTTTATATATCTATAACTTTACTATTATATAAAAGTAAGAGTAAACACATTATCTTTACTATTAATGGCCCAACACATTATCATATCATATTGTATTCATTGATCAACAAAAAATATATGATAGGGTTTTTAGAAATATATTATGGTGGGCACTGATAAAAAAATAAGTCTCTTTAAAATACATTAATTTTTGGGGTATATTGAATAATCTAGAGATATGTGAATAATCTGAAAGTAAGAAGAATTGTAATCAATATAAGAATTTTATAGGAGTTTGAGTGATAGTTTTTCTATTAACATATGGCTCTTTCAAGATTCAATATTAACGTCAATCCTTTTTATAATAGTGATAGATGAAATCACAAAAAATAATAATAATCAGAATTTTAATCCTAAAATTTAGAGTCGACCATTTAAGAGACAAATATAAGATGATGATGATGATGATAATACTGATAAAACACACAAACACACTGTTCAATTAAATTTATAATACGAGAAGTGTTGATTTAATTTATTTTAATCCTCTTACACCACACATTCATTTCTAAAATTATCTTTCCAGTTAATACCTTAAATGTCACATCTTTACAAATACATTATATCCAGATTTTTAACAGTCTATTTCGTCGTTTCACTTGATTTCCTATATTTAAACTCTCAGTCCTTCTAACTTATGCAATTTTGGATCTTTATTGCATATATCCAAACTACCCCAAACGATACACTCGCATATTATTTACAATTGATCGCACTCTCAATTTAGTGCGCATCTTTTCACTTATAATCCTATCTTTCCTAATTTTACCATACATCCATCTTAATATTCTTATTTTAGCGACAACTATTTTTTATTATTATTGTTATTTAATGGCCCAACATTCGGTATCATATAAGATACCGCAAATATGAAATCACAAAAAATATTCAAGATAAAATACCATGTTGTATATTTTTTGCAAATGATATAATGGTTGTTGATGAAACTAGAGAGGGTATTAATGTTAAATTAGAGTTATAAATTGTTATATTAGAATTTAGAGAATTTAAATTGAACAAATCAAAAATTAACTATATAAATTATAGATTTAGTGATAATCATCAAAATGATGAAAAAATATTAAAAGGAAAAGAGATACCAAAAAGTGAATACTTTAGATATTTTGATTCCATCATTCAGAATGATGAAAATCTAGATAGAGATGTGAATTATAAAATTCAAGCGGATTGAATGAAATAAAGAAGGGAATCCGAAATTTTTTGTAGTCATACGATACTATTGCATTTGAAGGAAAAGTTCTATAGAATGCAGTAAAACATGTACTATTATATGACACTGAGTGTTGGACCATTAAACAATAATAAAAATATAAAATGATTATAACTGAAATGAAAATATTTAGATAGATATATGACAAAACTAGAAAAGATAGAATTGGCGAGAGTATTGTATAAAATGGTTTGGATATGTGCAATGAAAACTAAAAAACGCACATATTAGAAGGAATGAGAACTTAAATATATGAGATTTAATAAAACGTAGAAATACCGTTGAAAACTTAGATACAACTTATCCGTAAAAACATGATAATTAAGAGTTTAGTTGAATAGATAGTATTAGATAAGAATGAGTGGAGTAAAAAAATCCCTATAAATTGAGTCATTTTTTTATTTTCTTGATATTTTTCTCTCAAATGATTTATTTCAAAATTTAGAATTAAGTTTCAAATTATTATTGTTGTATTGTTATTATGACACAAAAATATTTTTTTATCTATCTAGAAAGCATTTCTCATTTATTTTCTAATTAATTTTTTTATATATTAAATAATGATGATAAAAATAGTATTTAACAAGTAATATATAGTAGTGTCCTTAATTTTTTTTGTTGGGATGCTTGAACAATAGATATTCGGTAATCAATTTATTGGTTTTAATTAGTTTAGGTCAAGTTATTAAGAGATGAACTCTCCTGATATCTCCTTTTTTACATTTTCAAAACTTTGAAAGAATTTGATTAAGGAAATCCAGTGTCCCCACTACACCAATATCTCTCTGTTTTTTTAACTTTTATTTTTTTGTTTTTAATATTTAAATTTTCCTATTTTGTAAATTAAAAATTTAAAAATATTTACCGAGCCGCCCAAGAACGCGCACTCTATTTAATGGGCTGTAAATGCGAGCTTTACCCAAATTAGTAGCGGGCCTATTGTTTCGTGGGCTCAGAAGTGAAGGAAGTCAGGGCCTTGGGGGCCCAAGCTTTAGAGAGGCAATGAAAATCCAAGAAATCAACATTTTGAAAAATCCTGATAACCGCCTCAAGGGAAGTCACGTGACTGGTCACGTACTTCAATTTAGCAACCCGGATAAGTCTCGACTGTCGTTTCGAAGGCTGGAGCGCCCAAGTTGTGACTGCAAATTAATTTCGGTTCGCTACTTCGTCCTCTCAGATCTGCGCGTGAAAGGGATGAGGACGAAGGTAGATGTTGGATCTCCTGGAAGATCGAAGAAGGTAATTTTGCAGCGGATTTCATTTTCCTTCAATTAGAGGTGTTAATGAGCGATTTCTTCGTTTTGACGTAATTACGAAAACCCTAGCATTGAGGATTGTTTATATGACCAGTGATTTCCGTTCCTTATTACTCTTTTCATTTCGCGTTCGATTTGGTTAGCGCTTTTGTTATTTTTAATGACGTTACTTGGTATCGACATTGTTCGGAAATCTTGGCTACGATTACCAGATAACGGTCTATGGTACTTTGACTTGTTCGATTCGCCAATTCGTAGTTTCAGAGTAACACAATTTGGTTATAATGATAGGTGGTTTAGCTGTTGAGCTGTGGTATGGTGTTCGATAAGGATTCTAAATATGTTGATGTGAAAATTTTAGTCTGAGATTCATCTGGTTTGATAGGGTTTATTTGTTAGTCTTTATACTGTTGTACGACATATTTTTGGAAAGGTGGGCAGCTGCAATCTGCAGAAAATTATTATCCCTTTTGTCAGATTTGTGCAAGACTCTTGCTTCTCAATTGTAGAAAGTCTTGGCTCCGAGTTCCTGTACTGGGATATTGCTCTGGCGTGTGGTGGAAGAAAAGACTATGACCTTAACAGCCTACTAGGAACGAGAGTTGAAATCCCCCCCCCCCCCCCCAAAAAAAAAAAACAGAGTTGAAATTTCTAGTTCCCCGGGGGTAACAAGAATTTTGTGGAAAAATATGGTGATAATTCAGAGTAGGAGTTAACTAAAACATGGAAAAAACTAAATAATGGAAGTCAATGCTCAACGGTATACTCTTGAAGGATTAGGACTTATGTGGCAGAAAAGCTCTGGTGGTGTCAGAGACAACACTAAAGAGGCGAGGCCCAATTAAAACATAGGATATTAGGTTTGGTCATGATTTCGGCATTAATCTTGGGCTGGGAGTTAGGACATTTACTTAGCCCGAACTCAACCAAGTTGGTATCCTCACCAACATGATGATTGTCATCCTTTAATAGGTAGCTTCGGGAAATTTCTGAGAGAAAAAACAGCTTGCTGTTGGATGTGGAGATAATGAGGATTCTGTTAAGTATGATTACTATGGAAGAGGGGTTTGAAAATGACTAGCTTTTTTTTTTTTTTTTAATTTTTAATGTGTGAGACCTGTATTTGCGATGGATCAATGATCATACTAACTTTAAATTAGACCAAGCTTTTCTGGAAAGATCTTAGCAAATTGGGAAGTTCATAAGTGTCAATTTAGATTCTGCAGGGAAGCTCAACAGGACATGCTGAAGCTCAAGGTGGCTACTTGCAAGCTGAAACAAAAGGGAAAAGTGTACAATATAAATGATTATACATGAATCCTTGAATTGTTTGAGCTGCATTCTGCAACTTCTTGTTATTGTTAGCTATCAAACGATACTCTGCTGTTCTGATCGTCATAAGAGTTGCCAGGGCTCATGTTGGGTTGGTTATGAGGAAAGCTAAGGAAAGAACAGAACTTCAACTTGAGAAGGCTAACTAGATTCTAAAGACCAAACAGTCTACACATACCCAGACCTAGTCAATGAACATGCTTTGTATATTTGGATGCATGATTTGCAGCCTAAATTGTTTAGTATGACTAGATGTCTGTTGTAATTGTTGTATGTGTACGTTTGATTGTTTTAATTCTTGTTTCATTGTTTATAACTCAATTGCCTTTGTACTAGTTGTTCTCAACAGTCTGCTTTGTAATCGTCTCATATGAACAGCTCATGGCTGTGGTTGGGTCCTGAATTACTGACAATTACACTTTCAACTGAACATGTATCCGAAAGTAATACTAACATCATTATAATTCGAAAATTTAAAGTTCAAGAGCAAAAAGATAATTCTTCTCTACTTTATTTCCTGCTCCTTTTTTTTTTGGCCTCTTTTTTTCCCGAGTAGCTAAATACAATGCCTGAACTCCACAGAATGAAACCTGTATCCTCTTGATTGCACATGGCACATGCATATTCTGAGGATTGCTTTTCGAGTGCAAAAAAATTGCGGTGTCGAAGTTAATTTACTCTATCAGTGAGTATTACATGCTATCTGTTTGGTGCAGCTGGACTTTTCCTTCCTCTTATGTACTTAGGGAGCCGGTGGGCTCGCTTTTGGGATTGTTCCTGGCAATGTGAAAAAAATAGGCATGCCTTCTCTCCCAAAATCCCTGTTATGATGCACATCTTGCTTTTTTTTCCTTAACTTCATTTATTCTCCCTGTCCAATTTGAAGCCTACTAGCCACAGTATAAGAAAAGTGATTTGGCTAAAATGCCCAACGGGATTTAGTTGATAGCTGAATTCATGACATAACGTTCATTCTTTTCCAACTAAATTTAAACATGCTGGCATGCACTCCTGAGCTTCCTGTAGCCCACAGGGCACATCATCCGCCCTGGCATGGGCCCTCTTTGCATAATAAAATGGTTTTATTATGTGAGGTGCAATGTAAGATCATAAATTTGCCTACAAACTTTAATGAATTTGCATATCTATTTGTTTCCAAGTTATTCAACATGCTAATGGGTTCACACGCCTATCTTTTCCCAAGTAACTCATTACATGTGGCTTATTACCCTAAAAGCTGTAACGTACATCCGTGAGTCCTTTGTTGTTCTGGATCTGATTAATGAGTTGGCAATAGGTCCATATGTTTATCTAGTTTTTGAGATTGCTGCCAGTCTTGTCAGATGTCGCATCGTTTTCCATTAATTGCAGCAGTTTTAGATTTTGTTTGAATTGGTTCGAACAATATTTGAAATAGTTTATGATTTTCTGAAAGTACCATCTATTTATCAATTAACATTTGCCGCCCTGGTCCTCCCCATTCATAGTTTTAACTCCCTTATTAAGGATTCTGCATTCATTTAATCATCTTATCCTTCTGCTATGATGTTCTCCTAGAATGCTGCTGATTGGCGCCCATTTTGTTTCCTTCGCAGGTCCATTCCTGCTTTTTGCTTCTTGTTATCTGAAGCTGCATTACCTGCAGAATTCTCACAAAAAGATGTGACTTTATCAAACCTATGGATAAAGAATGAGGGCCTTGCAGGTATGCATAAATATCCCACATTAACAAAATTCACTGGAACGTATATGATCTCCTTTATTTCCATATAATGTCCTATCAAGTACCTATATATTAATAGTATGAGTTGACAGATTTTACCTTGTAAAAGATATCATCAAAACGGCAATGACTGACGGTTGTGAGTGATGGTTGGGTGGGGTAAAAAAGTACTCAAAAGGTTTAAAATGTTGCGTTGACATCACAGGTCCCTGCTATGTTGTCTTTGTAAGGAGCCTTAGGGGAGGCAAAGTAACATGGCCTTCATGTGCATAACAAGAAGTCATTTTCTTTCTGCCTGAGTACTGCCCTGATAAGTAGCTATTACTGGTCACTGCCTTTCGGTTAGAAGGGTAGGCCCACGCCTCCCGATTCCCTCTGTTTTTTCCCCCATGCACCAACCAATCTCCTTCATGGAACATGGCTTAGCTTCTTTTGATGACTGTGACTCCTGACCCATTATGTTTTCTGTTTTTCCTCTTTGGTCTTAGCTCTGTCATTTTTACCTGATCTCATTTGATCGGAGTTCAAGAACATAATTGACCATTTGACTAACGACCCGTTAGCTGAAGAATCTCTAATGTCCTTCGCGGACTGATCTCATTTCATCCGATTTCAAGAACATAGAGGACAATTCGGCTAACGAGCCGGTGAGCTGAAGAATCTCTAATGACCTTCATGTCCTTCCTAATACTAATTTTTTTTTTTTAGTTATACAATGATTTGAACCTTATGTTTCATGGTTTTGGGGAAGAAGACTGTGATTATTAGATTGTGCTCTTTGATGCTCTTCCTAATACCATGCAACTTAGAAACTTAAGCTCGCAGGCACTGGCCAATCCATGGGTCTGAACTGGGCCCGGTCTACCTGTTCAGGGGCCCAAAATCTTGCCCTTAATCTTGAAAGTATCGTGCCGTGTTCAAGCGTCGGAACTGTTGATTCCTTTACGGTTCCGCGTTTTAGGGGTTGAACTAGCTATTTTTTTATGGCAATAGCTACGTTTCGGGGCTTGTTTAGATGGGTGAATCATAACCTCACCATTGGTCGTTGCAATTTCCATGTTTGACCGGTGCAGTTCACAACCATCTCAAGCCGACCCGTTGACCAGCCAATGTGGTGTCTCAGAATCAATGTTTTTAGAATTGAACGAAAAAACAACTTAGGATCGAATTTTATGGTATCATCATAATATTATATATATAATTTATATATTATATATTTTAAAATAAAATAATATTTATATATTTTTATAAAAACAATGAATTTATTCCATCATCAACACACAAATGATCAAATGATTGGAAAAGGATGGAATGAAAAAAGTCAAAAATGTCTTTTTTTTTTTTTATTGGCTTGAACGGTTTATTGGTTTTACAGCTTTGAATTAGTTAATTTTAAATAATTTTTATCATATTTGATTTTATTCGCTTTAATAATGAAAATAGAATCGAATTATAGAACGATTTTTGATTGTATTTGATCCGATTTGATTTTAAAAACATTATCCAAAATTCCGACCAAATGGGTTGAGGATGTAAGTAACTTCTTTGTGGTGTCTCCGGTGAGCTCTGGTGGCAGAGGGAAGATGAGTCAACAAGGTTTGGGGAGTCGTTGATTTCGCAACGAGTTTAAGCAAATATGAGAATTGAATGTGTACGCCTAGAATGTGCCACTTGGGTTGTAAAGCGTGAGGGAGGACAGGACAAGGTGTCCGGACGTAGCGGTATCTTGTATTAAATACATGGAAAATTTCCACGGTGGATTGCTTCCTGGCTTCTGAACATGGCAATTTTTAAAATTAAAGTTCAAGATTTTTGGATAAAATAATCGCAGGGCACATGAAAAAATCTTGGTAGTTCAAGATTTTTTATAAAACAATCATAATGGCCTTAAAAAATATCAATCACTTTTCTATCTCTTTTATTTCTCTTTCATCTTTTTTGGTCACAGATTTAAATCTAACATCTTTTAAGGAGATAGAGTCATGACTGCTATATTATTCCTTGGGAATTTTCTCTCTCCTCTTTGGCTAGTTTCTCCATAGTTTTTCTCTCTCCTCTATCCTCTTTCCTCTCTTACTGGATTTATCACTCATGTCTCCTCTTTCAAACCTTTTCTCTCTCCTGTCTCCTCTCACTATGAGGCTGCTGGGAGTTGATGCAATTTTTTCATGTCCTTGCAAGTTGGAAGATCAAATAAGAACGGCAAATTTCTTCAACAAAAACTTCAAGATCTTGAATGATAAAAAGAGTATTCTCAACACCAAATATGTTTTTTTTTTTCCCCATACTTTTCATCCAGAGAATTATTAATTACATAAATTTAGATGGGGAAGAATCCTAAACCTTAATTACTATTTTCTTTTCACTCAAAATCTAAATTCCGCCTTTTTTAGTGGTTCTGCAAGAGATGGGATGATTCATTACTAAGTGTTAGGAAAGGCTGTTACCATTATGTTCGGTAGCATTATCGAATGTCTTGTTAGGATCCTCTCTCTCTCTCTCTCTCTCACCCCACTTGCGCTATATTTAAAACTAAATCTGCTTCCTATTTTTCTTTAATTGCTTTTAATTTTTGAGCCTCATGGAGATTATAAAATGATATCATTATGCATCTTCTTGCGGTATTTGTTGAAACCATATTACAATGATTCTAGACCAAACACTGACCGAGAGGTGTGTAAATGCAAAATGCAGTCTGGGGTGCTTGACCACTCTAAATAACGACAATAGATTATCTCATATCTTAATAGTAACTCGGCGTCAATTTCTATTCCTATTTATTATTAAAGATGCTTAAAGAAGTCAAACAGCTGCCTAGATAGGCGAGTTTGTGTTACTAAACCTCCGCACATGCCCTTATCTACCTGGGATGATGTTGGGCTAAAGGGAAAGCAGAGTTCGATTTGTGGTGGTTGCCGCATGCTCTACCTACAAAAGTAATTTGATGGGAATTGGTATTCCGATTACCCCTGCCATAGAATACTAGAAGCCAATTTGAATCTAACTATTTTTTGGGTCACCCGCGTTTTATCCAATATGATATGGATTGCAGCTCGTAATATGCATAGGTTTCGCCTTCTTTGCCCTGTGAAAAAATGTCTTTTCTCCTCAATTTGTCGCACGATTTGATGATTGATTTGATACGTTCCATTAGGTTGCCTACCACTGCTTTGGGAAAACAACCTTGATGTTACGGAAGAGTTGTACCCGAGGAAAGGTTAATGGTATTCTACTCTTGATTTTAAACCGTAGTCGCTCGCTTTTCTTGTTTACTGTGTTCCAAGGGAATTGCTTAGGGAAATTAGGAGCGAGAGTTAAAATAATGAGTCAATGGTCAAATTCATGTAATCAAATAACTTTAAATTAAAAATGAATTAGATTTTAATTATAAAATTATAACATTTCTCTTTAATGACAAAAATTAGTTGATTTATGTTCTCTCAAACGCGGGGAATAAATAGGGAATATTTAATTACGGTGACTGTGAGGAGAGTATGGGGGGGGGGGGTGCCTAAAAATCAGCTAGTTGGCAGTAGATGAGCACATGCGACGCAGAGCTTTATCTGCCACTCGATCCGCAGAATCACAAAGCCCAACATTCAAGAAGACCAACACGCACCGTGCAGGGCAGTACTTGGTACGCTCCAGTTCGGTGAATTAATAACTGACGGAGTGGGGGGGGGGGGCATAATGCCGTGGGGACATTGGCAGCAACAATTGCCCTTAAAAGTTATTAACTGCCTTCTCCGGATGGGGTACGAACCGTACCAAAAAACAAGCTTTTACTGACGTGGGGTTGCGAGTCTCTCTCTCTCGCATGCACCACACGAACCTTCCTAAAATAAAAGCCCAACACCCACCTTGTTACTTTTAGAACGACTTCCTTTTTTGTTCGGGGTTTCAATTTCATATGTTGTTACATATAGAGAGGCCTTAATAGACCATACCTGTAAAAATCTTGTTGGCTTTTAATTGAAGGTCTCCGGATATTTCAGAAAATGGTGGCCAAGTAAATAAAATTTCGGAGAAATTTTTAATGCAAAAAATTAATGACATAAACAATGCATTTGGTTTGTAATTGGTTGGGTTTATCTTAATAAAATTTGAGTACTTAAGGATCCCTCTCTTTCTCCCTTTTTCCCTCGTCATCTTTATATATATATATATATATATACTGAAACTTGAATCTAATTCTATTACAAGAAAAAGAGAGAGATATTACTTGACTTGAATCTTATTGGCTTTTTGTATTAAAATGAATTTGGTTTGGTTTGAATTTTTGTCCAGATTTATTTTGTCTTTAAAACTTTGATACGGTTAAAAAATATATTATAAAGACCCTGTCTAGAGCTAGTATAATGATTTGAGATTGTCTTAAGGTCAGCAATGATATTTCTTTAGTTTAAAGTCTCCGGCCAAAATTTTGGACATGGATGGCATGGGGCGTTTGGTTACTTATTTAAAAGGGATGAGATTGTCCAAAAGACACAAGACAGGGGACGCCATACTTTCACTAGCATACAGTAAAGTTTCTGAAACGAACTTTAGTCTTATAGTTTTATGCTTCCCAATTTTTAGATGTAGAATTATATTTCTTCTTTTGCTTGTTGCTGAGTGATTTTTCTCTTTGGGCGTAAGAGTATTTCTTATTTATTGCAGAATGACGAGGCATCTAACATAATTCTGTACACATATAGGGCAAGGGCATGTCCTCTCTTTTTATTGACTCTGTCCTTTTTCCAGTCTACCTAATTTGCCCCCTGGAGTAATACCTTTGCAAGGGGGAGTAGGGTCGAGAATTTCAACATTAAAAAGGGGTCAGAATTTTCAAGCTGGGCCAAGAAAATGGGAGATTGTGTCAAAATATTTTAACAGGGAATCATGGAAACTGTTGACCTTGGACCTCGAGATTGGTAGTTTGAATTAAACGTCCATATCACTGTAGTTAGTTATTTAAGATTTAAAAAATAGTTTAGTGATCATAAACTCTTTCTTTCTTTAATTTAATGAATTCAGATTCAAATTATGATATAATCAAAAAAAAAATTATTTAGTTCCTTTTTTTTTTTGTTTTTATCTCAAGGTTTATAGGTTTCATGTTTTATGTCTGAGACTACATCCTACATTATGATTTGATTATATATAATCCATTTTAATTATCAACAAACACTAAATTTAATACGTTGGTGATAAGTTTAATGCGGCCACATAGTTTGGTGCCTTGTCATACGGTACAGTTTTGTACCTTACAAATTCCCCTTTTTCATTAATTATATTGTTCTCGGCCAAGAAAGTTCACCTAAAGCATCTTGCAATTTTACATTTGAGTGGAAATATAGTGTTCGAATTTTTATAAATAAATATATTTTTATATTTTTTATGTAAAAAAAAATCCTGTAATTTTTATTTTATTTTTGACTTAGGAGTAAATCAAAAGTAGACAGCAGATGCTTCTCAAGTTGAATATACAGTTAGAGACAATATTTGTAGACTTAAAAATTTTTTGAAGGATACGAGAGAGAGAGAGAGAGAGAGAGAGATGGGACTGGGAAGACCGGGGGGGCCAATATGTCCTCATGGAGGGCACCAAGTGGGTGTATACCCAATGGTGTAGACTTCCTGCGTGTCCTTGAACTCACACCGACCACAAAAACGCCCATGGTCTGTCCTTTGCCCCCGCAACCCCACACGTCTCCGATTCCCTCTCCAACTTAAACTCCCCTTAAATACCCCTACTCATCTCTTCCTTTCCTCCTATACCACACCACACCACTCCATTTCTTTCTTTTCTCTTCCTCTCTCTCTCTCTCTCCCTCCCTCCCTCCCCGGTCACTCTTTTATTTCTTTTGTCTCCACTCTTTCTACCCCAGTAGTTCACTCCAAAAATGGCTATCAGGAAATCAAACAAACTACCCCAAACTGCAGTTATCAAGCAAATTCTCAAGAGATGCTCTAGCTTGGGTAAGAAACAGGGTTATGACGAAGGTGGTCTTCCTGTTGACGTCCCAAAAGGACACTTTGTTGTCTATGTTGGTGAAAACAGAAGTAGATACATTGTTCCAATCTCATTCTTGACTCATCCTGAGTTCCAAAGTCTTCTCCGACGAGCCGAAGAAGAGTTTGGGTTTGATCATGACATGGGACTTACCATCCCTTGTGAAGAAGTTGTTTTTCGATCTCTGACTTCCATGCTGAGATGAAAATTTGGAAAAAAAAAAGGGGGGCTCAGTAGATATTAAGGCTTTGTTTGGAGGAGAAAATGGTTTAAAGAAGAAGCTGCTTCACTGCTTCTCTTGTTTTTTATTTTCTCTGGTTTTTCTTTTCTTTTAATCTTTTTTTTTTTTTTTTTGGGAGTCCTTACATGACTTCAGTGACTCTGACTAAAACCCAAATGACCATTTTCTTTGGGCTATATTTGTATATTACGAGGTTTGAAATTTTCCTCACAGTGGTGTTTGGTTGTAACCCTGTGAGAGAACTAATATCAATATATCTGGGTTCTTCCCTTAATCTTGTTCATCTCTCTCTCTCTCACATGTTGTGGAGGACCATAGATGAAGCTAATTATCCAAATAAGCAGTTAACTGTTCGATTATCAATCTAAGTGGTCCATTAAGCAGAATAGAAAACTTTCTTTATATAGAAAAGATGGCTGAGCCTAACATAGCTAATCATAGGAACTCGTTGAAGGATGATAATCATCACAGTACTGAAATATTGCCTTTTGATTGAACCAGGCAGAGGATGATATAAAGTGTTAGAATGGTAATTATCAAGTTACTTTGTGCTTTCGGTTCCACTTGGGTTCTTCAACTAAGATTTCCAAGTCTCATCTTGAGGCTTTTTACTGCCTTGGTGTAAGATTCAATAGAATATTTGTATTTTATTGATCATATTTGATGAACAATAACTATAATATTATATGCATCAATGCTTTAATAACTTCAGATTTTGAGCATTCACGGTACGGCTGATACATATGTCCGAATTGACACTCCTTTTTTTTTTTTTCACTGAACAAAGTTTTGGGTTGATGATGTAATTATTTATTTTTTTTAAAAAAGGCCTCTAGTTTCTTTCTTGGCTGATCCGATCCTGTTAAATATGAAATTGGCTGTTTCCAGCCATTATTGATCTAGATCATCTCTTTCTATTCAGATGTGCTGGCGTGGCATTTAAAGTCTTATGCAAAAGACGACTATCAATCCGCCATTATGGCCCATTTGGTAGTGTTGCAGTTGGCGGTCTCTTTAATCTTAGTGTGGTAAGGTATGCATAAGCCTATATTTGATGCTTGCTTTTTACTTGCAAATTTGTGTTTGTTCAACTTAATTTATCCGTGAAAAATACCTCTTCACTTTCATCATCTCTTTTCCTATTCGACTCCAATTGATTGTATATCCTTATAACAATAACAATCTGAATCTTATAATTCACAACAATAATAGTTAATTGCATCTCCTTGTAAAAAGAAACATAAATGAGATCAGTAATTTTCTTTTTTCCCGGTAGTTTTTGGTACTTGGAACTCTTGGACGGCGAATTACATAAATCTTGCTCATTCAAATTTTTGTATAGGACTATATTCATACTTTAAATAATTGACCTATATTTTCTGTCCATACCTATAATATGGGATATTAAGTGCTTCATGTTTGATGTGAATCTTAAAATATAACATTTCTCAAATTTAGTTCGAACATTTGTTGAAAGAATAATACAGTTGGCGTCATTCTTGGATGAGAACATAATCAGATGGAGGTGAAAACTAAAAAGAAAAAAAAAAGGATTTTCCGTAATTGGGAGTTGATCTATCCTACAATATTTAGACCTCTTAGGTCATTAATAGCTTTTTGGAATGCAGTCCAGTCTAGTGCGAATTTGTCAGTATTGACTCGCCATTGGTTAATTTCGGGGACATCTTGGCTTTACTTGCCTGTACCTGAAATTGGAGTTTCGAATGGCTGGCACATGCCATGCAATTACTCGTCACCATCCCATCTGAACTGGTCCTGGATAGCATTGATTTTAGGCCTTCAATCGAATGGTCCAGCTAAAGGAAAAGGAATCCGTACTTGCCGGATGGTCACAACCGCTGGTTTTATGGACCTTGACCTAAATGCTATCCTCGTTTTGATTTTTTTTTTTTTTTAAACCGCTCGAACTCAATATTTTTACAAGGAGAATGGAGATGGAGAGTTGCGTGTTGAGTTATAGCTTATTGGCCTGACTTCTAATTTTGTAGGTGGAGATTGAAATGTGAACCGGAATCAAATCAACTATAAGTTGTCCATAGATGGACGGTGGGTAATCAAGTTAATGTATGAAGATACATGAGAAAAATGGGACTGTACAAGCTCTCGTTCATTAAAAAATTGTAAAATATGGTAGAGGCTGTGTTTAAAGTTCGTTTAAATTAATAATTGTGGTTCAAATCGGGATTTAACCATAAAGGGTGATTCTGATAGTCACGTCTAAACGTTAGAGATTCTCCTAATCACGAGATAGCAACGCTTGTCCCGCTGTTCTTCCTTCTTTATTGTTATGAGAATTTGGGGTCTATTCGAACATTGACATTGATGGGATTTAGAAGCCTAAACATGAAGTTGTTCCAAGTGATGGCACATACCATACTATAGATCACTACCAGCCTCTCATTTTTTTTCCCCTTTCTTTTTTCATAAAAGAAGACACAGGGAAAAGCATTAGCAACTTTTTGTGTTTGCAAAGATTAGGAAACAATAGACCCCTTCTCTCTCTTCACCCGTATTGGTAGTACAAATTTATGCAGTATCAGCTTTATGTCGTGGTAGGGCCAAAGAGCAGCAATGGCTGTCTCTTGGTTTATTAAGAAAGAGGTGCCAACTTGTCTTCAACCAACCGTGAGGTTAGCCTAGGTGGCTGAGATAAGTGGCTCTCAGCCACTGTTTGAGTACTCTGACCCAGAAAAAGATCCCTCTTTGATTGCCTTTCCTAGTCCCAATATGATCTGTTAAGCCATTTTGGTTTATTTTTCAAGACATAAAAGCTTTATTTTTGTCTGCACAGCTCTGTTTCCATTCTGTACCTTGTTAGGCCTGTAGCCTCATTTGTACGTGTGTATTGTTTTATCTTTAAGCCTACGCAATTAGGCTGAAATGTGTGATTTTGTTCGTTAAGAAATAGGCGGACAAAGAATGATGTATATCTACTTAATGTCAAGGCAGGAAAACTTTGAATCGAGACAATACCAATCTCTTGGTTCAAAAATGTGGGGAAGGTGCTTTTCACCTGAGAAGTGCATTTTTCTTCACCTGAGTTAGACTATCAAGTCCCACGCGTCGTAGGAAAAACTTAAATCTTTTGTCTCCTTCTTATGGGAATATTGACCACTGTGGGATTCCCGTAGACATTGCCTTTCCATAGTCTTCCTTTATAAAAATTCTTTCCTCTGTCCATAAGGCATTGTAGCTAAGTGGTTTTATTTGACATTCTAGGCGAATAGTCTAATAGTCATAGCTATATTCTTCTAATCCGTTGATCTTGAATTCAAAATTCTAGTGTAAACAAAAAAAAAAATTAATAAGGAGGTGAACTCCGTGTAACTAATTTGACCCTGATGGTGGGGGTGAGTTGGATTTAATGGAAGGGATCTAAGGGCATTTATGTGAATTTAATTATAATCCTAAGAGTTAATTATTAATGTGAAAAATTTTTATCTTAATATATTGAGGTGGAGGATCGAGTTAATCGATATGGGTTTTGGGTATTTATAAAATATTAATTATTATACAGATAGAAGCATGAAAATAAAGGAAATTCAAATATTTAATTAAGTTATTATAATCAAGTCATTAATAATTTATTAAAATACAATATTCTCTAATCATAGAAATGCATTTTGTAAACAAAATCGTAAAATTTTTTTAATCAAAGCTAGCAATATTTAATGCTAATTGTCAAAGATTTCTTCGGTGTGGTTATAATTCTGGGCTTGTCATTGAGAAAATTGTGCAAGGGTTAATAAATCTATAGCATAATGGACCACCCTTGATCGAAAAGAAGACAAAGTTCACATGCCTAACAGTATCATAACCAAAGAAGGTTGTAGACCTTCACATCCGATTTAGAAGAAGGAAAGAAAATCGGATTTGAGTGCTCGAGAGCAATGGTTTACAGTTGGTTCAAGCTGTTTCTTTTTGTTCTCTGCTATTCCCATGTCTTTTCGGAGTTCTTTTTTTTTAATAATTTGATGATGTTGTTCATATTGTTTAGCTTTCAATTCATTCTTCACCATTGGGTCCAAAACTCATAAATCTGGTATCTTTTCCTTTTAAAACTAATAAATTTGAATTTTCGTCTCTTAAGATAGTTTAAGCGGGAGAAGCTCCCCATTTTTTTTTTTTTTATTCTATTTCGTTTGGTTACATATTTTTATATAAAAAAATAAAAAAATAAATTTGAATTTTCCAACACACCTTTAGTTGATGCTTTTATCAAATTATGGCCGTTGCCTCTGCTCCTAACAGGGGACTATCTCAGTAAGTTATGATGAAATTTCCTAATAAAACATTTTAAATGATAATATATTCGCATGTGAAATAGGGCCCTTAAATTTTAAACTTGTGTGATTAGTGGATTATTACGTGTATTTAATAAGTTTAGCAATATACAATTAAAAAGTAATTATCGAGAAATATATTAAAAAAATAAAAGAAAAAGGTGGATGAGAGAGGAAAGAAGTTATCATATTCCTATGTACCATGCTAGGACAGTAGACGTGGAATGATGGTACATAATTTATTTTTCAACAAAATTAAAAGTGCATAATTGTTATAAAAGTATTATCCTTTTTGCACTTTAAAAGAACGGATTAGGACTTCTCAATTCTGATATATGACATGCATGTGAGAGTTTCAAATCAAGTAGCTTAAATGTCACATTATGTTCCTGTCAGGTTGTGTGGCACAATCTTAGGGGAAACATACAATATCCAGTGTCAAATCGTACTTAACCAGGGTCCTCTAATCACGGGGAAAAATTAAATAATGGGGTTGTTTTTGGCATTGTAGTCTGACCTTTCATTGGCCTTAAAATGTAGAGAGAGAGAGAGAGAGAGATTGATTTTGATATACCCTTTACTTGCTTGCGAATTGTAGAGAAGACAATAAAGAAACTTGTAAGAATTCTGAACAGGGAGACAGTTTTTCGTCAGATTTGAAGGGAAGATGTTCAATAATGAAGAAGACAGAGAAATCTTAAGAGGACAGTTTAGTGATCATAATTCTTTTCTCTCAATTCGATGATTCTAGATTCAAATTTTGATGTAAAAAAAAAAAAAAGAATTATGTTTGCATGGTTGATATTAGTCATCTCTACCACCTTGTGTGATGTTTGCTTCCGTATATGTGGTGGTTGACATGTTATTGTTTAAAATTTCATTTTTATAATAATACATTGTTTTTCTTTATTGTTATTCTTCCTTCATTAGAATTAGGCGATGGACATGGAAGAGCCACTGGTGTTGGGTGGTGGGCTGTGTTGTAGGGTATGCCTGTTGGGTTACATGAATTATTTTATTCATTGTTCTGTGAGTAGTTTCTATTCCATTCTCCTTTTCATCCTTCTAGTTATAGTGTTTTTTTTTTTTCCTTTGTTAAATATGAGGCTTATGAGGTTTGGTTTAAATCTGTGAAACCTTCACCTCTTGACTTCGAAAGCTAAGGGTGCAAAACTAGAAAGATAGAAGACTAATGTGCCCATCCCAAGACTAAGCAACCTCTAGGGAAGTCAAAATACCTTGTCTCACTCTCTCTCTCTCTCTCTCTCTCTCTCTGTTCTTTTTTTTTTTTTAACACTCCTAAAGCAATAATTTTGGGATTTTTTGCGAGTCCTTCCTTATAATTCTCATGGGTTTGTAACAATTAGATTTTTATTTAGTTACAATTAATTATTCTATCATTTTTCTTAAAAAAATATATATATAATTACTGAATGATGATTCAATAATCATTAAAAAAAAAAAAAAACTCAAAAATAGATTTTCTGCAATGCTGGCGGAATGTTATTAGCATCAGAGGACCTAAGAAGAGCTTGTATTCATTCATTCAGTTATTTATTTTGAGAAGGTGCAACAGATCTTAAATTTGATGTATGCATGAGGGTTTTAGGGGTAGGGTTATCGTGAGATTTGATCATTTCTTTGCTAGAGTACGCAATATAGGGCATGGTTAGTTCTAAATCTATTTTTTTTGGGTACAAATTTTGGTCCTAAATTTTGTCTGGTTCAATAAAAGCATTAATAGAGAGGAAAATGTATGCACCCCCCCCCCCAAAAAAAAGAGAGGAAAATGTGGATCCCTTCACCACCTCTCTTTTATGCACAAACCATTTTTCCCTTCAAACTTAGATCATAAGCAAAATAGGAAAAAAAAAAAAAAAAGATGTGATTACAAATACAAAAGACTAACAAAGCGTGGCGTGGTCTATGGTTGGCCCCCGCACATGATCTGTGTTTTGACCCATGAGCAATACACTTTTGTCCCTCTCTTCATTTAAGATTCAAATTTAGTTCTTTGGGAAATTTTGAATTTATAGTTCTTAGGAGTTTTAGTTCTGTGATTATTATTATTCACATAATAATTTATCAAAGGGAACAAACAACTCATAAATTTATTTTAAGAAGATGAAATATAACATAAATAGAGGGGAAAGAGTAAAACCGGTTACAATTTTTGGAGCACAAACAGTATTATAAAAGGTTTTAATAATACTTTCAAGATTTTTAGTTGTATTTTTTAAAATTTTAGTGACATATTTAATGGCATATTTTATGTTGATGAAGTATGCATATTAATTTTATTTTATTATTTTTTTTAAATGCCATTGGAATAGGATGATTTCTTTATGATGGGACAATTGACCCCACAGTTTGGGCCTGCGCTTATGGTTTCGTACTCCCAGACCAGACCTATTATGTTTCACGTTTTTGGGGCCAGCGTGAGCGTGAATGAGTTTGTCTGCTGCTCTCTGGATCGACTTCCCTAGATCCCCCTCTTATGTTCCACAAATTAAAATTATTTGGGCGTGACCATGCGAAGACAACCAAACAGATGGGTTTTTAGATTTGGTGTGTGCAAATTACTGTTGGATCACTTAGGAAAGAAAAAGATGGGCAACTGGTGGATCCGCCACAAGCACCACTCAACTAAAAGTGGTTCCATAACACATTATTTGAAGTTTCGAAACCGGTTCAAACAATAATGTTAAATGGATTAAATTTTACGTGATTGTCTGTATTAATTTTAATTAAATATTTGTTTGGATTTATTAAAAATTGATAGCATATAATGATGCAAACTGTCGAATAAAATTTTGTCCTCTTGATCTACACTATATATATATATATATATGTATTTGATGCCATGGAACACTTTCTCATCAACTGATATCTGAAATCATACTTTAACTAATCTGATTTGAGCCGTAATTAGACCTCTTTTTAGGTGGGGGAAGCTCTCAATACAGTTTTTCCATTCTTCAGATTTGAACCAACTCTTGGTTGAAAAATATAGTATCCCTTTTACTAAATCAACTGTGGACTGGTTCTATGTTATATTATTGCAAGTTAAAAGGTATGATAAGTTTCATGGCCTAAAGGGTAGCCACAGGGCTGGGCTTGGCTCCCCAGCTATGTTTTTCAGGACAATTGCAGCCCAGAGCCGTTGTAAACAATATCTAAGTCCCTGGTATAGGCTTAGATTAGCGTCGAGAGCTACAAGGCCCACACAGCGGCTTGTATCTCTGTAGATTTCCCAAGACTTTCAGAGCCTTGCTCTGCTCTGATATATGGACCATTTTCAGGGTAAGTTCAGGCTTTGAATATTTGAAGGGGATAAAGTTATTTTTTGGGGATCAAATTCACAATTTTATTTTCAAATTAATCTTAATATATCAAGATAATTTGAGAGAAAAATTGAGAATAAAAATGAGAAATGATTCTCTAGGAGTTTGCCAATGAAAATAAATTGAGTGAAACTGTCATCACACAAACAGTTCAATGTAGATTGTTTATACGTGTCAGGTGCAAGTACAAAAAAAAAAAAAAAAACGCTTACATAAAGGTAATGGTCCAGAGAAAAAGGTATGAGCATATGGAGATCATATACAGCCATTTCTTACAGTATGAACTGCCCAAGAACCGTCCTCCCATGATGGGGGTATCGTGGTATCCAGTTTCACTTTACATGCATAAAACTCCATGCATCTGATTTCAGCATCAACAGTAGTCTGATTCTCCAAGATGTAGCATGCAGTATGCCTCTCAAAATTGATCTAGCATGGCAAATCGGAGGCATTTCATATCTTCAATCAGCCTCCTTAACAAGTGATTGATTGATGATTATATGTTTGCAAGCTGCAAACCTAATGGTCATTCTTTGCCTTGGAGGAAAAGAATCTACTAAAACCACGTTTCTCAGGTGTTGGGGTTGAAGATGCAGAAGATGAGTTGGACTTGGTAGGCTTGTGCATGTGCTTTGATCGGACAGGTGACCTCGTGAGGTTTGTTTCACTGTCTGATGGGCTACACGGAGCATTGTATAGATCCATGGGGGACTCAACTCCAGTCCTTTGTGCGTTAGCAGCAGTTGCACTGTCCATCTCAGAATGACCAACGTCTTGCATGTTTATCCCACTAATGGTTGGTTCTTCAGTGAAACCTTCACCCTTCTGACTCCTCTCATTATGTGGAGATCCCATTGATTCCGCTTGAGGTCGCAAAGCTTTCAGCTGCCTGCCCAGAAGAAATATGGTTTCTTGACAGTCGGCTAGCTTCTCTGCAGCAGCTGCTAACTCTCTTTCCTGCATGTGAAAATGTCCACTTTCAGCTTATGAAATTTTTGTACAACTGCTGAGTCACATTTACTGGGGATCCTATGATTTTATCTGAAGATATAGTGACAGAGGAAGTAAACAATAAGAAACTGTTATGATTATATCCTAAGAAGGGAGTGGCAGTCAAACTATTATGTTCGATAACAGAATGAGAAGCAACATAACAGTAAGAAACATAATAGGATGGTCTCACTTGTTTGGCCTTGTCCTCAGTGTCTGCCTGGCAACTCTTGTACCTGTTTGAAATCAACATACTGAGTTATGGCATTTAATAACATTATGAATGATCCGTCCGAACTTGAACAATGACCCTTTCTTCTTAAAAATGCATGACAAAAGGAACATGAGAGCTGTAATATAAGGAACGGAGAGACCAAGCAGAATAGGTAAAGGCATAGTGATGGGATATATTTCCATTTGGGAATTTGATAGAAGCAACTTTTTTGCCTTCAATGTTTCAACCTACATAAAGCTAATGCATAAGTGAAAAGGAAGGATTGGTACTAACCTTTGCAATTGGTCCTGAAGATCCTTGCATCTGGCCAAGGCATCAAAATGATTGCTCTTCTCCTGATGAAGCTCATTGTCCAAAGCTTCTATTTTAGCTTGCAAAAGGTTTACTTGAGTACTTAATTCCTCTGCACGTGTTTCAAGAGACTTGTATGACTCAGCCATGCATTTCAGCTGTGTCTCCGCCAAACTGTTCATCTTTTGAGCAGAGGATAGTTGTGACTTGACTTCTGCAAGGGTTTGCTCAGCTTCCTGTAATTGAGACTTTGTGCACTCCAGATTTTCTGTACATCGAGCCAAATTCGCCATCAAAATATCTTTCTCTGATTTTAACTGCTCAAATTCCTCCAATGAGCATTTGCCAGTAGGATTTAGTTCAAATCCTGGAACCAAACCCCTTCCATGTGAAACCTCCGGATCAGAACTAGAATCAGACAGGTGTGTGCAGCCATTGGAAGATTTCTCTTCAACCAAGCTGTCCTGAACTGGCTTATTCTCCGGCAAAGCTACCTTGTCTATGCAGTCCGATAGATTAATTTCTGTTTCACATCCCTTGCATCCCATGACACTAAACCGGAGCTCACTCGCTTTAGATAAAATATGAGAAAGACTGGTTACAAAATCATGCAGACTTGCATCAGAACATAGAACTTTATCAAATGTTGCCGAGAAGTCCTTTACTTTTTGAGTTAGCCCATCTTCACCAGCGGATGAGTCCTGCACTAACTGGGCTTCTTTTCCCAGAAACAGTATAAACTCATGAATCTGAGTTAAAGCATCTGCCAATACTTTGCATATACCACCTTCCCGGGTTTGAGAAACCTGTTGTTCATCAGTTTCACCAGAATCTGGTGCACTGGCCTGGAGATTGCCCTGGGTTTCAGAAGAGTGTGTTTCAGAGTGCTGTGTGGTGGTGTTGTGTGTGTCCTGCACAACATGCTTCATATCGTCCAAAATTTTCTTCATGTCAGCATCATCAGAGACAGACCCCAACAACTGGGCAATCCTTGATTTTAGATTTGATGGGGGAAGCTCCAGATCATTTTTAGGACTCGTTGCATCCGCTGACAGGTCCATACCCGGAAGATGACATTTCTCAGGGGTACCTTCAACCAAGGCATCATCATTCACAACTTCAGATCTCTTGTTTGAACTGTCTGATACAGACAATGCTCCACTTGAATCAGCTGACAAGCAAGCCAATTTCTCCATCTCCAAGAAATCATCCATAAGTTCCAAGTGATTTGCATTGTCGGCCTTGTTAGATTTCTCAGAATTCTTTTCCCTCTTCAAGATGGAGAAATCAGAGACTGATGCTGTAGCCCAAGATTCGGTACAACTTATGTTGTCATCATTTCCATCCTCAGACATGGAGGCCAAGCTTGGAACACTTTTCCGCTGACTACCGTTCTGCATCTGTGCTTCCAGGCTTTGAAGCTTGCCAGCTGTCTTTGCATATATATTTCTTGTAGACTGCAGTTCACTATTACGCTTTGCCAAAGCTTCTTTTAGCATCTTTGTTTCTTCTTCCATTGCCAAGAGACGCTCTGTGAGGAACTCATTCTCTTTTGTGAACTCAGGCATTGAACACACGTGTGGGCTAGATGGTTTGACAGGGGACCTCCTCACTCTTGTGTCTCCGTATTCTCGACCTAAACTCTCAACTTCTAACCTCATTTGTTGAACTGCAGCAGCACTAGGCAATCTCTTCTTAACAAGACCACGCAATCTTTGACACTCTGCTTCCAGCTTTGTTATTTTTTTTACGCCTTCCTGATGCTGCTTGGTGGCTACTTCTGCAGACTTCATGCTCATGTTCTTCTCCTCATTGCGGATTTCGAGTTCTTTCGCCACTATATGGAGTTCATATTTGAGTGAATTTATTTCCTTTTCACATGACTCAATATTGTTCTTTAAGATTTCGATTTCTACCTCAGCTTGTGATTTCTCCTCACTTATCTTTAGTATCATATTGGAACGGTCTTGCAAAGATCGTGACAGTGCAGCATTTTCAGCTGCAGATCTAAGTAGTTCCTGCTCCAGGTTGTCTATCTTTGCTTCAAGCTCAAGCTTAATTTTTTCACACTGCTTGGTTTTGGTGAGAATAACTTCCTGCAATTTGTGTTCATGGTCTTCTTTGAGATTCCTGATTTGTCGCATGCACTCTTTCAAGGCACCATCTAAATGAGATGCTCTATCTTCAGCTGTAACCTTTGCAAGTGTGACTGTTTCCAGATGATTTTTCAGTGATGAAGCCTCTGCTTCAGCCTTTTCCCAACCTAAAACAAATGAGAGAACTAGGTCAGAGAACCTTGAAGTCAAGTCCATCATGTCAACAGGTATTACATCCAGACTATGAACTATAAATATTCATGAGCAAAGTATGCATTGAGAACTTGTATAACTTGTATGAGCAAATCTCCCTTGATACCTGATACAGCTTCTTCAGCAACTTTAGCATGCTGCTTCACCAGATTTTCCTTGGTAGTAATCTCCGAATTAGCAGCGGACAGCTTGTCATTCAATTCATTTATTTGATCTTCGAGCGTCTTAACATGATCCTCGTAGGTCTTCACTTGTTCCTCTAACCCCGTGAGATGTGAATAGGACTCTACAGAGATTTGAACATAGTTTGGCTTTTTGTACTTATCCTGTATAAAATTGGAAGAAAAGCAAACACAGGACAAGAAAACAGTTAGTAGCTAAACCATCTAAGGAGAGGCTTGTGATTGCACAGGGGAATATCTGAGAGCTGAGAAATGAAATGGTATAAAGGAATGTGTGGAGCCTTATAAGATATGGAGATGAAAGAGAAAAAAGAAAAAGAAATGGGTTGATATTGTCTAAAACTCAAAACAGGGCGAAACGAGAAAATTCCACACATTTTTCTGAAAACAATACAATGTTTATAAACTGTTCTTTGTCGCGGTCTTTTAATTTGACATTTATGATGTCTTGAATTCCTCCACCAGAGAGTCATAAATATATATATGTATATATATATATATATATATTATCAAGTAATTCCTATGTGCATTTTAAAACTAGTTCTTGCCTGAATGTATGGCAGCACTAATTAGGAGAAGAATATGTTGGATGCAACCCACCGTGGTGGTCTAAGTCAAATTACATATAAAACACACTAAACCCAACATAAAATGTACAGATGAATATCTACAACTACATAAATTTCAAAAGACTAATACACACTAAAAGATCAAATGATACTAACCGAAGCGAGGGAAGCAGCGGCAGCGTCTGCGGCTGCAGCTGCTGCTTTCTCAGCAGAAACCCTATCAGAAGACTTCTTCTTCCAAGGCCATCCGCGCCGCTCCATCCCCAACCTAAACTAACCTGCATCAGTATAGGCAAGAACAACCATCAAGTGCTTTCAACCAAAACGAGCATGCAGTGTAAAAATTTCAGCGCACTATAGCAAGAGATGCAATAATACTTTTCCAAAAAGAATTGCCAATTAACTGGGAGCGACAAATCTGTCAATAGAATCAAATTCTCTGTATAATACTGAAATCCCAAATTAGAACAAGCTATACATTCCACAGTATCGTAGTAAGCAGAAGCCTAAATCCTGTAGAAAACCAAGAATTAATCTTCATCGTGCTAATGAAAATTATGGTAATAATGAAAAACAAATTTATCTGAATGGCGTTGTAAGAATTTATACAATGTGTATTCCCTGAAAACCAAAATTTTGAAGGGGGGGGAGAGGAATTAAGGGGGGAAAGACAGAATAGGAAAAAAAAATAAAGAGGTTCAAAAATTCCAAAACACAGATAATACATAGGCGCCCAGTATAGACGGATTCAGGAGAATCAAACAAGTTGCCATATATGTTGAGTCTAATCAGTTGCTATCAAAAAACTATCCGAGATTGCGAGATTGATCTGTATCTATCTAAATCAGCAATCAAATAACATCTAGGGAAATAGAAAAATAGATTTCACTATGAATTCAAATATGTGTGAAACAAGTACAGAAATCAGAGATTTAAACTTCGAGATCGATTCTCAGACGTACTGTCTTTGAGACCCAAAATCCAATAATTCAAATAAACCCAAAAAGATTTAAAGAAAAAAGGAAAATTATACAAAGGAATTTACAAAAATCCGTCTGGAAATTACGATATTTAATATTATCAAGAAAATGGAATCATAAAAAATATTTTAGATAGATACTCTGGATAATACACATGAACCGGAATCAGTAACCGGAGAAGAGAAGCGAAGGGGTCCGATTTTCACCAACGAATAATTAATGTCGAATGAAAAATCATTGATCGGAATAGTCAATTTTAAACCTTAAAATAATCCGACTAAACAAACCGGAAATCGAGCACCGACATCATTGTAAGCCACAAAAATATCACACACCAAAAAACTCGAAATCCCAAGAAAAAATATAAACATACACAGAAAACCCTTAGTTAGGATACTCTGGGTTTTCCAGTTTCACTCCTCTTTACTGTCAACACAATCATTCACATTGAATCCGACATTGATTAATCATCAAAACCCAAGGCGTGAAGAAGAACCTTAGATCAAATACGTACAAAAAAATCCAAAAAAAAAAAAAGTTCGAACTCACCGGAAGTAATGCCGCTGTAGCTTCTCGAGAGAAAATACGGGGAAAAAAAAAACGGAGGAGAGAGAGAGAAAGAGAGGTTTGGATAAGTAAGTTTGGTTAAATGTTCAACGATGAAGATCTGAAAGTCATTGAAAAATGAAGAAAATTATAGGGTTTGTTTTTCATCAGAAACAGAGAGGAAGAGAGAGAGAGAGAGAGAGAGGGTGGTGGTGGAAGTGGTGGTGGGTGGTACTGAAAATATTTAGCGTTAGGTGTCCGCTTAAAAGGTAAGACATTGTAGAAGCTCCAAAACAGAAAACCCGTCTGCTCCGACCCCTTTCTATATTTTTTGAAAAATAAATAAAATATAAAATTCAAAATCTTTTCCTCCGAATTTTTTTAATATTCATTGGAGATGCTGCAGTATTAATTAAGGCAGCTTAAAATAATTCCTTGTTTGACGATTTTACCCTCACCCAGTCCACTAAATGTCAAATGGCTCCTAGAGCTTGAACGCTTGTGGTGGAAGCAAAAAATGAGCTGTATCCGACATTGGCCAACGTAAATTAAGACTTTGGCGTTGGACCACCGTCACCTGCACCACGCCACAAAACACAAACTCATTTCATATTAATCACCACCATTGATCAAATCTGATTTCATCTGACGTCGGCCGTTTGATTTCCTTCGGCTCTTTTTTGGAAATGGGTGGACTCTTTTTGAATTGACAAACCATCGCATTATAAATTGTATTCCCAAGACATAATTAATGTTATAAACATCCATTTATCTCTTATTAGGCCTAAACATGAGTTAATGTCTCATCTAAACATTTCCTAAAATTAAATTTTCCAAAACAGTGAAAGAAAAAAATAAAGTTAAAAGAACTATAGCTGAAATTCTTTTTGATTTTCACGTATCATTGTTCAGAATTTGCTTGATTAATTTTTTTTAAATATTGTAGAGTTCATTTTAAGGGTTTAGTGCTTTTAAATCTTTTTTTATTTTTAAAATTTTAAATTTAAAATCTTTAATTATGAAAGCAAAATATTTGATAATTGAATCTAAAAAATTTGATGCTGAAATTATGTTCTACTTATAGCTCTGGAATTCAAAGAAAATGATAAATGATGTCGTACTTCATTTATTATTATTATTATTACTATATTCTATTAGATTTGGAAGAACTGCTTGATATGGTAGCTCTTAGACTTTTTATTTTAGTCAAGAATTGATTTAATTATTTACGGAGTACGGTTCTATTCCATTAGCTGTAATACGATTTTTTTTCTCTCATTATTTGGTCAGAGTACCTAGTTGTCTACCTCTGCTATGAGATTGATATCTCATCCATTACTGTTGATTTTATTAACATTTTTAATGTGTTCAGGGCTACCTAGTTGTCTTGTCTACTCCTCTGCCATCGGATTGGGTACCATCCATCGAGATTGGCCTCTAGCTCGAGAATTTGTACTGGTAATTACTTTATAAAATTTGAATATATATCTGCTTCCTTGCATGGCATGCTGCAGCATATCTGTGGCCACTTGTGGCTTTTAAATTCTCTGCTTGCCAAGCATGACAGTGTGTATAGATTAAGGTCAACAAAACAAAGTCATGACTTTGTTGAGCTATTTATTTTTTGAAAGAGATTAAGAATCATTGGTATAATAAAAATACGTTAAATCTCTTAAGAATCAAATTTAAATTTTAAAATTAAAAAAATTAATATTATAAGAGTTTTCCTAAAAAGAATCCATTAGTAATTCAAATCGAATTAATCAGAATATGATTTCAAATATTGGTTGATCTAGTATCAAAAGAGATTAAGAATTTGAGTATTGATGTATGATTCAATTCACAAATTTTTACATGTTAATTCTTATTAATATATTTTAATTAATTTTTAAATAAATATTTATTTGAATCGGTTAAAATATATTATTCATTTAATAAAAAAATAGTTGAAACAGATTAAATATTTTTAATTAAGTATTTCAGAACAAGATCGATTCGATCTCTATCAATTTCTAAAGTTAAGCAACCTTTTTTTTTCCACAATAAAAAAATACTGAGCTATTTCCTCAAATTACGAAACATGAAAATCTGAATATTGGAAAGTGCCCTACTTCAAAATCACAAGAACAACTGCACTAAATGGTGCATAGGGCATACTTTTATTATGATCGATTTCTTGTGTTTCCAACAACCATTATGAGGCCTTTCATAAAGGTCAAAGGATTGGGGTGGAGGAGGAGGGTAGGGCAAAAATTTTTGCCCTTAACCTGCGCAGCACCTGCTTTTTACTTCGGCTTAGCTTCTTCCCTAAAATAAAACAGCCCCCTCCCCCCCCCCCCATGCAGAAACAGCATAGGAGCAACTAATTTTTCTGGCTTTTTATTTCGTCCCACTTCACCTAAAAGAACTTCCCAAACATAATTGAATTAGAAACTTTAGAAACTATCATTTTATTGTACATTGGCAAATATTTATTATAAATATATAATAATTTATAAATTACACGCATCATCGAACAAATACAGAATGAATTCTAAGTGCGTGTATATACTATAACTTCACGGTCATTAATTTTAATTTTAATTTTTATGTGTTAGTATTTTCCTTTCTTCCAAATTGAAGTTGCAATTTCACACCTTGATTTTGCTTCAAATACCAACTTTTCCAGGCCTTTTCAATGCCATGTGGGCCTGTCTTATATGAATTTGTATATCTGCATGTGAAGTGAATGTGTATGAATTTGTGGTGTAAATATCAAATAATGGGGAGTCTTTTAATGTCCTCCAAAGTGTTGGTTTTGTGCCATACAACCATGTGTTGGGAGGATCAATTTAAGCAGGGAAGAGAGGAGGGGAGAATGGGCATGTGCCCTCTGTAAAATTAACAAAAGAAAGAAAATTATAATTAAATTTATATGATTTATGAAAATTATAACTTATATTTCTTGATATTATAACTTTAATCATATGGTATATGTTTTATGAAAATTATAACTTATATTTAAACATTAGTAGACGAATTCAATTTGTTGTGGTTTGAATTAATGCTCCCACTTAGCTTCCAATTATTTCATTTGGTAATTTTTGCATGTTCTGTATTTTATATAATTTTTGAGTTATTTTAAAGCATACTATTTAGATTTTAATGAAATGATTAATTCAAATAAGATTCATGTTATATCAAACTTAACGGAAGCTCAATTAAATTTGCATTGGATTAAAAGATTTGTTTTTACCGTCATCTATAAAATATAATTGAAAATAGGAATGTGGAAAAAAAAAATCCTATTCAATTGCAAGAGCTATCTCCATAAACTCAATATTGTTGTTTTAAAAAAAAAATCAGAATATTATCAGAAAAATGAGAACCATTTTGTGTAAAACAACATTTATATGTTGTAGGTGAAATTTTATTATTTTATTATATTTAATATCTAAATATGTTTTTGAGTAAGAAAAATTATAAAATTCTTTCTTTATATATAATATAAGAATGAAAATATAATATATTTATTTTTCTCCGTTAACATGGCTGGCGGCAATTGAAAGATTTTTTTTATTAGAATAATATATATTTTTTAACATAATCATCCAAATTGTATAATAAATAGTTTAGTTATTTATAAATAGCCTTTTTTTTTTCTTTTTCACGGGCAAATATATATATATATTGGTGTTAAAGACGAGATTGATTAGCTCGCAGGAGAGGCACCTTCGCCTAGGTCTCTTCTTCCGGCAAAGTGACAAGTGGTGGAGACAGATGGCCTGAATCCCTGCGTTGCTGTCGGGTTTCGCTGCGTAAATGTGAAATGACCGCAGCCATATGACGACCAACAACAATGGGTTCTCTAAGAGCAAAATGACCAAAAATGCCCAGCCACCGTGCCCATATTAGGAGGTCAGTAGGGGTGTTTGATGTCACGAGGTAAGAGTTGTCTACAGGATGCAATGCGGCGAAGAAGCAGTGCGGCGAAAATGAACAGATGCGTCCGCCTATGCTGATCTGAGTCTACGGCTCTATATCAATAGGCTTAAGACAGTCAACTCTCCATTCTCTCTCTCTCTCTCTCTCTCCCCATCTGACCTTTCGATTGGACACACTCTAACTTAGTTTCTTGACTTGTTACTTTCAAGGACCAAACTAGATAAAAAATTAAAAATCTACTTTCAAAATTCAAATGTTATTTCCATGATGTTTTCTCTTTCCTGGTAAGCATGAAATGATTAGGCTCCTTTTTCACCTTTAAAGAAAAAATTCCTCTGCGTAAGAAAAAAGATTTTCTGACAATCTTGATTTGCAAAGCATTTTTTAAGAAAATATTTTATTCGAAAAATATCCAAATATTGTTATTTTAACATCTGGATTTGCCAATGATTGCAAATATAATCGGTTCCGTTTAAAAAAAATTACAAAAAATTAAATGAAGTAATATTGTGTTGCATGGACCGATCCAGTTAAATATCAAAATAAATTAAATTTTATATTAATAAGAAATTATATATACAATTATAAAAAAAAGAGATGATACTAATTGATCTATAATTCATCAGCACACGTCAAATTAGTTCTTTGATCATTGTGATGTTATATAGAATTATTGATTTGCATGACATTTTTTTATACCTTCTCAATTTATAAAATTAATTATTATGAGAAATCATCATCTAAACCTGTTTTATTTGATAATTTGCCTTGGGAATTGGTTTCATCTCTCCCCCGGAAGAATAGGGAGACTAAGAGAAAAGCATTAGCAAAATTATAAACAAAACCCAACCAGAGAGAATGCCATCTGAGCATCCATGGGCAAGGGAATGAGGAGGGATGGGCAGATTGAATAGGACCCAGCTTGTCAGTCGTGAACATCCAAAAGTCCAAACGTGGCATTCAGAAAAACCAATAGCATATTGGGTCTATTCTCAGATTTGGAAGCTGTCTGTCACCCACACGCACACTGTTAGCATTGCAGTTTCGATGTTACTTTCATTATTTTTCCTCAAGATTTTTGTAGCCAAGGAATGGCTAATTTACACCTTTGACGCCACGCTCACGTTCGTATAATTTACATAAAAAAGACAAAGACCAAAATTAAAGAGACTTTCTTGATTGCGGTCCCACGGTAAAAGTAGCAATACTGACCCTTTTACTTTATTTTCTAAAGTCAGATTTACAAGAAGAAAGGAATGCTACAGTCTATTTGTTGGAAAATAAATATAATTTTTTAAACTACTGATAATTAAATCTTTTTATATATTTTGTAAAGTTATTTTTTTTTTTACATTAATGAAATAGTATTATACGTTAAATAAGAGAGTTGAGCTCATTTGTTGTTATCAAACACTATCACGGAAGTATAGTGAATGAGTCATTTATTCATTTTTCTCATTTTCTCTATAAGAATTAAGAAGTTCTTTAACATAGTAATCTATATCTATAGTAAACATGACATGCATTTATCAACGTTCTTAAATTTAATGATGGGCACTAAAACCATATTTAATTTTCAAATTAATCAAATTTTCAAATATCCAAAATCAAGTTAAACAAAAAAATAACATGTATTTACGTGATAGCTAGTTCTTTATTCTTATGCTTGGAAAGACAACGTACCATAATACTTTCTATTTCATCGAGCCCTGTTTTGGTTTCATGCTAATGCAACCTATATTTGGCTATACAATGTTTTTTTTAAGGCTTTGTGAATAAACGGAATATATATGATTCATATGTATATCAATTTACGAATCCTTTTACAAGATTCAGTAGAGGAATTACTTGGTATTTACCATACTGGAGTACGGTAGCAAGTGGTGTCAAGGTGATTGAGATGAAGCACAGAGAGACAATATGGTTCGGTTGGTGAGAGACCCGTGTTTAAGCCTATGGGTCCCCTTTTCCAACGCCCCAACTGAGAAATCCCCCCCCCCCCAAAAAAAAAAAAAATTTGGTATGTTAGCCTTTTTATTATTAAAATATCCATAACATAAATATTAAAAATATTATATCTTTTCTTTTTAAATTAAAATGATAAATTTTGGTATTTAAATAGAATTAAAAAAACTGTTTTGTGTGTGTGTGTGTGAACCATATTATTGCATAAAAACATAGGGGAATGAAAAGATAGTGCTAATGACAACTATGATAAAATTAGAGCCTAACACTTTTTTTATCCAAAAGTGTTTTTCTAATATTTAATTTGTGTGATAGTTATTATTTAAAATTTTATTACTATAACAGTACTAAAATATTAATACATACAATACCCTTGTTGAAGTCCAGAGTTATTACTTGCATGGGTATGTCGTCTTCATCATACCTCTCTCTCTCACGGTCACAGCTCAAGTCCATGTTGCTTTGCTAGTGCCACAGTTCTTCGTGTACAAGAGTTTCATTCCTCCTTAATAGCCAAAGTTAAGTTTTGAAAAACAAAAAAATATATATGTATAATTTTAATGAAATTTTTTTAAAAATATCAATGTAAATATTAGTAAAATTTTTAAACACTATTAATTTCTGAAAAGTTTAATCTTGTGTTTACCGTCGCTCTATATTATATTTCATCTTATAATATAGATTTTAATTTTTTTTTTGGGAATTACTTAGTAAAACTGATTATGTGGTTTTTTAGTAATAATGATATATTTTATAGGATTATTTGTGAAAGATACATAGAACTGTTTTGAGAGAGAGAGAGAGTAGGATCCAAGGAAGAGTTAAGTAAGAAAGGGGACAGATGGCCCCCCACATCAACATCCACACGATGAGGGATGCCAAGTCGTAATGTAACCAGAGAGCTTTTCTCCTTTGGCCCTTTTCCCTGATGGGGCCACCAATAACACTTTTATTTCACTGTGACAGTGCCACGTTTCCGAGGATAGCAACCCCCCAATGGCCCCTCCTTTTCATTCGATGGAGCCATTCCGTCGGCAGAGGCGTTTCTTAACGGCTACACCTCTCATCCCTTCCCTTGAATATCTTTTTCTTAAAAAAAAAAAAAAACTTTTTTCCAATAATTGAAAGAAAAAATAGAAATTTACTAAATTGACGAATCTAGCCTCCATAATAGTCGAAACCCCTTGCAATTCCTCTTTCCAGCGTCGGTGCATTTCATGAACCTTTTGGCTGCAGCTCAAATTTTACCTATACGACATATGGAATGCATTTTGTTTGGGACCAATTTCAACAGAAAAAAGGAGTCATTTTATTTCAATTTAAAATATTTTAAATAATGATCATATATATATAATACCACTGTAAAACAAAAATACATGGGGAATATCAAATTTATTTCTTTTCTTATGAGACTTAAAAGTGGCAAAGAGAAGAAATGGAGAGCACAAGTTGAAGCTCAAAGCCTGCGATAGGAAGGGTGTCCAATATCAATTTCTGAAAAAAAAAATGTTTGGTCCTTGGTTGATGCTATTGATAGGTACCAACAAATACTTGTAAGATGTGATTTTCAGAGAAAAATGTCTATGAGACCAACTGGACCAGACCCTGAAAATAGCCACCAAGTTTACTACACATGATTTAATGATCATTAGCAGTGGACCCTTTCTATGTGCAAGGCGTTACTATCAAGGACCAACCTAAATATTTATTTACATCCCACATTAGGCCCCGAGTCAATTTCTCGTCCCACTCGATTTAATTATCTAAACCCTTTTCTATAAACATCATTATACAATGCTTAGGTCGTCTTAGACTCTCTCATCTAATCCAAGTTGTTCCTAATTAAATTATTGGAATTAGTAAAAATGATGCATATATCCGTCGTATATTATAAATAAATTTATAAAAATATATTGAACTATTTATTTTATTGTTGTGTTTTGGTGGGTGCAATGTCATGATGTAAAGTGAAAAGAGTATAAAAGATAGATAATATTAAGAGCATCAAACACCTTTGTAAAGAGAGATTGCATGGCTCAGTTGACAGCTGCAAGGAAAGGGTATCCACGAATAAAATACAAGTGACTTTAGGATAAGTGAACAGACTACAGATAAGACATTAGACAAGGAGGAGTGGTCGATTTGTGCTCTCTGAATATATTATAATGCTTTCGCTTCCACACACACCAAAAAAAAAAAAAAACAAAAAACATTGCTTATATTCGTAGTTTAACTTACTTGACAGCTTCTAACTTTTAAGTATTATCCCAAAAAGTCTGTTTATGGCGCCATATCATGAATGGTCAAAATGGGACGCATATTATAAAGATCAAATGAGTTAAAAATCAAATAAGTTTACGAAGTAACTTATACACACACACACACACATATATATATATAATTAAAAGGAATTTTTATCAATTTAAAATTATGCAAATCTGAAAGATTGTGATTTTTTTGTGAGTATAAATTGTTGTTTAAGATTTGAGTTTTTTCTTTTTTTTTTTAACGTTTGGATAATTTCATGGTTTTAAACATTCCTCGGAAAAGAAAATTGTACAGTACTTTTATTTTTTTAAATATAAATTATCTGTATCCAATAATTATATTAAATTTAACTAAATTTATTTTGAATCAAGTTAGATTTACGGGATTAAATTCTTTTATTATATGTTTTATTATACATAAAACTCAAAATTCTTATTATGTATTTTTTTGCTAAGCAAAATTTAAAATTAGTAAATATTTTTAATTTTGATTTGGGTATTTGTTTAAGGAAAATTGAGAAATGGGTTCGGTTTGGCGGTAATACGTATGAGGTTGAGGTTTGATTTTTCAGAGCTTTATCCCCAATCGGGTAACCCGACAAATCGTCTGCGTGCATTTCCACTATTCTGATATGACTGATTTGTTGTATATTCTAACCTAGTACACACCCAAATCAAGAAAAAGTGATTCAAAATATAAGCATGCGACTGTTATATTCCAAATCCTAGGATAAATAAAAAAGAATAAAATTTTATTTTATTTTTTATAATGGCATTCGAGAGGTTCTTAAATTACACAGGGGTTTGTTAAAGTGGGATTCATCCCTGTGTAAAATTTATGTGAATAAATTCGTAATTTGAATAAATTTTTTTGTTGATATTTAATGAATATTTTAATATGTATACAAATTAGTTGTTAAAATTATTACTACAATAAAAGAAAAGGGTATATTTTTAATCGCAGCGTTGATTTAGATTGCCAGCTCATATCAACAACCGTGCTCTTGTCGTCCTCTTCTTCTCCTTCCTTTTTTTTTATAAATTTTTTTTATCGCTCTTTTATCTTGAATTGAATCGAGTATTTTTGAAAATCATATCTTAAAAAAATTCACAAATTTAATGTATGCCGATTCTTCTTTATTGATTCAAAAATAGAAATCGATTAAATACTTAAAACTAGGAATACATTCGAGTCGAGTCGATTCCGATTATCCCTATGATCAAACTCGAACTCGAGTTTTTTTACCCGATTCGAACTCGAACTCGATAAGTAGATATGATAGAACTCAAAACTCAATTTGATTGTATAATAAACCGCTTGAGTTCGACTTGAAAACTCGATTTTTATATAATATATTAATATATTTTATTTTATTTCATTTTTTATATTATAATAATATATATGTATATATAATATATATTAATATAGGTTATCGAGTTACTCGATAAGTTTTTGAATTTAAAATTATATTACTCAAATTCGACTCGATTGTATAATTAATTCAACTTAAATTCGATCAAACTTGAGTTGAGTAGTTGATCGAGCGACTAGTGAGCGATTCGAACTTGACTCAATTCATGTAACAGCCCTGCATCATGTCATCAATATTATATAACACTGGAATTAAAAAAATATTAAGGCACAATTTTTAGAATTATGATATATATTTAGTCCACTTGGGGTGGCGGAGACCCTAAGCAATCATATAATTACAACAGAATATCCCATGGGAAATGCATATATACCCCCATCGACATTCAATATTCAATATTCATGGGGTGGAGTGGAGTGGAGTTTGGAGGAAAATGGTAATGGTTCTTGAATTGAAGAAGACAAGTATCTTCATTTGTAAAAGGTTAGATTTAAAAGGGAAATTGACATTAACCCCAACCTTTATGCACTTAATAGGTTAGATGAGGAATGATTGCCCTACACATGCTTTCTCTCCCCCGTAGAACATGCTCTCTCTCCTCCGCTTCTCCATAGAGCCATATTTATTGCGGGAGTTTTCGACCTTTGCTTTGTTGGTACGAAAGAATCACACCCCCCTCACACTCACACTCACTCACACACACTCACTTGCAGAGAGAGAGAGAGAGAGAGAGAGAGAGAGAATATTGAGTTGAGATGATTTGGAACCAATTTTTATGAGACTAAGGTCCCACGCACAAAACAAGACAGCTTTAGTCCACCTGCCATTCTCTTTTTCTCATGCTAAAGTCATGGAGGTTTTTTTTTTTTCTTTTTCTTTTTTTTTTTTAATCTTTGGATTCGATTTGCCTATGGTACTTTCCCAAACTAATCCCTTTTTTTCTTTTTTCCTCCCTCCCCATCATCATCGCTATCGATGGTGTGACCATCATTAATATATTTGTCATTGCTTGTTGTTTTCTTGTCTCGATTCAAATGGCCCACCCAAAATTAACATGATTTTGGAATTTCAACTCGCGAGCCAGATAGACATATAAAATGCTCCTGCACCTCACTTACCTCTTCATTCCAGCAGTGGAACATTTAATACAGAATTCCTATCACTCCTTGGGTGGTTGAGCCACTCCCATCAAACCCATATGGGAATCTCTGCAAAATGACATGACATTCTTCTGCCTTGGGTATCTCAAAATATCAAAGACAACCACCCCCACAAATAATTAACATGGTATAAGAGTTTGGTAGTGATTATATACATTCAAAGGCTCTAATATACCTTAGTTTGATCATATTAGTCACTATCAAGGAGCCATGGTTGGGACGAGGTTTTTTGGATAAATTAAATTGAAACCACTAAAATGTAATTATGAAACTTTTTTTTGGTTACAATGTAATTATGAAACTTGATTATGTAAAAGTTAGACCTATGGATCAAAACATATCATTCTACATTAATTTAAATTGTAGACTTATTCTTAGTTTGACAAGGCTCTAGAAAATAGGTTTCTACAATCACTAGATTGATTTACCCTCCCTCTTTACTTTTTTTTTTTATTACGACGAGATTTGAACCCCAAATCATAAGATTTGGGGAGAGGGATATGATGACTAGGCTGTCCCTTTAGAGACTGAATCCCTCTTTACCTCGATTTCATATGGAAATTCTCTTATACTTCTAGGTCATTTGGAAAAGTGAGACTAAATTCAACTAAGATTATTTGACTTTTAATAATCTCTTTATAATATTAGTTCCTTTTCGGCAAATTTTGATTTTTATTTATAAAAACCCTATATATATTTTTTAAAAAAATATTTGAATTGGTGGTTGTTTTACTCTATGATGTGTGGAACATCTTAATGATGATGTTTCCCTTTTTCAAAATGATTACGAAATATTTTAATATATTAAATTAATTAATATTTACATAAAATTTTTTATATTTATATTTTTTCTTATTTAATGAATTATTTATTTAATTATAATTTTTATTTTATACTATTTTTTATGATTAATAATTATAAATTTAATTATTTTATATTTTTATTATAAAATATGACTACTCTATTATTTTTATAAAATAATTAATATTTATATATTTTTTTATATTTATATATTTGTTCACATTTTTATTTTTTTCTATTTTTACAATCGCTTTTACACTTCATGCAACCTACGTTTATTTACCCATTTAATTAATTTTTCTTTAAATTTTCACAGTTCATTTGATTTTGACGTGGCTGATACTGCGCAAAAGTCTGGATCAGACCCAATTGGCACATAACAAGCAAGAAAACAAAGTAATCTCAGAGCATGCAATGCAGCCAATAGGAAACTCAATTGGGCCTAATCCTGCAGAGAGGGGGGGGGGAATTAAAACCCTATTGAGTGCATTATAAGAAATTCACGTATCAACACTCTTGGCACTAAGGTAGCACCAAATGTCTGTTTGACTAATAAATATTCATGGTAAACTGTGAAAAACAATAGTAGTAATAGTAATAACGACAGTCAATGACACCCATGAAACAGGGTATGCGAAACATGTTTAGATGTGGCAGAGGTGTCAGCTCTGTTGCATTATCAATACCCAAATACACACACACACATGCAAAGAAATGCCTCGTCATTCGAGGACTAAATTTTAAATAATAAATTATATTAATATATTTTAATAAATTTTTAATTAAATATTTATCTGAATGTTAAGATAATATATTAATTAATGGGTCATGTAAAAAAATAAAACAGTCTTTCTCCTTCTTTCGTCTAGCAAGATCTACATAATATTTCATTCTTCCAATTCAAGTGAATATGGACATCAATGACTACATGAATTTGGGTATGGTAAATTTTCTTTGTGGATCCCTCTTTAGATCGTACATGGTCCCCTCCACTGTCCTAATGCTCTTGTCTCTATTCTCTCTCTCTAAATTTTTCTATGCTTCTAATTTCTGTCGCCATGAAAATGTCGGCAGACTCATTTTTCTTCCTCACGGATGATCAACTAAAATAAATTTGCTTGTGGAACTCGATGGAATTCGGAATATAGCTCACAAAATGTCAAAGCAATATAAGAATAGAAAATTAAAGTGAAAAATAAAAACAAAACAATACGAATAGAAAGCCATTGAAGCATGTTGAGGTTAATTTTAGTCTGCCTTTCCGATTTGAATCCCTCGTTGATTGGAAATCGTTCTATAGTTGATTTGATTTTCATTATTAGTTCGAATAAAATCAAATCTGATTACAATCATTTAAAACTGATCAAATTTGATAAAACTAATAAATTGTTCAAACCGATCTCAAAAAATACAAATTTTATTTAATCTTAAAATATATAATATATAAATTATATATATATATATGATATTATGGTAATATCATCTGATTCGTAAAATAATCCGATTGATTTGATCAATAAATTAGTAGATTGATCAAATTATTTATCGATTTAATTTTAAAAAGATTGTTACATAGAAAACACAGTACAAAATATGGAAATTAACAATGATTTGTAGTTTCATGGGTGTGCTTGACAACCATAAACCATTGTCAAATTATGGATTTGATTGCTTTCATTACTCATAATTAGTGTAAAAAAAGGACTGATTTTCATGATTAACACTTTAGTTAGTAGAGGGGCCTTTTTCTAGAGTTCTACTTTTACAAAAAGGTTATCACATCATATCAAATCCACCCAAAGTTTGTGTTGAAAATACCCTCTCTGCAAATTACACTTTTTTGTATTTTTCGTAATTTAACTGTAACATAGAGATGGTAACATACTCGATTTTCTTATTAAAGAATAATTTTATTTAAATTTATTTGGTTATTAGAACGAGATTCCCAATTTCTTCACAAGTTTATTAAAACCTGAATATTGTCACTCAATCCCTGAAAGCTCAATCTTACATTGGACCGAGATTAAGACAAAACTTATCTTTTATCGACTTTGGTAACAATATGTTATAAAATTTTTCCGAATTCATCCTGAATTTAATTATTATGTCCGATCCTATGGTTGAGATTGAACCTATCTTTTATTATTTACTGGTTCTGATTTTAGAAACACATCCGCAAAACACAGAGCGCTAATGTTTTAACAGGCAAATCCCCATTTTTTGTTGTTGTACACTATCAATATCTAGAGTAATGCTCTAACGTTTAATCCGGTTCGAGACTTACATTGGCTAATTTTGGGAGGTTATTCTTTCAGCGTAGTTTTTTAGATTCTCAATACTCGAATTCAAGACTTTGATTAAAAAATCTAACGTTACATTTCATTAAATCGACTATTTATCATGCAAATCAACCTTTGTGACCAACAAACTTATCATCCACACCCTGACTATTTCTATTTTTTATGTTATTCCATGTTAGCATCATGAGCACAGGAGTCGTTGGTTTCACTTTTAATTCTTTCTTTGCTAAAGCAATTAAAGTAAATCTTGCTGTTTTCACAGCTCTGCCACTTAACAGCTCTAAAATACCTAAGGCAATAATCATTTGGCTGAATTTAGACTTTTGCAAACACCCAAGACCTGATAGGGAATGACAAACCAGAAAAGAAGACAAAATACAATGATCATTCAAGCAACATCAACTTTTTTAATTGAGGATTTGGGTTCTTAAAAGACTAAAACTGAAAGCGAGACACAAAAATAAATAAATAAATAAAACTCTACTTGATTCGTTTCAAGAAAAACAAAAGCATATGTCCTTGCAAGTGAAGACTAGCAACCAATTATTGCATAGTCACCAAAGGTGGTCCAAAAATTGAGAGGTTCTTTTCTCTAATGAGCCATCACTCTCCAAAGCGGTCTTGTGGCCTTAACATAATGGGCCTCTTCATATATTCATGGACTTGGTTTTTCTTCTTATTTTCTTTCCAGACGGTGAACCAAAGCATGCCTCACTATTTCAGGCTTTTTAATTTTGTTGTCTAGTAATTGTTATGGAAACATGCAGAAAATCTGACCCTTGGTGGGTTTTGTCATATGCCCCTTCTGCTATTTACTGAAAGAAGGTACGTGCCTCACATGGGTTCCACTTACTTCAGTCCCCCCCTCCCCCCAAAATATACTGTTTTACTTTCACATGCATGAGTGCGAGAAGAGAGAGGGAAGACATGACTGACGAACGTGTGAGTTCAAAAGCCAATTTTGCGTTTTGTCAGATCCGACTGAAGATACCTTAAATTTGAATTCTGGGTCTATAAATATGAACTCATTCAATGCCCAAACTAAGCACATTAATGTAGCACAGTATGCGTATTTGGTGATATACGTATGTCGACAGTTAATTCTTTCAAGTGTTCTTTGGTGGGCTTTTATGAAGAATTATTAGATTTCTTTTGTCAAATGTTATCATTCATGGGGGTTGTCCGATGTTGTGGGTTCTTGTTGTATCTGATCAACGCTTTCCATTTTGGTGCCAAAAGTTTGCATAGGCGCAGCAGCTTCAACGGATTGGCCCAAATATTGCCCAAGAAGAACGTGGGCCTAGACTTAAGTTTTTGTGGCAACAACATCATTTGCTGATACAGTGCTTTTGGCCCTGTTATGATTGTGTTATAATTCTTTGGGCCTTCTTCTTTGACAATTTAACGACGAATAATTGATCTAGTGGAATAAGATATTAAATTTTTTAAATAAGTCTTAAATTTTTAAAAGTGAAAAAAACTACGATGGGAGAACTGTTCACTAAATAAAACCCTTACAGATACTCAGATCAAATTAATTAAAATATGACTCTGAATATCGATTATACTAAACAAATATTATTTTATGAACTCCGATGGATGTGTTTGCTTGGCATTTGTCATCTCAAAAGATTATTTCCTAGTGTGTGCGCGCATCCATTGAGTACAAAATGAATCGTGCAAAAGTGTGATTGAATCAATTATACTATCATCCACGACAAAATATTAGAAAAATTAATCAATTATAATGACTAGTTTATCTTATAGTCACCCGACTTGATATTACCTATGTCATGCATTTGATCTAATGATTTTTTTGACAGCTCCTCCCTCTCAAATTCATTTTGAAATGAAAAATGGTAAAGTAAATTACTTCATCGAAAGAACTTAACATGGAATCAAAATGCATACTTTTCCAAATGACTGAATAGAGTAAACTTTGCAAAGGTTTTCTGAGAATCTCAAGGGTCTATTTAGCGTTGGAGCGTAAATATTGATGATTGAGCGGCCCGTGTGGCCGCGTATAATGCAAGCACGATGGGGCCACATGCATGTGCATCGAGTCATACACTACATATGTGGAACATTATTTTTTATTATCGTCCTTTTTTTTTTTGGTTTTTGAAAGGTACTAAACAGTACTACATTTGAAATTCTGAAGGGAAATGAAACTGGCCCTATGGAATCTTGTCAGATCTTGAATTACAATCCCATTTTCTCTCCATACAAAATATCCTAAAATCAAGCATCCTTGTCAACCAGATATCCTACTTTTGGTCTTACTCCAAATATATATTTGGCCTGCTTCCCATCCAACATTAATATCTTTATTATTTGAACACATAAGACTATAAAATGCTGCAAAATGAATTTTTAGCACAATCATTTAGAATTAATTTTTTCAAAATATAATAATTATAACTAAAATTAAATATATTTTATAATAATTAAATTTGGACAATGGGGTTTTAAAATTATTATTATTTTTTTTACTTGAATACTAATATTTGAAAATTCGATTGATCCGATTCGGGTAGCTATAGAGTTCACTTTAGTGACTAACTCTCTTATTATCTGTTTTTCTATTTTTAAAACTCAAACTCAAGATTATAGTTATGAAAATCGAACTGGACCACGGTTCAATCGTGATTAGACCGGTGTTGAAAAACTATTTGGTTTAAATTAAATATCGTTTAAATAATTAAATCGTAAATCAATACAATTCAATCACGATTCTTTATTAAACCATTCCTCGTGGTTCTTTATTGAGAATGTATGCTGCCTATTTCTCATTTGTCTTTATTTATACACCTCTCTCTTCTTGTTCTCTTTACATCCATCCAATAGAAGATAAAAATATCATATCTCTCTCCTTATTCTCTCTATAATCTATATTCATTCGATATGAGATAAAAATATTTTGATATTTCATTCAATTGGGCCGAACAATATTAGGGTTAAAAAATTTTTCAAAAATTATATCATTCAGTTTATGTTATACCGAAAATATAATATATGTACTTCATGAAAAATTTTCCCTTTGTTTTTTCAAATCACAATTTTGAAAATTTTTGATTCTTCAATTTATCACTTAATAAATTAATGCAAGTGCATTTAGTCTGCACATAGTATTTCTACATTTCAGAAATATTATACTATTTTTTTTTCAATTACAGATATGATTTAATTATTTTATTTTTACTTTTTAATATAAATTTTATGATTGATTGTAAATTTTGTATTTATTAAAATTTTATTTTTTATTCGATTGAGATAAAAGAATAAATTTAATATATATTTATTAAGAAAATTAATTTTATATATTTTGTAAATTATTATTAAATAACTAGCGGTTCAACTACATTGATGCAAGTTTGAAACGGTTGAACTAAAATTTTAAAATTTATAAGTCAATATATGGTACAATTTTGATAATATTGCTCAAAATCTTAAAAAGTTTAGCCCTCTATCATTGAATTCAAAGGATGTTGACGTGGTTTTAAGATTGAGTTGCATGTATTAGTCACCTTTTTACAATGGAAAATAGCTTTATTATGCGATGGATCAAAACTATGTTCCCCAATATTTGACAATTGACAGATGAGGCGGTGTTGGTTTGCTTCTTGATTTTGATCTTTCGTAGTTGTGCTATGGTGGGACTTTTAGGCTGAGTAACATCAATGATGCTCCATGAGAGGTGACTAGGCTAGGCTACCCTAGATTCAACGACAACGAAAGTGACAACAAAATACCATCCAGAGGTTATTGATGGTTTTAGTATCCCACAACTGCAAACCAGTATGGGAGTCTCATAGTCTCAATAAATTTTCACGAGAGGCTTACATCGTAATGGAAGCTGTACTCGAACAGAATATATTTTGATAATTAATCATAGTTTTTAATTAAAAATTTATATAATCTTCATTTATAAAATTACTAAATAAATTGTTAGTGATATTAAAATTCGATTATGTTTTACCAAAAGAAAATTATCGTTTACACAATTATCAGGCTATGATTATTTATCAATTACAAACTTTACAGTAAAGTATATAAAGACTTGTTATGGCTATAGGAGTCAACCCTTTCGACTCGGTCAGGAAAATGAAAAAGAATCAATAAGTTGTGGGTGTATTGGTCTCGAATTTAAATTTTAAAAATAAAAATAATGATCTTTCGAATACTTGGACGAATTAATCAAGTTAAATTCAAATATTATCAGGACCGGATCATATTAATTTGGCCCGTCAAACCCATTATCATAGGTTTGACCCAAAGACATTTAGTGGGTCCGACCTACCCAAGCCTGTGAAACTTGCATCAATCTCTTCAAATCATGCTGTCTTTTGAAAAAGAAAACAGTATGTGCATTGCATCGAGGCATCAGGGGAAGTAAATTACCTGGAAACCATAAATGAACCACACACAGTGGAGACCCTGCTTTGCTTTATTGAGGTTGAATTGTACCACTACCACTCAAACAGCTGACTAACAACTATGTTAAAATACCCAAATCTGAATTATTGTCCAAAATATGATTGGCTTTGCACGCTGTAAATCATGGAAATTTCCAAATATACCAAGTTAGCCGTACTGATGTGTATGTGTGGAAATTTTAGACATTGTCGTGCTTAATCCGCAAAACTTTTAAATATGTAACATTAAATAGAAAATTGAAACAGTTCGATGACCATAGGTAACAACACACCGTATGACAACTAGGATAGGAAGGTATACAATCAGTTTAGAACAAATACTAAAATGTAATGCTAATACTAGTGGTTTATAAAAGTCCTAAGTAGTAATTATTTTATTATTATTATTATCTTTTTATATATATATATATATATTTGAAAAGAAGGTAGGGAAGTGCATCGAAGACAAACCGAATCAGGTGAAACAGAACAAATGGGAGAGACTTGGAATCGCACATGGTTTTGTGTCATCATAACTCCCACGGCCTTCTCCCCACCGGGCCCCATGACTCCCCCACACTCCTAAAAAATTTCCAAATCATAAATAAATAAATAAACAATATTTTGAACAATCATCATTCATAATTTCAATTATCATTACTGAATTCCTCTACAATTGTTCATTAGATTAAATCGATAGATCACGAAATTTACAAAAGCTCCTCGACATCCACATGGGTCTTCACTTCTCCCTTACTTCTTTGGTACAAACGAGACTCAAATTTCGGGTTTCCTTTCAGAGGAAATATTACGATCCAACTCGGGACGACTCGGTGGAAAATAAAGTATAAGCCCCACCGCTTTTGCCATCACCCAACTTATACTCGGACTCTGACTCGGCTCAACTCACCCCACACAAATTAGTCGGTCAGAAAAATAGCAAAAATATATATATATATATATATACTCACACTCCCAACTTGCGTAAATTTACGAAATTACCATATTGTGTAAATTTAAACTCCGCGACTCGCTTTCACGCATGGTCTACAACTTTTGTTCGCGAGAGTGAGTCAACTCGAATGAGTCATCCCTTGTGTCTCGCTCATCAAACTCAGTCAGCAAAACCGTGAAGAAGCGGCCTAGATTCGGACCAAAACTCTTTAATGCCGACGTGGCAGTATCTCTGAAAGTCTTCAACATTAACAAACCGACCCGAGCCGCCGGACTCCGACTTCGACAAGAACCGAAGAATTTCTTCGAAAACCGACTCCTCACAAGGAATAGCCAGTGGCCCTGAATTTGTGAAACCGTACTCTTCCTCGGCTTGGACCAGGAGTTTCCGGAAGACCGGGTGGTTCAGGTACGAGGTGCGTACGACGAACCTTGTACCACTGGTGCCCACACAGACAGCCACGTGTCCAGCTGGCACATCGGACGGTATGCGACCGGCTGAGATTCGTGCCTTGTCTCGCCAACGTCGGAGCATTTGACGGAGTCGGACAATGTGTCGGATTTTGCTGCTTTTTCCGAATCCGGCTGACATTTTTGGAACTCTGTTTTCTCGGGAGAAGAGAATGGACTGTTTTGAATGGTTTGATCCGTTGAGGTTTGCCGTTTGGATTGGTTTTTTGAGTTTCGAGTGAGAGAAAGAGAAAAAGAGAGGAGAAAAAATGTCTCGGGGATTGTCGACTCCCGAGGTGTGAAGGTTTTATAAAGGAAAAGTTGGAACAATGTCCTTAAAGTTTAAGATAATTACGTGATCGCCGACGCCGTTATATATATATATTTATATATTTCAAACCAATATATTATTAACACGAAGTTCAATTTTAGTTTAAGCACATTGATTTCTCTATACGCAATGCTAGAGAATACTACGAATTTGACTACTAAGGCTTTTGAGAGAGAGAGAGAGAGAGAGAGAGACTATACGTCTTTTTCAATGCATGCTGTAAATTAATAATTTAATAATTACTGAAATAATTTTAACAATCTGAATGTTCGACCTCAGTTAGAAGGATCAAACTCCTCTAAATTTCTTCCCTCCTTATTGGAAAAAAAAAAGAAAAAAAAAAAGCAGGGTTATGAACACAAGCAAAGGGTTTTGTTCCATCTCCTTTCCTTCTCTCATGGCAAGCACTATGTAAAATTTAAACTTATAAAATTTGACTTAACATGCCTCCATATAGAAACTCTTCAACATTACAAGAAAAAAAAAAAGGAAAAAGGCAATAACATTCGGAATACCAAACTAAGGCCGCATTTGAAAAAACTGAAGTTATTTTTGAAACAAAAAAAAAATAAATTAAAATAACTTAAGGTTTTTTCAAACATCACTGGAATTGCTCATTACTCTACGTATGAACGACTCTGTTACTACGGCTTTTGGCCCTTTAACTTGGGTGAAAGTCACAACTAGAAGGTCCAAGCACTTGTTTTGTACTATTATTTGTTTGACCCTTTTGAACTTTTGTTTCTGTCTTGACTAAAAGGAAAGAGAGAATTTACTATATAATTTGAAAACATAGTTTGCTAAATAATGTAGATTGCAAAATTATATTAATTATTTTTTATTTATATTGCTAAATAATTATCTGAATTCACTTATGATTGTCGATATTTGGTCCCCTCATATATCATTAAAACTAATTACTTAGTAAAACTATGTACGGCCAACCCGTTGTAATTTCGGGAAATGGTGTTCTTCAAAGCTTCCCTCACTAATTTATTCACTAATCACATAGAGCAGACAAAAGCAAATTGCAATTCGAAGATGATCTCATAGGCTGCTAATTTTCTCCCTGCGTGCTAGAAAGCTCCCACTCCAGTAGGATGAAATTTTTAAGTCCTTATTTTGTCTTTTTTGGTTGAGTTACACAAGGAAATTAATGTCATCACTTTCTTTCTATCTATGAAGTCATCGAGTTAATAGCTTCAACTGGTTAAGATTTATTATTATTTTTTTTTAAAAAAAATTATATTTATTCAATAGTTATTATGTATATTTATTATTAATTTTCACCATGTTACACCACATTATATCTGCATATTTTTTAGCTAAAAAAGCGGGGAAAACGTTTCTCACAAACTGGGTAGAAGGAAACTCTTGAACATGAGCACAAGAACAAGAATACGTCCCTCAATCATACACAACCAAAACGACAACACAAAACTCTCTTTCGACCCTATATATTCCTACGTATCACAACTAAAATATGGAATTAAAGAGAAAAGAAGAGAAGAGACAGCTGCAATGGACGGCAAGTTCTTGAGAGAAAACGAAAGACAAATGTTTTTGCCTTTCACCTTTTTTTGCAGCGCACGAACTCACTTGGGAAGTTCTTCAACAAAAATTTTTAAACATGTACTCTCTTTTCGTCAAAAAAATTGAGAGAGAGGGAAGTTAACCTCCATAGAATATGCTTGTGTTTCCCAAATAAAAATAAGATATTATCACCAAATTTTGAACAAAATTATTATTTCTTTAAAGGACAATACATTTTGTATTTCTTCATAGGCTATATGAACCATGACCCATGTGCCACTATGCCCCATCTCTCCTTTTCTTTAGCATGTCAATACTAACTTCCAAAATTTGTTCATCCTAATTCACCATATTGCCCTTTCTAAGCTCATCAACCAATCAAATTTCGGTTACCATGTACTTTAATTGGCTTCTCAACTAGTACTTGCATTTTTTGACATGGGGCATTTAATATCAATCATTTGATTATTCTCTCAAATCATGAACTCCCAAAACCAAAAGGATCTTTTCTCTCATGGGTATGCTGTTGCACCAAGGCATTTAATGGTTTATAATTTTCAAAACAAGGAGAACTAAAAATATTGTTTCTATTAATAATTTTGCATGTAAAGCAATAATGCGATCATTTTGAATGGAGAAACTAGTAGAACTTAAGACTTACAAATAGATAAATGCTTTCAATGAACTTCTAGATTTATGTAAAAAAGCATCAAATAGACTTAAATTACATTATTTATAACTCATATTGAATATTTACAATAGACTTAGATTCTCTTAATCATGGATTGAGGGGATAATAACACTAATCACCCTGACTTCCTCTCTCCTGTTAGTAAAACATCCGATTGAGAGAAAAAAATAATTAAGAGAAGCTCAACCTTTGATTTGAATGGTCAAGATGGGCCAATCAGATTCAACGGTTCACATACATGTTATTGATATTTATCAGTTATAGTTTGGTGCATCCCCCAGACGCCAGATTAGGCATAAAAACTGTCCCACTTTGTTAGGGTTTAAGGATCCAAGCATTTATTTCCATTGTTCAATGTTTTAAAAGCAGGACCTCCACCCCCCCACAAGATCATACACAATGTGTCGTTTTGATTTAACAACAAAAAAATCAAATCCTAAATTAAACATTATTTTTTCCTAAGTAGTGCGTTTGGATTATCTTTTCCCGCCATGCCTATCAATGTTTCTTTGATTCTTTTTGTTCCCGTATACACTTACACGTCTTCTTCTCAGTGAGAAAACATAATTTGGGACGTCAGATTAAAGATTAAATACCGCATGATAAGATCTTGGGAACGAGTAAAGGGCAATTTCGCAATTTCATTCGACCGCTGGTGTCATTTTTCTTAAAGGGCAATGAGAAATTGTATTTCCTTTTAAAAATAATCTAGAAATAAAAAATAAAATAAAAACTAATGTCAAATTGATGCAAGGGGGATTGATGATGTGGCAGTGGTGAGCTATTTGGCTTCAACTTGCACAGCCCTTGATGTATATCGTTACTTGACGTTGTTGGGCAGGTGCTGACATGGCCACCGCCTCGTGCTGCGATGCAGAGCACTTATCCGGTGTAGTGGGACCCAAAACCCCGCTCGTGTTCCTTCATTGTTTTAGCCAATCAAGATTGTTCGTAAATGTAGGAATTTTGATCCACCAAACAGACCCAAAGAGGTGAAACGGAGTGTCGGGGATTTATTTGGAAAAAAAATCAAAAGAAAATAAAAAACACATAAAATTTTATTTTTTATTTCAAATTTTTATTAGAAAAATATGATAAAATAGAGAGAAATTAAGATGAACTACACAAAATTAAGGTTGAAGTAAAAGTTTGTAATTACTGTAATATAATATATCTCCTTTTATTGTAAATGCTCCAATTTAAGATTTAATAGCGTCTAGTTTAAAAAGTTTTTAATTAATTTATTTCGCAAATTTACAGATATATTAGATTTCTTATTATATTTATGAGGGTAATCAATTTTATTGATAAATGTGTTTTATATGCAGGGTAATAATTAAAATTTTCATCTTTATAAAAAGAATCAATAATAAATATTAAAGAAGAGAGTCAGTGGTAAATAAAAAGGGCCCCCCCCCCCCGGGGGAAGAGAAAGTAAGTACTGTAGGGGGTCACGGGGCTTGGGGTCCCATTGTTCTTCCTTTTTTTGTGGTCTCGTTTCCTCTCTTCTCTCTCTCCCCATGCAGCCTTTCCTGGTGTCAGTGTTTTGTTCAAACATTTCAGGCCCCAAAAAGCTTGAATTCTCAGCCTGTCACTCGGACATTATTATTCTCCGCAAATTCAATTCCATCATGACCTCTTCTCATATTAAAGGAGGTGAGAGAGAGAGAGAGAGAGAGAACAATTTAATTAAATATAATATTTCTGTAGTTATCTAAATGAATATATTATTTCATAGAGTTTCAATATAATTAAAATGATTGTTTATAACCTGATTAAATTAGTTTATAAATTAAAATTAAAATTAAAATTAAAATTAAAGTTATTTAGTTATTAAAAATTATAGAAATAATTATAAGTAAAAAAAAAAATACTCATAAGCCAAAAAAAAGTAAGCTACTCCTGTCAATATTTTTATTTTGGTGCTTTTAAGTATAATTAAAATAAGTTATTTTGATCAATAAAAATATTCTTTTATCTTTAATAAAAATTACATATATACTAAATTTTATGTCTATTATAATCTTTTTCTTATTTTATATAGTTTATAAGTACTCATTTTATTAAACAGTTTATTACTTTTAAATAATATTTATTTTAACAGATAACAACTTATTTTTTGAAAAAATTAAAATGGGTTATAAACTAAAATGCCACTTATAAGTAATTTTTTTTTCAATAACTCCAAATAGCCTCTAAATATAGTTGGTTTTAAAGAGTATATTACAAATTTTATAGTATTTATGGGGTAAAAACGTTAATAAGAGATGGTAACAATGGTCAGACTCATTTTGCATACTCAAGCAAAAAGAAGAAAAAATTAAGTGAATACTTGTATGTTGCTACAGTTTACAACTAGAAGTTCACTTGTCTAGTCATAAATCTTCTTTATTAAGAATTTAGAGAAAAAAAAAAACAAAATTCTCTTATAAAGAGTGAAAAAATAATAATTTTATACGGGATGTATAATAACATGATAAATTTTTTCAAAGGAGTAGAATCGAGTTATATCAGTAAATTTATTTTATTTAATTATTGTAATATGGAGAGTTATCCTTTATTGTGAAATTTTAGGGTCATGGCCTTTTATAATTAAAAAAAAAAAACTTTAATGGTAAAATAGGTGGAAATAACTTTTTTTTTAATTTTATTTCCTTCATTTGGATTTAGATCAAGAAAAGAATTTGTCAAATAGAAGAAAATTGTATTAAGAAGGAGGACCTACCGGAGGAGGCCTAATATGGGAATAAGGCCCTAAACTACTCGACCAAACACATGCTAAAGTGAACAAAAGTGAATAGTATTCAATGTTCATAAAGTGATTCTCTAATTGGCTTTGGTGTTAAAATTAATCAATTCTTCACATTCATAGCCACATAAATCACTTTGTTTTGTAGCTCCAAATGTCGTACATTACATGAGCAATTGGTCCACAAATGGCCAAACCTATTGTTATTACATAACTTGTCCCCATTGCCCCTACACCATGTTCTTGGGCATTATTATTTGTACTTTTTGGGGCCTAAGATGGCATAAAGTTCATAAGATATGCCTTTAACAAATTGGTACCGGAAGAGGAGGAAGTGTGCTTGTCCAAGCTTAATTACAAGACAAAGCATCTTAAATTCCATTAAGTGTTACGAAAAAAATGGGTTTTATCTTAACTTTTCGGAGTGGTGCTTAGAAAATTATGGTATCGACAATGTTGGCATTGGCATGATTCGAAACATCTTCAAGTTTCCTATTCATTCATAGTTGTTTGGTAGTGGAGTAATTTGGCTCCCAGGCTTTCTGTGCCATGTGAGGTCTGCTTTCGAGGTTCATAGGCCGAGAGTTGGATAAGCTTAGTAAAATATTACCTTCTAAAATCTCGATATCAACCAGGCAATTTTTGAAAATCAAATTTGGATCTATTGAAAGTAGCTAAAGCCTTTTTGTCTTGAGGGTGAGAGAGAGAGAGAGAGAGAGGGTGGTACAACAAGCTGTGTACCTCAATAATTTAAATAATTTTTATTAAACATAATAATTCTTAAAGGGCTGTTGGGAATGACGTGGCTCAATTTAATTGGGGCATTTAGCACTGCGCCCCCAGAAATCATTCTGCCTAAACTAATCCACACGTCTCCATTTGTGCAGCTCGCGGCGTGAACAAAGATTAGACTTTGATTGATTCCAAAGCAAAGGGGCACACACAACACAAACAACGGGGGCCGAACCGAACAGCCTCGCCTCGGTTGCTTTGCTACCGTTTTTCTTGTACCATTCACTGTTCCGAAATTCAAGAATGAGTTTTTTTAGGCTGTGCAAGTGCAAGTGCAAGTGTCTGTTTGGAATCTCCAACAAGTATTACTCACAAACAAAAGAATGTTACTATTGTCACGACCCAAAAAAATTAAAGAATCATTGTGAATGCATGTATGACCAATCATTGTCATCAATCATAAAGAGGCAGCAGCCTCCTAACAGTATTCTTAAACATTAATTAAAGAATCGAAGATATCAAGCAAACTCCTAATTTGCCAGCCTCTAAAAGTACCAAATATATTCTTTTTAGAGGAGAAGTTTGAAGAATTCAAGAGCTTTCTTTGCTTCTATACTTTTCTTTATACACATCCATAGAACAATCTGTCGGCCCAAGCCTGGCAATTTCTTTTATTCGTTTGTAAACACAAGAATTTGGTGGATTGTTGGAGCCGAAAATATAAGTCCCACCTTCGGATTACCATTAAGATAAAAAAAAGGACCATTAAGACAGCAGACAAAGAGATTTTTTTTTTTTAAATTACGTATATAATTTTTAAAAAAATTAAAACAGATATAATAAAATTAAGTTTTTGGGACAGGGCTTATACACATAAACAAGGGTGATGGTGAGAGAGAATATAGTGTAATATGGAAGCTAGAGAAATACACTTTACGGCGGGCGGGCACAACAAAAGGGAAGAGAAGACAGTACAGATAGAGGTGCACCAGCACGTACAAAAATGAAACCCCCACCCATGGCATCATAACGTCTAACAGATTTACATTTTAAATTGAGAATAAAGAACCGACGATCGCTTTGCTTAGGTTACAAAAAAAAGGGTTTCTATTTACAAAGAAAAAGAATCATCAATTTTGGTTGTACTATGTCAACGCACGCCCAAAGACAGTTGTCCCAGCTTTTCAGAGGAAAAAAGAAAAACCCACAAATTTTGGGACGGTAATCTTACTCCTAAAACCAGCTCCCTTTACTCATTTCAAGCCCACAGAGACATGAGATGGGCATGTTGGTAATATATAAAACTCCAAATAAAGCAGCGAATTCAGACTTTTCAAGTGGAAACTGTTAAGAAGTCCACATCGGTGCATTTACTAAGCACAAAGGCCAATGGCCCGTGGCAATGTCATCTTCCCCAACAATTAACAACCTTCCCCCCCCCCCCCCCAAAAAAAAAAGTTACCCATATGAGAGAGAGAGCGAGAGCGAGAGCGAGCTTTCTATTCTTATTTTCCCTTTTTGGGGAGTGGATTGGATGGATTATTTCACAAGAAATCCATACTGAACTGAGACAATTGACCATTCGTCGAGTCCAAGTCCAACCATTTATCAAATAGCCGCCCTTGTTTTTTTTTTTTTTTTTTTTTTTTATACATCTTTAACTTCCCTCAAAAAACTTTTGTTCCATCAACGCTGTGCATATCTACTTTTCTATATCTTATACACTTCCATATTTCATTAAACTAAGTTCTAGCAGGTCACTACTTTTAAATTGCTTGCAGAAGCAATGAATATGCTGTATCTATTCACGAGTTACGAAAAATTACAAGTGTTTCACAGGTAAGAACTTGGATGATAATACAGCTCTTTGTATTCTTCTAAAACGTGGTAAGGACCCTTATTTTTAAATAGAGAATGGACTTGCTTCTCTCACTCTACCAAGCAATTATTAGCAATAGAAAAAATTCAAAATTTGGAGACGAAATTTAAGACCAATCTAAGGGGGCTATGAGGTATGATCATGATTAGGGACACCACGATGGAAGGAAACGACCACATTGACTCGTATCTCGTGATAATGACAGGGAAATAACGGTTGGTGGGAGGGGAGTTTGGAATGCAACACTTAATTGCTCTTTCCTAATCACTATTTTCAAACATTTTAATTGCCCTTAATCATTGATAATGATTGGCATTAGCATGCCTTCCATCTCCATTCTCACCCTCAATTTGTCTGGACGGCTTAAATGCAGAATATTCTCACTTTCATTTTTTTTTTTTTCAATTTGACCCGTATCTCCTTATATCAAGAAAAAATACAATTAAAAAAAAAAAAAAAACTTCCCTCAATCTCTCATTTTTATCTTATTTTGTTTGTGATATAAAATCTTAAAAACATTATTATGATATTTAAATAACTATGATACCAGTAACATTTTATATTAAAAATTTTACTTACCCTCAATTTTTGATCCAACATTTTTCTTTAAGTAACGATAAAAATGAATAAAAAATAAAAGAATCGCATATTATAAATCGTATCAAAGGCATCTAGCTATTTAAAAACAAATAATCCATGACCGCTCCACCTTCTAGAAAGAATAACCATGGGTCAGCATCTTGAGTTAAGCATAGCTTGTCACATAGCTTCTGCCGATTAAATTTCATTATCATCTTAATAAAAATGATTTTCATATCAAGAAAGATCTTGCAGATCCATTATCAACTTAGAAAGACGAGAACAGCCAGAGAGAGAGAGAGAGAGAGAGAGGGGTGTTATGCGTAGGATACAATATCAGAGGTAGGGTAAACCAACCAAAGATTCTTGGCTAACAAATGTTCTTTGCGATGCATGAAACTCCAATTAGAGACACGGATAAACGAGCCTACCCAGGAGGGTAATGTAAGTAAGAAGGGTCGATACATTGATTAGGGTACAGAGAGAGAGAGAGAGAGAGAGAGAGAGAGAGAGAACATGTTACAGAGGCCGGATTACACGGTAAAGCTATGTCCCAATATTCCCCTGTTTTTTTCCGACTAAAAAATGGTAAGCCGCACATGGGTTGGGGAAGTACATGCAACAACCTACAAAGTGAGAGAATCAATTACCAGCCTGGGATTGGGAACCCCATCTTCTCCCAAACCCCCCCCCCCTCTCCCCCACCACACCATTTCTTCATAGTTTATGCATTTCAGCGCATAATGTCATGTATATGTATATAATACAATACAAATATTTGTGCATCCGTGCATATACTTGGCGAAAAAACACCGATGATAAAAAGTTTAGAATTTAAATTTTTAAGTTGGTATTCCATCTGGGACCCAGACGAGGGAATATTTTTCTTTTGGGGGGGTGGAGTTTGTGAAAGTAACATCATACCTTATGATGATGATAATTCCACTTAACACGGATCTCTCTCCATTTCTTATAGCCTGTCATCTGTATAAATTAGCAATTCCAATTATAAGTACAAAGCGCAAATGGAAATGTACGTTGCACCAAATGCACCAATAATAAAATTATTGAAGCAAATCATCATCCCAGTGTATACCTTTCTTGGATGCTAAAAAGTACAGTTCAAAAAATCAAAGGCACATGAAATGTGCGGTCGAAGGAGGAGAAGAGAAACCCCAAATTTGGACATATGTGCATCTTAGCTGTAGCATATGAAGTGTTCATAACAAAGAACAATCATTTGTGAGAAGCCACCACATAAGATA